>BCNH02000001.1:25329711-25348576 GCA_001662345.2 Metrosideros polymorpha var. glaberrima
TTTTTTTTGGGGATGTCGTCTCGTTACCGCTTGATATCGCCATTGCGCCAAAATATCCATCGCTCCCATGGTGTCCGCTAATCACAACCACACAAAAATAACCAAGCAAATCATATCTCGGGGGCATTTTCGTCATCCTGCCGCGGCCAAACTTTAATTAAGGGTAAAGCTGTCGGGGTTATGGGTTGGTGGAGACTGCCTAACAGAAAAACGAATCGTCCCCAACTCCAAACTCGTGGCACCGGAGGCGGAGGGCATTCTCGTCACATCGCTCTATCCCTGGTGGGACCCTTCGATTTCTTTATGATAACTTTTATTCTCGTTCTTGTTGCTGTTGGGGGGCCGCGGTGTGTGTATGAACACGCGCGCGTCACGCCACACGAAATCCACACGCCTTCCAGACACACGCAATCGGGCCGGGCGAGTTGGACCGGTAACGACGGAATGGAAAAGTCTGAAACTTAGGTATGTGGGTTAATCCATTCGCTGGTTATTCTTTCTTTCTTTCTTTCTTTACGAGGAAACTTGACTTTCAAGTTCATTTTGGTTTCGATGATGCAATATTGTGATGTGGTACGTAGACTCAAAGCTGGGAAAGGAGCGACTCTCGGTGCTTTGTCTATATACCATTTGTAAATGCAGCGCATTACAAAAACGTGCGTAAAGAAGATTGATTGAGTGATCGAATGATTTAATCTTGATGCAACAAGTCTCGTGTGTCGTTCAGGAGTATGGGAGTAATGTTAGGGTCATGCCCATTTTCCTATGGATGGACTTTCACTTGACGTGATTTTACATTTGTACATTTATAAGATTATATAGTTGAGCACGAGCATCGATAACTCCTACTTTCGAAAAGCAAGAGAGAAAGAGAGAAAGGGATGCGGGTAGTGAAGAAAGCTATTATGTGTGAACTACCTTTTTATTGGGTAAATGAAAAGGACGCCTATATAGGTAGCTTCACGAATATCTTATGGACAAATATGATTAAATACAAATAACATCCAAACTTTTCAAATAAAAAAAAAAATTCCAACGAATTTGTGCACTTACCCAATCCTCGAGGGTAAATCTTATTTGGATCCGGGTGCATTGGTCTGACTCCATCGCAATTGTTCATTTTTTTTAATGGATTCATATCAAGAGTGAGCGGTTTAAGAGTCAATCCAGCTTCTACTTGAAACTTGGAATATACCCGTTGAATTCGCTTCTCCAATTTAAAGAATCTACAACTTACTCTACATACCTTAGAACCTACCCCGTAACAAGTTTCAAGGTTAGATCTCGGCTCTATCCAAGTTTCACTCGTATTTTTTTATTGAATGATTGCGATAAATTGTCATCTGTAATATCACAATTTGTTGTTATAATTCACTGACCACAACTCATATTTAGGCACACGAATAAAATGAAACTTTAACAAAGTAGAAATCCTAGTCATAGATATCATCGGAAATGAAAGCTCAAACTAGTGGTTCCAAATTACATAAACATCATCAAACGTTATGAAATACAGCATATCTCACGAAGATATATAACAAGAAAATCAGAAAAACTTATTTCAGGATCTGGAATTTAAAAGCTACCCGTCGAAATTGGTTCTAAATTTTGGAACTTGTAATCTGCCACACATACCCTATAATCTAGAAACATTCTCACCCCTATTTCAAATGGTGGGCTCGTGTGGATCCTATGAAATGGCCAGCCATGATGGATTTAGGCTAGGTTTGGTTCGGTATTTCTGAGGAACTTTCAACTTCCAAAACTCATTGAGAAAATGTTAAGATGTTTGGCAAGCAGTTTTCAGCCAAATTATGGCATTAAAAATGCTGAAAGCCCAATGCTTGAGGAATTAATATTGAGTTTTTAGCATTTATAAAGTCGAACCAAACTTACCCTTAATTCACCAAACCCTAGTTAGTATAAGAAATTCCCTTCCTTAAGATATTAAGGTTTTGTCGTCTCCGATATTCATGATGAGGTGAAAGGACTATTACATCGTCGTAGAGAAACGCAAGTCAATGACCAATAGGATTAAAACTGGACTCTGATGAGTTTCCTTGGTATTAAAACAATTGTTTATCTTCAAAAAGGAAGAACACTCGTGATGTATAGCCCATCTCGAAACGTTGACGTTTTAGAATAACGCGTTTCTTCGAGGCAAAATAGTATAATTAAGAATAGCAATTCCGAGATTAATTGAATGGAGGATCGCATGATACTCCAAAAACATCTTACTACCTTCTCAGCCGACCGAGGTGGTCCACAATCTAAATCAAGGAGCTGAATATTTGAAGATTGCTATTAGGATTTTCTCCTAGGGAGTCGACAATTGAAAACCCTAAACAACGTCCTATTCCCACCCGTTCATCGCCAAGTTGACTTTTAATTGCGTAATTTAGGACGAACATGGCGTGTCCCTCCTAAACAACATCCTAATTCCCACTTATTCATCGTCAAGCGGACGCTTTCAATTACGTGGTCAAGGACCGACTCCGCGTGCCCGGGCCATCCTTTCGCGTACACACCCGCGTATACATCGGTGGGAAAATGCTCGATGAAATTCCCCCATTTGGAGTCACATTCGAAAGAGCGATCAAGGAGAGGAGAGCGCGTTTCTAGCTAATTTTCTCGATGGCCGTTCTTATTTTCTTATGATATCTTTCAGAAAAATTGTCCAAAAGATCTTAAACCTATTGCACTTTTGCCAGTTCAGTCATAAACATTTTAATTTTGCCAATTGAGTCTTAAACATTTTCAATCGCCCAATTTTGCTATCCGAATTTGGTTGGATAAACTCAATTGGCAAAGTATGAACATGGTTTAAAACTCAATTAGCAAAATTGAAAGATTTTGGATTAAATTGACCACATTGCAATTAGGAATTTTTGGACAATTTTCTCTTATCTTTTTGGTACGCAAAATTAGTACCTTCGATTTAATTAATTCTCGCCAATACATAGAGGTTGCCGTCTCATCGTGTTGGGCAAACCATTTAGTCTAAAAGTTTAATATGTTAAAAAGCAAGCCAATAATATATTTATCGCACATGGCATATGATATAGCTAAACTCTATCCATATGCTACGAGTACGAGGTCGTTTAGAAGGTTTCAGGGACTCGATTCGCTTCGGAAGGCTTTGTACGTTCAATAGGGTAGGAAGAACTTCAGCCAGGTCACGGCCACCTTTTATTAAGGAAATAAAGTTCCAGAGAAGATTATTCTGACGTCTAAATGTATTCTAGATCGAGTTAATGACGCACCTGAGTATCTATACGTGGTCAGTCAATTGTAAAATATGATTGTAGAGCTGGCCAACTCGCACCACTAACTTCCTATTTACAGGCTGTAAATGAGTTTAATTTTTATTTACTACGCGCTTTGCACTCCGCTCTATCTGGAGGCGGAGTTCCGTCTCTTTCCTTAATAAAACGTGGAAAAAAAAAACAAAGAAAAGAAAAAATTAAAAATCAATAAGAATTCGATAAAATGTTAAAATATTATTAGAAATTATTCACGTCAGCCCCGGCCGTGCCATGTAGAACGTTCAACGTCCACTTCAGTAATTTTCGGCAAAAAATTAGCCAGATTGACTCAATTGGCAAAACATGAAAATATTTATGACTGAATTGACAGAAGTGCAATGTGTTTATAAATTTTTTGACAATTTTCCCTACTCCAAACCATGTTAGATAAACCCTCTTGTCCCCAAAACTGAAACCATTAAAAATCTATTAACAATGTATGTACAGCCCATGCCTTAACAAGGCTTACAATTGGTGGCGCGACATCAGTATCCAAATCCAATATTTCTCGTATGCAAACCAAATACTCAGTAACTCAATCGATTTTGAGAACTTTTTTCTTGTCATGTTAAGACATACATTAACTCGAGGCCAATTCCTAATCGCCCTTTTTAAGCATTGCGAGTGCATAATCACATCGAGAACTAGGTAATTCCATGGACACTATTTCAATTACATCGAGAATTCATTTGATTGGTCGTTAGCTCCTTTAAGTTTAAGCGACTTGCAAACTTAAAAATCAGTCGACACTTGTCATGCTACCGAAGCTAATCTACGGTCCGCGCTACTCTTTTTTTTTTCAATTTGCCTTGCGATTTGATTTTGACACGTTCGGACGGATCCATGTCGTGAACGTAGAATAAGGGAAGCACGCGGGTTCCGGATCCGATGTTTCTCTCCATCCCCATCAGCCGCACGTGCAGGTTCCCGAATTGACTTTCCTCAGCCGTGACCGGCTATAGGCGGTATCCATCCGGAAGTGGGGAAGTACATGGGGGTTGTGCCTGAGCTGTCAATCTCTTAGGTGTCTCGCTGTGGGGCCTGCTGACGCCACCCGGACACGGCATAACTGCGCAACCTTCGCTGCTCTCGCTTCCTCGTCACTGAGCGCCGTAATGGAGGGCATTCAAGGTCCCTTCGGCGAGGGCTGATCGGGGCCGTTGGATTCGCGCCTCGGTAGATATCGTCAGAGGAACGTGTCGTGCTCTGAGTTTGTTCGTTTGGTCATGAATGCGTAGGGGGATTGGGGAGGGCACGTGATCCCGCACGCGCGCCCAATCGGCGACGGGTGAACATCTATCGGAATGGGGCCGCACCAGCAGGTTTGCCGTACGCTTTCTGTATCTGCGTTCTGCAGTATTTCTCTTTTCACAGAGGGATCTTTTGGGTGAATTGCTTTACCCAATTTTCTTTTCTTTTCTTTCTGAGTAAATCAGGCGGAATTTTCATGCATTTTTTTATATTAAAAGCTGGCGTTGGTTTAACGACAAAGTAACATATAAGTTCTAAGTGCACTAAACTAGACGTGCCATGTATCATGCGTGTTCAATAATCGATATCAATAAGTATTTGGAACTCAACATCTCACGTAAATATTCGAATTTTAATTGCGTTTTACGTAATCGATGACGTTAATAAATCTTTCGAGTACGTTTTTTCTCGTGAAAAGATAACTCAACTACTGCTGGATCCGTAATACTCGTGATTATTCGATGGCACGACTGATTTTCAAACATAGGGGCCACCTATCTATTGTTGTTGTGGAAATTCTTTTGGATCATTAGTAAACTTAGTACTTTTTCTCCATTGAAAAAAGAAGAATGGTCGGAAGTTTTTACTTAAACATTCATGATGATAGCAATGAAAACAACTAATATACGCCAAAAATATGACGGTATTGGTTAATGTCATTTTCCAATCAAAGTGATCTTCAAAATAACGACATGACTGACCGGAAAAGAAAAAAATCAATAACTAAAATTTTCCTCCCCAGCTCAGGCCGTCTTGGATATTGTGACGTGGCTCTACGGGCGCCGTATGGTCAACATTTGTCTAGTGATGTGTGAGCAAAAGGTACGTCTTGCACAACGATAGGCAAAGTACAGACACGAAATGTAGAGTCGAGGAGAAATACGGATTATTCTGACAAAATACGCGGGACAGAGATGACAAAAATCCTGTACCTTACTCGGATCAGTGTAGATATCGAGTCATTGATATTCTTTTTAATTTTATCAATTTAATTTTAAATCTTTGCGCGAGATTTAAATATAGTTCTTTCAATCAGTTTTTCTACAAATCGTTGACGCGACGATCCAGTCGTCACTGGCCATCATATATGGTGCACCGTCAATGTTAATGATTCCGGCAAAATCAAAACAAGACAGAAGAGTTTTGCAATGCATTTAATTACACAAAATCCCCTATAATAAACTTGGCTAAGCAAATCCGCTCGGTGTCTCATTGAGTTAGATCGAGATCAATCAATTTAAGGAAAAAAAAAACATGACATTGGTTGGGAGGGATACGATGACATCAATATTGCACCAAGTCCAACAACAACGAGAAATAAGCCCATCGACGTGGCCCTCCTTTAAGCCCCGAAGTGAGAAAGTCCGGATCTCAAACCGAATGCTCGCTCCGATCCGGAAGAGGCGCAAGACATCCCACATTGTGGGTACGAGATGTATCAAATCTTGCTCAATTAAAAATCTTTCTCCTAAACTCAAAGCTAATTTTGAGTGTCGGAGGGTCCTCGAATATTATAACTCCGAGGACTTTCTTGTTTCTGGCGAGCAGGGTGCACTAGGTAAGTAGGCCACGAGTTGGGTGATAAATTGAGTTACGGCCTAATTTGCATCAGATTCGTTATCGGAATGAGAATTACCAAAGAAGTCATAAATTTATTGTAATTGTGCCAATTTAGTCCATTTAATCGGCCAACACTGATGTGGTTTCGCTGGCACTAAGTGGACATTTTTTAGTGATATTTAAATATTTTTCAATTTTTATTTATTTTCATTTTCCTTTTTTCCTTTTTTCCTTTTCTTTCAAATTTTCTTCTTCTTTGGACTTAGAGTCGACGAGGGTCGCCAGCAACAATTGAGGGCCGGGACGCCCTCGTTGGCACTGGGCGAGGGCGTCCCAGGCCCTAGGTGCAAGGAAGAAAAAAATATTGAAAGAAAAGTTTAAAAAAAATTGAAAAATTGAAAAATATTATCAAGAATTGTTCATGTCAGCATCGGTCGGCGAAATAGACTGAATTGACACAAATGCAAAATGTTTATAACTCAATTAATAAAAAAAAAAGTTTATGACTGAATTGGCACAATTGAGCCAATAAATTTTACAATTACGCGAATCATAGATTTAATTGAAAATCTAAAATACCATAACGTATTAATTGGATTTTTTTTTTGGCTATTTCTTTATTTCTTTCTTTGCCCCGATTTTTTTTTGTCTGCTCGGGCACTTCAGAAAAGAGCGACGGCCGTTTAGCACAACATATTCATTCTCCAACCGATTCACCAAAAAAGGGACTCTAAAACAGCGAGCACAGCCCGACTTCACACACTCCACGCCTTCATTTTGACACCACCTTCGACCCTGCAATCTCAGTCCCCACGCACGATCGAACCCGATCGACGCGGTCGTGGAAATGGAGACGCCGTTTCTCTACGGCGGCGACGGAGACTACACGCTGGTGAGCAGCTTCCGGGAGGCGAAGACGGTGTTCTGGATAGAGACGGCGAGGCTGTGGAAGATCGCCGCTCCGATTGCGTTCAACATTCTCTGCCAGTACGGGACCAACTCGTTCACCAACATCTTCGTCGGGCACATCGGCGACGTCGAGCTCTCCGCCGTCACGATCTCTCTCTCCGTCGTCGGCACCTTCTCCTTCGGCTTCATGGTTAGCTTCCCTGTTTTCGTCGGAGTCCGAATCACGTGTCATTTTGGAGCTGCTGCTTGTACGTTTGTGTGTTTGGAGAACTAGGCATTCGCGTTCTTCGCTTGGTTTCGTGCTGATCGTCAGAGACGTGGATGTCTGGCGGTTTCTGATCAATTTAAAGGACAACATATATATTCCTTCGGGAATGGTTGACTTGCTCAGTTCGTAAAACGACGATCGTTCATTTGAACATAGATATTGTACGAGCGCCGCTCCTCATAGAAAGAAAACAGGACAGGACACCATCAAACTTCGACGATAAACCTGTTCCGATACGCCTTTCTTGATAGCTTACATGGCAATTACTCATTGCAATCCAAGTTAAAGCTGAGGAAGTTCTATGGCAATAACATCGGACAGTGTCAATGTATCTATTCATTGTTTGTTTTACGCAGTGTACTGCACGTAGACCCTCATTGTCTTCCACTTTTATCGTGTCTTATGAATCGATCATTGCAGCTTGGGATGGGAAGTGCGGTGGAGACGCTTTGCGGCCAAGCCTATGGTGCAGGGCAGGTTTACTTGCTAGGAATTTATATGCAGAGATCATGGATAATCCTTTCGGTCACATGTATCGCCCTTTTACCTATTTATATATACGCCACTCCCATCCTAAAGATCCTGGGTCAACAGGACGAAATAGCTGATCTCGCTGGAGAATTCACACTCCAAATAATTCCTCAACTGTTCTCGCTCGCCATCAATTTCCCCACGCAGAAGTTCCTTCAAGCCCAGAGCAAGGTCAGTGCGCTCGCCTGGATTGGGTTCATAGCTCTGATCATACACATCGGACAACTTTGGCTCTTCATCAGCGTATTCAAATGGGGCACTACCGGCGCAGCTGTCGCGTATGACATTACGATCTGGGGAATTGCAGTGGCTCAGGTTCTTTATGTCTTTCTGTTTTGCAAAGAGGGCTGGAACGGGCTGTCATGGTCCACGTTTAGGGACATATGGGCCTTTGTGAAGCTGTCCCTCGCCTCGGCAGTGATGCTCTGTGTGGAGATTTGGTATATGATGAGTATGATCATCCTGACTGGCCATCTTGATAATGCTGTGGTCGCGGTTGGTTCGCTTTCTATATGGTGAGTGATTGGTGATTTCATGTATAATTGGCTGGAAAGTTCATGCCAATCAGGACCCCAAACTGGCATAGACTTCATTCTCTTTTGTCAATTTTTTTTTCTCTGTCTCGTGGTCTGTTTGCTCACTGTATTCATCCTCGGATTTAAAACTGCAGCATGAACTTTAATGGGTGGGAAGCAATGTTGTTCATCGGAATTAATGCTGCTATCAGGTGAATGACCTATTCTCCCTTTGGGTGTCGCATCTTCAAGGCAGGCACAAATTTCTTACTTTGTAAAGCATCAAGCTAAGCATTTGAGAAAAATTATGGTTTGGGAGGGAAATGAAGGGTTTGAAAGGATCTGTACTTGAATGGTACTGATGGAATTTAGTTTGCATACATTATGTGGAATCAATGAATTTTAGGATTTTTCAAGAATTCAAGGTCGGAATAGAATTCAATAATGCAGGCCGAGTTACGGATGCTGCACTGTACAGATGTCAAGAGTAATCAACGCCATTTACCTTTGTTCCTTTTATTGGCCACAGTCTTTTATCTTCGTTGGATATATCCAAATATTGTGTCCGATTAACTATCCTTCGTTTTCGCAGTGTTCGTGTTTCAAACGAGCTGGGGCTCGGACATCCAAGAGCGGCCAAATACTGTGTCTATGTGACGGTTTTCCAGTCTCTTCTAATCGGAATCCTCTGCATGGTTGCTATTCTGCTAACCAGAGACCATTTCTCCATCATTTTCACCAGCAGTAAGAAATTACAAGAGGCGGTGTCTCACCTAGCATATCTGCTTGGGGCGACTATGGTCTTAAACAGTGTCCAGCCAGTCATATCAGGTTCAAAACCTCTATTTTCATTCTTTACAATGCACTTCGACCTTCACCATTGTGCTGCATACTTGAATGTGCTCAGAAGTATCCCTACCTTCATTTCTTTTGCAGGTGTTGCCGTCGGGGGTGGATGGCAAGCATTAGTTGCCTATATAATTTTGGGCTGTTATTATCTCTTTGGGCTTCCTCTTGGATTTTTTCTCGGTTACTCTGCAAAATTAGGCGTGATGGTAGAACATTTACTTCCCCTCAGATTCTGATTAGTAGTAGAACTGCATTTTCAGCAGCTGGCTGTGAGAATGATTAATTGAACTTCTTAAGCTTCATGTCGCGATAGAATACAATTTCCTTTCCTCCCACACAAGGCGGTACCAGGCTAACTTGCTGGCAGTGATAGTATTATTCCCCAACTGATGCTTCTTAGTAGCTAGTACATTTCTCCATCCATCCCACTTGCTCATTCTAGCTTTATTACGACTAAAGTTCAACATTCTAGGGTCTCTGGGATGGCATGATTTGTGGAACCGCCTTGCAAACCTTGTTGCTTCTGTTGGTGCTCTACAAAACGAACTGGAAGAAGGAAGTAAGTGATGCTATTCCTGCAAATCTGGAAGTAGATAAAATATGGTTACATCTCTGCACAACCGAGATTCAGGAGGATTTCCAATAGTCCCTATGATTTTCTATTTCCTTTTGTCCATGCAGTAAGGTAAGCATAAGCCTAGGTTTTTCCAAGCACCTGATAAATAGAAATGCGCAGAAGAAAGCTACATACTAAGGCCGAGATGAAGATGAAGATGAAGCGGAAATGGCAGCATAGGCGAGCAAGTTCTAACTTGTTTGATCCGACGTCATTTGCAGGCGGAACAAACGACGGAGCGCATGAGGAAGTGGGGCGGGCAAGACATGATATGCCAAAGCTAGCTGGGGATGATGCCATACGACAGCAAAAGCCGTCAGAATAGCGAAGCATCTGCATCGTCACGACGGGAAAAGGCCATCTTCCCCGGGGGCTATTCTGATCTTGCCACGGGCTCTTTGCCCTTCCGGAGACGCACACAGGAAGGAAAATATAAGCGAAGCAACAGAGATGAGAAGCAAGGAGAAAGAACCGAATCGAGCTTCACTTCAGGCGCACAAGTGTCTTTACATTTATCTATTGGAGTTAAGGTGATTGCATTACTGTTTTGGCTCTTTCATAGGGAAAAAAAGGAAAATAATAATTGTCAGAAGTGGGATTTGAACCCACGCCCTCTCTCGAAGACCAGAACTTGAGTCTGGCGCCTTAGACCACTCGGCCATCCTGACCTTTGAATACTGAAAAGTGAGTTGAAATTTAATTTATAGTCATCACGACGGACGAAGTCGAGTGATGGGCCATCTTTTCCAGAAACTTTCAAAGAAGGAGATAGGCCCGACGCAATGAGTTGTGCGTGACAGTGGCCAACCATTTCCAATTAATTCCCAAAGGCCAAAAGCAGATTCGCAACCGTCACCATCAATGCTCATTCTGTCGCTCCACTCCATGGTTTTTATCCTTCACGCTTTTCTAGTTCTCTCTCCCCCCCCCCCAGGCCTTTCCTAATATCCGCGAAGAATAATCTCCCCGAGAATATATATTCCGTGCGAGGAATTTTCGTAGTGTCTCACCAATCACGAGGGCAGATCGGTCAATTCGCCCACCCCGAGGCCACCTCTAACAGCGTGAAAGAGAGAAATTCTCCGGTGGCTCTATCATCGGCCAGGAGGAAGGAACAAAACTGAGCTACGAGAAAGTCTGAAAATTAGTTCGCTTCAGGTGCACGAGTCCCACTTTTGGATTTCCAGACACGCTTCGTATAGAATCGGAAATTCTTGGAGTGAACGCGCACTCGTGCTGTCGTGCAGCAGTGCAGCGGGGGGGATTTTACATCTTCCCCGTTGAACGCAGGCCACAGGTTCTTCTTCGTAAAAGGAAAAGGAAATGTCAGAAGTGGGATTTGAACCCACTAGAAAACAATAACATTGGCTACTTCTTGAGTAGTGCCAAGCACATATTAGTCCATTCATTAATTGCCACGTGTGCGCTTGGCCCCACGCTTTAGTTTTCCTTTTCTTCTCCTTCTCCTCGAGCTTCTCTATCTTTCTCTCTCGTGCACCGGCGATGGCGGAGATGACCTGCACAGCAACCCAGACCGAAATCCGAACAACGAGAAGAGCTTGATCCCGAAACCATCTGTACGGAACTAAGAAAAGAAAACCCGGAACGACGGACCTAACCTAACCCGGAATGAAGCGCCTCGTTTACGAGAGAAGAACAGAAAATTATAGGAGTGGGGCCTAGTGTACACGTGGCAACTAATTAAAAGGGCGTTGACGGTTTCGGGCCAGATAACATTAATAGAAGTATGCCCATAGTGACTTGACCCCCCCAAGGTATGACCGGGAATATATTCGGGTTCTCGTCTTTTCTTTTTGTTTTTTCCTTCATTTTCTTCTCCATCGTCACGGTGGTTTGGGACTCTAACTCGTCATTTGTCCCTTTCTTTACGCACATGTTTAGAAACTAATTGTATTTCAAAAACTTGTCGAAAAAATTCTAAACCTATCACACTTTTATCAATTCAGTTTTAAATCTTTTAATTTTGTCAATTAATTCTTAAACATTTTCACGTTTTATTAATTGAGTACGTCTAGCCAATTTTGGCCAAAAATCGATGATATGTACATCGGTCGTCCTATGTAGTATGATTAGCGTTAACAAGAATAATTTTTTTATATAATTTTTAATATTTTAATATTTTATCCTTTTTTTTCTTTATTCTGTTTTCCTTCTTTACTTTTTTTCTTTTTACAATTTTCTTCTTTCCTTTCCCTTCATCGGACCTCGTTGATGGCCAGCGAAGCTCGTCAACCTCAGGTGAGGGACACTCGAGCTTGGGATGGCAAGGGCTGCCCTCGGTTGATCTAGCCAGGCGAGGGCAACCCTTGCCCGAAGTTGGCGAGGACAACCCTTCGCTAGATCAGGCAAGGGAGACCCTCCCTTGAGGCCAACAAGGGAGGCCCTTGCTTGACGTCAATGCGCGGTTGTGCCATGTAGGACAACCGACGTTCATGTCAACAATTTTTCGGACAAAATTGGCTGGATGGACTTAATTGACAAAACATGAAAAGATTTATGACTCTATTAGCAAAATTAAAAGGTTCATAGCTGAATTGACAATAGTGCAATAGGTTTAGGACTTTTTGGACAATTTTCCCAATTGCACTTCTCTCCTCTTTTTATTTTGATTATATACTGTAAAGTGCCATTTCTAGGAAATTTGTGAACTTGAGTTTTACGACAAATAAAAGGAGTAAAGTTATGACCATAATTCAAGGATTTTTGTACCCTATTGTCTCTCCGCAATCTCAGTTGAGACAGAAAACCGAATCAATAGACGGTAAGGGCCCTTACTTTGGTGATGGAGACAAGGGAGGGAATGTTCTCTTGGTAGAAGCACACCGTAGCAGGCTTGTCGGACTGGAGCTTCCCTTAGAGTAACGACATAGGCAGAGGCGGAGTCGACAACGGCAACGAAGAGGGAGATCGAGGTGCGGACGAAATGGAGAGAGTCGAGAGCACGAAGGTGTTCTTGGCTGCGAGGTTTCGTGGTTGCTGAATCAAGGATTTGGAGACAATGCCGCGGAAGGAGACGATGGGCAAATCTCAAGGCAATAGTTGTGGACGGAGATGATAAATTTGAGGGCTTCACGATCTCAAAGCAATAATAATTTCTTGTGTTTCGGTTTAAGTACTCAAACTGTCACAATGACCGAATAAAATATATTTTTAATTTAGTATCCGAATTGGAATGAGAACCGACCAGGAATTTCCAGTTTGGATTGGACCGGGCTGAGTTAGATCGGTCCGAAATTTAAAGCAATCCTAATTAATTAAATGGATTAATGTATAGCCTAGTTGGCAGTTGGCACTACTCAAGCACCCAATCTTTTTCTCCTCGAGGACCAAAACACGAGTCTGGCGCCTTGGCCCGCCCGGCTATCGTGACTTTAAACATCAAGCATAGAGGATTAATTTATTCGGATTTATTTGAATTTCGAAGAAAGGAGTGGAGAGACAAGACCGTCTCTTTCGGAAACGTCCGAGGAAGTTCAAAATGGAGATGGGCCCAGCCCACCGCGTTCACACCGCGTTCGCAGGCGCAGGCCAACCATTTCCAAAAGATAAAAGCAGATTCGCCAACCGATCCTGCCAAAACTACCCTTGTCGAAAGTGAAGAGCTAGCTTAGCAATAAGTATAGATTTTATTAGCGTATTTTCCAAGAGCATATTCCGCGGAGGGCATTTTCGTAGTATTTCGCTAATCACGAGGGCAAATTGTCAATCCACCCATCTCGAGGCCACCCATAAATTCCCTCCAGCACTCTCCAGGCCCTTTGCAATCGCCGTCAACCACCTCTCGTAAGACTTTCTCTCCACTTCATCCACAGCCACCAGCAAGAAAACGCTCGCGAAAATGGCGTCACGCTACGAGCTGGAGGTGACCGTATCGTCGGCCAGAGACCTCAAGAACGTGAACTGGCGACACGGCCCCACCCGCCCCTACGCCGTCCTCTGGGTCGACCCCAACAACAAGTGCTCCACCCGGGTCGACGACGAGGGCGACACCTCTCCCATCTGGGACCAGACGCTCGTCATCCCCTTGCCCCCCGGCCCCATCGAGGACGCCACCCTCTACATCGACGTCGTCCACGCCGGCTCCGACGACGACACCAAGCCCTTGATCGGATCGGCCCGGCTCAAGCTCCGCGACGTCCTCGACGAGGCCGGCTTTGGCGAGCCCCTCAAGCGCAGCCTCCAGCTGAAGCGCCCCTCGGGCCGGCCGCACGGCAAGGTCGAGGTCAAGATCTGCGTGAGGGAGCCGCGTTACCGCGCGCCCGACCCTTACCGTGCGCCCGCCTACGGGGTCCCGCCGGCGACGAGGGAGTACGCGCCGCCGGCTACGAGGGAGTACGCGCCTCCGGCGTACGGCAACCCGTACGCGGCCCCGCAGGCCAACCCGTACTACGCGACGGCGCCTCCGGCTGGTGGCTACGCCTACGGCGCGTACAACGCACCGCCGCCGCAGTACGGGCAGCCGAGCTACGGGCAGGCGCCGCAGTATGGGCAGCCGAGCTACGGGCAGGCGCCACAGTACGGGCAGGAGGAGAAGAAGAGCAAGTTCGGGGGGATGGGGACGGGACTGGCCGTGGGCGCGGTGGCAGGGGCTCTCGGTGGGATCGCCCTTGCGGAGGGGTTCGATCACCTGGAGGACAACATCGCCGATGACGCGGCGGAGAAGGTGGAGGACGATATCGGCTACGACGACGAGGGGGATTACTAGGGAGCCGTTTCTTGCCCTTGTCCTTTAAGTTTTTTTCATGGAAGTTTGTCGTTATCTGGGGGAGTTTTCTTTGCGGATGATGATGTTTGGCGTGCCTTTGGGTGCAGGACCGTTGATGTATCAAATCGTATCCAATCTTAACGCGGAAGCAAAAACTCTATAATTTTATTATATTTTTAATTATGTTCATCGCTCGTGAGTATGTGCAACAAAGCGAGAGCAATTCGATGTTTTCTTCTTTTCCGAGGTTGCAATAAAATAAAAAGAGAGACACCTTGCGTAGCGTTTCTAATAACTTGGGTCGTTGATGAGGAGATCATTTTGATGCCAAAAGCTTAAAGACAGACGTAAAGTAGACGGTAGCGATTGATACCTTTCCCTTTAGCTAGCAACGATGCCGGAGAATCGACTCCCAAGCCCACCTTATCAATCGACCGAATCCCATTTAATTACTATGCAAGCAAAGGAAGATTTTGGCCGTGATATGATCCGACGAATACCACGAGGAGGGGATAATTACAATAAAAGTCATAAATATATTGTAATCATGCCAATTTAGTCCTAATTTTTTCCTAATTAAGTCATAAAATTTTGCAATTATGTCAATTCAGTCTATTTGACTGGCTCACACTGACGTTGACATTTTTTAAATAATATTTTAATATTTATTCCTTATTTTTCTTTTCTTTTCTTCCTTTCTTCTTCGACCTCTAGCGGGTCGCCCAACTGGCAAGGTTGACCTCATTGGCCTTGGGCGAAACTCGCCCTCGCGGGCCACTGGCGAGGGTGAGCCTCGCCATCATTGGGCAAGGGCGAGGTTGATCTCACCCTCGCCAGCCTCACCGTCGCTAAGCGAGGTCAATCTCGACCTTGCCCAGTGACAATGAGGTTGAGCCTTGCCAGTGGTCGGCAAGGTTGACCTCGTTAGCCCTCGCCTCTGATCGGTTGTAGAGGTCTGGTGACCGATTGAAGGTAGAAGGCGGAAGGAAAGAAAATAAAATCAAAATCAAAAAATTATTAAAAATGATCCACAATAGTGCCAGTTGTGCAAATAGACTAAATTGACACAGTTGCAATACATTTAGGACCTTTTTTTTGTAATTTTCCCCGTGAAGAAAAGGTTGTTTAGGATGAGGTTTCGTAGAAGTTGAATAACAGGGTTGATTTGGTTTGGTCAAGGCTAAATGAATGTTTCTTCATTTGAGTAGGATTCTCATGTTGTTTCCTAGTTTTAGTAGATTTCTTAATTTAAAGAAAAATTTAAATTTGAGTAGATTTCCTATTAAAGTTTATTTCCTAATTTGAGTAGATTCTTAATTTGTTCTTTAGTTTAGGTAGGTTTCCTACTTTAGATGGATTTTCAAGTTTGAGCAGGTTTCCTACTTAGAATAATTTTTTAGTTCAATTGGTTTCCTAATTTGAGTAGGTTTTCTAATTTTAATAAGTTTTTTTAGTTCAGTTTGTTTCCTAATTTAAGTAAGTTTCTTAGTTTGAGTAAGTATCTGTAGGTTAAGTAATTTTCCTGATTCGAGTTGTTTTCCCAATTTAAGTTGGTTTCCTAGTTCAATTGATTTCAGAATTATAGTAGGTTTCTTAGTTTAGTAGGTCCCTAATTTGAGTAGGTTTTCTAATGTGGATTGGTTTCTTAATCGAGTTTGTTTCCTAATTTGGGTAAGTTTCCCAATTTCAATAAATTTCTTAGTTTGAGTTAGGGGTGTGCACGGTCCGGGTTGGTCTGGTTCCCCCCGGAATCGCGGACCGAACCGATGGTCCCGGTTCCCCTATTTTTGGATGTGCGGACCGGACCGAACTGGGCCGTTGGTCCGGTCCTAATGGAACCGGTAAATTTGGATGACGAAATCAACAAATCAAATTTCTTTGAGTAAATTTGAATCTTAAAAACCCAATTGTCATTCTTGGCAATAATTGAATTTATTGCTAGACACAAATTTCAACTATGCGATTTGTTTTATGAAGAAAAATGGCATGTAAGTTTTCTGCACGAGAGGGAAAAACATACGGTTCACCATAAAAAATAGCATGTAAATTCATTTGATATCTCTTGGGATGATTTCCCAACTAACAAAGAATCCATTCATCTTAACTTTCTTTTAACTAATTTAATTTTAGCTTAAGAAATAAAAAAAAATTATATATATGGGGTTCGGTCCAGATGGTTTGGTCCGGTCTAATCCCCCTCGGAACCGAGAACCGGACCGCCCGATCATCGGTTCCACTTTTAGGAACCGAGAACCGGACCGGACCAAAATGGCTGGTTTGGTTCGGTCCCAATCCGATCCTGTTCGGGCGGTCCACGATGCTCACCCCTAGTTTGAGTAAGTATCTTAGGCTCTATTTGTTTTATGAAAAATTAATGATTTGAAAAATATTTTTTGAAAATGATCGCTTGTATTGTTTATAAAAATAAATGAGAACAAAAAATATTTTCATCAAAGATTTTTAGAAATAAAATTTTGTCAATAACGAAAGCGTTTTCTATTGATTAATTATTTCAAGCGATACAAGCGATCATTTTTATAAACATGTATTTCAAATCATCAATTTTTTGTGAAACAAATGGAGCGTTAATAAAAGTAGGTTTCCTTCTTCACTTGGTTTCCCAATTTGAGCAAGATTGCTAGTTTAAGCTAGTTTCCTAGTTTAGTTAATTTTCTAATTTGAGTAGTTTTCTCAATTTGAGTGGTTTTACTCATTCAAATTGGTTTCCTAGTTTATAGGGTTTTCTAATTATTATTTTTTTTTGTTGGAATGTGGTTTTCTAATTTAGGTTCCATTCGTTTCGCGAAAAATGTGAGATTTTTGGAAAATGTTTTCCAGAAAGTCATTTTTCAGGGAAATAACCATATTTCCAGTGTTTTTTCGAAACATGAAAATGTATTGGAAAATATTTTTCGCTGTTCGGTAAGGAATATATTTTCCTAGAGAAAATTACCAAAAATTTCACAAATTTTAAAATTTTAAAAGAATCAAATTTTTTTTTTCCTTCTTCTATGCTAGTCACCGACCACGGTGATGACTGATGACTGGGTGAAGAAAAAGGAACAAGAAAAAAATAAAAAAAGAGAAAATAACTAAAATTTTGATTTTTTAAAAATAAAAATAGAAATAATTATAAGAAGTTGTGCTTGGTGTGGGTGAAAGAAAGATGAGGGAAAATGTTTTCCTCTTCTCAAAAGAGGAAATCATTTTCCCTACTTTTGAATGTGTTTTTTCCATGGATGGAAAATGCATTTCTTGACTCATTGATTTTCCACCTCCCGAATGCTGAAAAATTCGAAAAACATGTTCCTAAAAGTTGTTTTCCGTGAAATGAACAGTCTTAGTATCCCAATTCTTAGTCTGTTTAATGTTTCCTAGTCATAGTCAGAATGTGCATTGTCAATTGTAAGCGTAAAGATTTGAGTTGGATAATACATAGGAATTCTTCTCAAGTAAGTGATTTCTTCGATTTTTTATTCAATTTATTGGTAGTGAATTTTAAAATTCTTTGCTTCTTTATCCAATCGAGGGTGAAGGACCTTGAACTTCTCTATCCTTGTTGGTAGGACATTCCATTACTTTGATAGCGAACTTTTCTTAACTAAGTTGTTTTACTTTACACACACCAAACACATAAATCCATTCCCTAACAAACTCACCATACATCAAGTTGGGTCGAGGCCGGCTGGCCGGCTCAAACAAAACTTGAAAACTCATCCGACATGGTTTTTTGGATCTTTAGAGGTGGTTGTGCTTTTATAGCTCTTGGGAAACAAGAATTGCGAGTATAGATGAGGTTGAAGTTCAATATAACCCGATTTCATATTTTTGGGTCACATAAAACAATTGGTCTATAAGTAATGTTTCTCCATTGCATCACAAAAGGAGACGAGACGTAAAGTGTAATAAGCAAATTACAAAATTCGTGAAATGGTGAGTCAACTGATATGAATAGAGAGATGAACAGTCAGTGGTCATGTTTAAGGGCAGCCATTGATGTCAGGCTCAAGTCTAATCATCCAAGAACATCTATTCCTTCCCAGTCAAATGAAATGCAAACGAGTTCGCCCGAGGTCAGGATTGATGGCCAACTCAGTTCCAACTAGCTATAAGCTTTCCAATGCAGAACACTTTTCCAGAACCATCCACTTCCAACTCGGGCCTGGGTGTGTCGACCTATGTTACACGGACACGCGTGTCCGAGCGTTGACCGCGTGTCCAAGACTCGGACACGCGGTCAACGCGCGGGACACGCGTGTCCCGCGTTAAAAAAAACAGAGAGGAGAGAGATCGTGAGAGCAAAAAGGAGAGAAAGAAAGTGGGGGAGGGGGAGGG
>BCNH02000001.1:25353412-25426865 GCA_001662345.2 Metrosideros polymorpha var. glaberrima
AAACTAACTCAAAGAATTTGAGTACAAAAGATTTGAATCAGAACAGGGCACGAAATCTTGTAGTGAAAGAGATTTTGGATCCAAGTTAAATTAAAGTAGTTTTATCCTTTATATTAATAAACAGTCAATTCGAAATTATTGGCCAGATTCATCTTTGATATTATTCTTTCTTAGAATAGTTCTCCCCACCTAAATTTTAACGTCCAACACATTAATCAAGTATGGTTTTCATTAATTAAAATTATTTTAATGCAAAGAATTTGTAGGCATTGGCAAACCCAGGGGCTGGTGGCCATCGCCTTCTAAGATTCATTTTTCAACATTAGTAGATTATAAAAATTCATACACTTCATACTCTAGGAAAAAGTACCAAAAATTTTCTAAACATATTGCATTTGTACCAATTTAACCATAAACCTTTCAATCTTTTCATATTGGTACAAATTAGTCCATCCGACCAATTTAGGTCAGAAATCCCTGATGTAAACGTCTATCGTCTTATGTGACACGATCGATACTAACGTAAACATTATATATATATTTATTTATTTTTCTCCTTTTGTTTTTTCCCTTTTCTTTTTGCCAGTGGCAAGTGAGGGTTGGCCTCACCTAGGCAAGGGTCTCGCCAAGTTTCGCTTGGGTGAAGATTGGCCTTGTCGGTGAGGTTGGCCTCGCTGGCTATGGCCTATGACTGGTTGCCAACAAAAAGAAAAAGTAAAGAAAAAAAAATTTAAAATTTAAAAAAATTATAATAAAAAAATATCCACATCAGCGTCAGTCGTACCACGCAGGACAGCCGGTATCCACTTCATCAATTTCTAACCTATATTGGTCGAATGGACTGCATTGATACTAATGTGAAAATGTTTAAAACTGAATTGGTCCAATTGAAAAATGTAAGACTAAATTGATACCAATATAATAAATTTATGATTTATTTTATTTTTTTAAACTTTTTCCTCATGTAACTAACAAGAACTTTTGTCTCTCTACCAACCCAATATGCTCGATCTGTCATCTCCTGTTACTCAATCTTATCCGGCCGTTACTTTGCCTCCCTTTTTAACACTCGTACGTTATCAAGGCTCTCATGTTATCTATAAAAGACTAGAGACTCAATCATCGATACAATGGCCGAATATTTCTCATTTCTTATGCATGATCAATAGATAATTTAAAGACGTCTCCTTTTCGTTATTTTTCTATTCTTTTGATGCGTACAATCCTAAAATATAGCGAAATACCTTTGAAACAACACAATTTCATTGTGATTATGCTCATATGCAGGTCTATCTTCTTATTTTTTAGAAATTTTACATTTCAAAAATTCCGTTATTTTCATTGAGGGTGATTGGTTCCTGGTCGGTTCTCATCTTATAAACTACCCAATCTTTGTGGAACCGAGAACCGACCTTGTTGTCTTTGAAATCGGATCGAACTAGACCGGTTGTTTTGGGCCGATTCCAGAGTTAACTCGAGAACTGATCGGGCAAAAATCATAAGACAGGCAATGTAACTCAACATGAGTATATACAAGTTGGAAAAGGAAGGGATGTCAGTCTAAACCAGATATCAATGTTTGAGGCTAAAATAGGCAAAAATGGAGATGGGGAGCAGACTTTGAGTAGAGATATATATTGACTTGGACATCTTTTTTATTTCTTCATAATGTTATCATGATAATTCCCCACCGTCGATAGTCTGTGATAAGTTTTAAACATTGCACCATCTGTCTAAACACTTCTAGCAATCCGATGACTATAATCGGCATGGCTTATAGTCTTGCTGGCCATGCATGCTTCATTTGAAATGGCTTAGGTCAAGAACAAAGAAAAGTCTTGGCTCAATTGGACAAGGCCAACAAGGAGGGACATGGACACATTCAAGTCAGTAGAAGGCTAATGTCCGTCGGAACGAGTGCAACCATTTTACCGAATGACAACATTGCCTAGAAACACAAGTTTGCATGGCTCTGTAGACTAAGATATCCCTCCGAATGTCTTTTCAACATTAGTAGTATATAATTATATGGGAAGTTCATTCCAAATTTGTAATCCGAATAATATTATTATATTACAGACGTTATAGAACTTGTCATCATAAATAATCATAATATTTGTTATTTTTAATTCAAATTACAAATGGCCATGTTAACTAAAAAATTATATTCTGACAAAAAAAACTAAAAAATTAGTATAAATAAATTCATCTTGTATATTGACAGTTATTTAAAAGTTAATAAGATATCATCATAACTCGCTAATAAACTAATAGCTTATCCCATCATATAACATAACATAATATATGCAATAAGCATATGATTAAGTTATTAATTGCCTAAGTTATTAGTGTATTGTGCTTATAACCTATGCCTTAACGTTAGAATATAAATTTTTGACTAAATAATGATTTATTGGGACTATTCTAGGAGAGTACTTATACTTGTGTTTCATGACCATCAATAATCTTGTTATGAAGGTGCTTTTGATTCTAGTTAAATTAAATTAGTCCATTCTCTGCATCAATGAAAAATAAATATGATATTTTCAACATTAAACACTCCTTTTGAGACAGAAGTTATCAATCGAATAAGATTTTCAATAGTTAGAATTTTTTAATTAAAAATTTGCGTAATTATTGACAGAGCTTAGGGGCCAGTGGAGGCCCTCAATTTTTCAAATTTTTTTTTTCAATATTAATAATTTTGAAAAGTCATACACTTTATGTTCTAGCTTAAGATTTTCTCTTTCCTCCAAACTAATATACTTGATCGACATCTTTTGTGATTCGACTACTCAATCTCGTTCCGCCGTTACTTTTGCCTCCCTATATAGCACTTGTATGTAGCACTTTTGATAGTTCAGTGTTTATACTTTTCGAACACGACAGTGATTCAACGAGCTTTTGAACTGTTCACACTCTTATCTAAGTTGGCAACTCGATGACTTCTCTGTGCAATCTCTTTTTAGGTGTTGAAATTACGAAGAGGGGTTGTCTTTGGGAGAAAGGAAATGTGATGGGGTCAATCTTATCTCGAATCATGTCACAAGACAAGTCTTTGACCTAATTAGTCATCTTAAGGGCAACCAAATATATATCTTCTTAGCCCGAAAAGGAAAAAAATTATCAAAAAAGTCATAAATTTATTACATTTTACCAATTTAATCATAAACCTTTTAAGTTTGTGCCAATTCAGTACTAAATTAAATTGGTACAAATTTAAAAGGTTTAGGACTGACTTGATAAAAGCATAATAGTTTTAAGACTTTTTAATAATTTTCCCGCCTAAAAAGTCTTGTAACATGTTGCCGTTATCATTTGTGACGGTGATCGTAGAACAAAACGTGATGTTGGTTGATGAACTTTTTTGTTTATATTCATGATGATAGTCATAGGTTGTAACTCGATCTTCCTTGCATGAGTCCCTTGGTAACTCTACCCTTTGCCCAGCGCACCATCACCAAAAAACAAGGCGGTGAGGGACATTTTTGGGACCCTCTAACGCACAAATGAGCTTGAGCTTAAAAGAAATGAATCTGATAGAGTAAAGGGCTTGTTTATCTTAAATATCAAGAAAAGTACTAATAAGTTTTAAATCTATTGCATGGTACCAATTCAGTTCTAAAAATTTTAATTGGACCAATTTATTCTTGAATATTTTGCATTTGTGCTAATCGAGCCAATCTGGCCAATTTTGACTAGAAATAGTTGACATGGATGCCGACCGTCCTACACGGTACGACTAATTGATGTGGGCACATTTTACAAAATTTTTAATATTTTCTTTAATATTTTATTATTAAGACAATAATACAAAAAGTTTAAGGCTAACTTGGTCCATTTGAAAGATTTAGGATTGAATTGGACCAATTGGTACAAATATAAAAATTTTAAAAGTATTTTTTTTTATTACTTATCCCATAAGTCAATATGGCTATTTATACTTACTTTGGTAGCCACAAGTTTCCCAATATTTGGAGGTTTTGCTCCTCTTCCGGATTCCTCGTCCGATGCTTCTTTTAGATGGGAGTGGGCCTTCGATTTAAGAACCGGACTTTCTTACTTCATGGCTTGAGGGGAGAAACATTAAAGGACTTTTTTTTTTTTTACACCGTCGTTGCTTTTTGTGCATAACTGATGTAATCAATTCATTTTCGTTTCCAACGACGAAATGCAAGTCCTCCTAAAATAGAGTCCATACCTACTATTCCTCTCGATGTATGGTAGTTTTACCATCTATATATGCACGTGAGATAATTACCAAAAAAATCCTCAACCTTTTAACAATTTACGAATATAGTCTTTTTAGCCAATTTTGGCTGGAAATCATCGATGTAGATGCCAACCATTCTACGTGGCACGGTTGACGCTGACATGGACAATTTTTTTATAATTTTTAAATAAATTTTCTGAAAAAAAATTCCATTTTTTTCTCCTCTCTCTCTCTCTTTTAACTATGGGCTGGCGACCCTCACCAGCACTAGGCAAGGGCCGCGTATTCCCTCACCAGATTTGGGCCACCGTTGAGATCACAGACCGGCGAAGGGAAATAAGAAAATAAGAAATAAGAAATATATAGAAAATTTTAAAAAATTGTTAACGTCAGCACCGGTCATGTTTCGTAGGATGACTGGCATCCACTCTAGCAATTTCCAGCAAAATGAGACGGAAGGACTACATTGACAAATCCTCAAAAGTTTTAGGGTTAAATTGACAAAATGGAAATGTTTAACATTGAATTGACATTCGCACAACAAGTTTATGACTTTTTTGGTAATTTTTCCCAATTCAAGTGCTGTACTAACATGTGGAATTTCCACAGCTAACTATATTGTCGAGTTGCTTTTTTTTTTTCCTGATGATTAGTCCTCGTGCATTTACTTATTAGCTAATGCTAAATTATCAGTTAAATTCAAATTTCAAATTTACTACAAGTTCGTAACCATTTCATCAATGAGAAATGAGCAGTTGTTTAATCTCATCCTCTGATCTTTTCTTATGGGATGTGGGGCCCGATCAAGTGACTAAATTCAGTACGTCAAGTTCAGTTTTTTCGAGGGTCCGAGTTCTTATGCGGTAAATCAAGAGTGTCGACATATGTCAAATGCGTCACATAAGAAGAAGTACATTATTTAAGGCAAAATCCACTAAGGAGAATTTTTCGTACATTAATTAGTTCCTTTAATTCTTCAAGATGATCCTAATCCTAATCCTCATCCCAATCCTAATCCCAAGCTACTCTTTCTCTGTCTGTGTCCAGGTAATCAATCGCACGACCAACTTCATGTCTGCCACCAACTTCTTCCAAGTCGAACATGTGGTGTGCCGGTTTAGTGTTTGTCATGTAGGACCTAAGCCCCACCCCATCATCCAATTTGAGATTATGTTCGGGTAGATGTGCACGTCCTTGGTGGGACCCCATCATCAATGTTCTTAGCCTATCTCCCTCAAAATTGCTAAATCGCATTCTCGTGACAAATTCATTGTGTTTGACGACGCCTCATCAAAATCGAAACGATGCATTAAATCGCTCAAATTTCCTCCATATAAAAGTCGTGAAATTCAAATTTCGTATCGATATTGTAGATGAGTTACAATTAGCCAAATAAAAAGAAAACCCAACTTCCCATTTCACTAACTTCGCTTTCTATAACCATGCAAGGTCTCAATGATAGGATCTTTTCTTTCGAAAAGGAACGGGTAAAAGGCGAGGTAAACGAAAGGGAGGCGGACAAGGACAGACGAGTACCTAAAAAGGGTGGGTTCGAGGGAAGATCATTATCGGAATTCAAAGAGATAACAAGTCGTGCAAAGTCTTTAGCCAAAAGTCATGAGAGGATGATGGGCTGCTTGAAGCTGAATTCGAGAGAGAGAGAGAGAGTTACTTTCTCTCTCGTGAAAACCCATCATCACACAAGTTTCAATCCACACGTGCACACCTTTGCTTAGAAAGTCCCCTTTTTGTGGGTAAGGCAAAGAAAATCCCAAAAAGGTAAATCAGCTTTCTTTTTAATAAGTTTTACCATAAAGTTAATTTCATAAATTGCATAGTGCTTACGACTTTTGTTTTGGGGGAGAAAACCGTGGTTAATTTCCCTAAATCCAACACCGTTTTAATGTTTGGTTTTGTTGGGATACACGTGTTAGTGAATTGTGTTGGAGAAATTCTAAATCGAAAAATTGGTGTGATGTAGAGTGGTTAGTATAGTTGGCTTATAACTTATTAACTTAAGTTTTTGAGTGAATATAAATTCAATTGGATATGTTAATGCCTTGGTTGGCCTTGGAGGGAAGCATACCTAACTATAAGTTCACACATGAGGAGAAACATCAGAGAATCAGTGAGCTCACATGAGGAGATTGTTACTACTCACATGTGAGTGAGTTGGATTAGAGAATCTCATATCGGAGAACTGGAGTGGAATAGAGCAGTTAATATATTAAATTTTTTAGTGAAAATGAGTCCGATATGATATGTTAACAAATGTATTATGCTTTTACTGCGTGCTCCCAATAGGTTTTCCCTTTCTCATTTCGTGGTCTTAAGTACTGGCTAAATTAATTTTGAAGCACCTAAACCCATGAACCATTCCCACTGTATCAATCTTTTTAATTTTCGATATTTGCAGCTCGAATGCAACACCGGGCATTTTTGATGTGATGGTGACGCTTCATATCTTAATTACATGTTCTTTATCCTTTTCCATCTATTACGATAACATAAACCTATTATCACATATTGAATTTGTCTGTTAATGTTTTTAGAGCACTTATTAATTCTATTATCATTTGACCCAAAAAAAAAAAAGAGTTCTATCATTCCCTTTTACTCTAGGCTCATCAAATAGATAACGTGTCATTCATGTAAGATTCAGATAAGATTCTAGTACAAGTAAAATTCTGCGTGAAAGTACGGCAAACTAATACGAAATGTCACCAAACTCCAAAGATCGTTGATGTGGCAAATACAAGCCATAGCCATTGTAATCTGTTGTCGATTCACCTCATTGTGCGCACACGGGACAAGGACTGTCATTTTTAAAATTAATCTACATCTTTAGTCCTAATTAGATCTGTTAAAATGCGTCATAAATCCATTTCTTGACTCATATTTAATATTATGGATATAGTCGTATTCAGTAAATGTATTTAGAATGATAAAATCCAAAATAATATGGATGTTAAATGAATTTATAATTTAGTTAGATCCAACTCACCAGTATGACTCTCTTTTCACTATTTTTTGGGCTCGCTCGCTCACTCCGTATTCTTATCTCAGTTTGGATATGAGGTTTCTTAGATTTGATTAAAATGCAAGTGTTTTAGCAATATGAGTTTGGTATGTGTCGGGTAGGATATGAGTCACTTGCTTTTTTTTTTGTTTGAATATAAGTCACTAGATTGTATTGCATGAAAATGGATAAAAAAACAAGTTGAATGATTCAATTTGAGTCGGGTTATCTTTTTACGCGATCCATACCCGACCCGACTATTTGAGAGGTCCGGCCCTAATTAGTCAAAAAAAGGAAACATCATATGCTGTGATCGTGTATCTGGTTCGCCCCATTCACTTAGACATGGCTCTTTCAATTAATATATGTCGTGGGGGTGCAAATGACTCGGTTCCATCCGCATCGTCGGAGCCGATGAATTCCTCGCGGGTTCAACGGCCGTGATCTCACGTCCACCTGAGGAGACGGGTGGAGTGTGACTCGCAGTCGCGAATTCGACGTCCTCTGCTTTTTCTCCAAAAATTATTTTTACTGCGACGGAAGGAAGGAAGGAAGGAAGATTTGAGGAGGGAGGTGAGGGAGATTCGCGGTCAATGTCAGCGAGCGAGCTCCACACCAGGTCGAGCCGAAAAAGCAGGGAAGACTAAACAAAATGATAAATAATGCAGCAAATGGAAGGGAGGCCGTCGTCATCATCTTCCCTGTGGCGGAAGCTCGCAATTATTAATTGAGGGGATGAAGGATAGCGACACACGAGCCTAGAGAGAGAGAGAGAGAGAGAGCTTACCTTCGATATTGCCATTTCCAGATCGAATTCAGCGAACCTCCTCCATGTTCCAGCGCTCTTGGCTCTGTCGACAGGTATGAGGGCCGCCAACAGCAGCGCCGACACCGTGAACGCCGCCGCCGCCGCGATCGTCACCGCCGAGGCTCGCGCGCGGCCTGCTGCTGTGCAGGTAGACTGTACAATCGGTATTTGTGCGTGCGTGCGTGCGTGCGTGAGAAATGGTTCGTGGCTAATCTTGAGCTTCTGCTCGACTTGAGAGCTGTGCGGACGAACTGAAGGCGGGCGCGTCCACACGATCCTCGGGTCATCATATTGTTGCTTCTCCGAGTTTTTAGGACTCCCGTGCTCTCTGTGCTTTGGGGAATCGGCGACGTTATTTCGCTTTGGATTCCTCAGTTTTTGTCGTTCAAGTATAGGTCTCAGAATCGTGTCCGTGAGCAACCAAAGTTTCGAACGAATCAAATTACTTTAGGATTCCTTGGCCACATGCTTCTTCCTTTTCTCTCCCAAAGTTTTCCTTCATCTCTCTCCCTGATGTTAACCGGGAGGAAAGAGACGATGAGAGAAAGCTCATGATGGTTCGTGCAGAACTCAATAGCGAGTCAATTGACTGGCGAGAGCCTCTCGGGGAGGACGTGGTCCTCGTCAAAAAGGGAGAAGGGAAATCTATAGTGGCCTCTGCGTACTTAAAATTGGAAAAAAGAAGCAGCTTGCCAATGATTTTGCTTTTTTAGCTTTAGCTTTAGCTTTATGATTATATATAGGCAGCAAACAACCCGTTTCATCTGTTCCTCCTTTCCCGATGATTAAACTAGCCCACTGTCCGGATCCTCGCCTCTTTTTTTTAATGTCTCTTCCTTCATTTTTATTTTGTTTTTGTTTTTGGGCACCCATTTGCTAGTAGCAGAGCCTGGAAATGCCTGTGAAGCTTGTGTTACTTTTAGCTGCGACTTGCAAGTGCTGGTCTCACTGGTCTTCAGCTAGTAGCTAAGTAAACTTCATGTGAATGTTCACGGAATGAAGTCATTTCTTCTCTTTTTGGGAGGCATTGGCTAGTTATATTTAGGGTAAAACAAAAATGCTGCCTTACAAATGCGACCGCTGCTTCCACTGCGTCGGTCATATTGGTCTTCCAGAAATAACTTCATTTTCGGTTAACCGAATGAGGAAGTAGTGCTGCTGTCGATGCAATGATAACATTCTTTCGGAAATGTCTCCCTAGCCCAGGAAAGGTTTCGCCCTTCCTTATCTTCCTGTAAGGTAACACCAACTGGTAGTGTTGATCTAGATGAGACACCAGTGACCAGGGGTCTAACTGGCTATATCTGACCAACTGCCTAATTTGATTTTCTTCTCTAATGTCACTGAAGGAGATGGCCAATTTGAAAACAGCGATACTGATACACCCAAATAAATTTGAGGATGAGCTATCATGTTTGCTGGTAGAACTCTACTTAGAAAACATATTGCCCTTCCGAGAATATGTTCCAGAGGTTTGTTGAATGTAATATTGCTGATAAAAGGATATTCAAATGACTAAGTCCATACTTTCTTAGCTAGTTAGAAATTTTTATTTCATTAAAATTGCTTTCGAGCTTTGCTCCGGGGAAGAACTTTGAGTGATTGATTCGAAAATGGATTTTTTTATTTTATTTTTTATCTTGAATGAAGCCTTTGAGGCCAGGAGATATTGAGCAGTGTGGTAGTCATTTTTGGGTCTCTTCTTTTCCAATGTCCCTCCTTTCTTCCCTCATTATTCAAGTATACCGAGGCCTCTGTGTACAATTGTTCGGGCCTCATAATTTTGTATATGAGGAGCTTGATATCATCTCAAGCTGAGTGTCTCTAAAAGATTATCATTTAGTGGAAAAACATCGGTAAATCTTTGTAATTTTATATGCTTTTTTCTTGAATTACCTCTTTATCTTATTGATTCCAGAAGAGAAGATGGGGAAGCTGCTGGAGCCTATACTGGTGTTTTGGGTATCATAGAAATAGCAAAAGGATAGGTCATGCCGTTCTTGTCCCTGAACCAGTGGTCCCCAGTGCTGAAGTACCTGCTGCCGAGAACCTACCACCTTCAACTGCCATTGTGCTGCCGTTCATCGCTCCTCCCTCTTCACCTACATCTATTTTACAATCGGATCCTCCTTCAGTCTCCCAGTCACCTGCTGGATTAGTATCACTGGCTGCCTTAGCTGTCAGCCACTCTCCTTGTGGCCCTCCCTCTATTTTCTCGGTCGGCCCTTATGCTTATGAAACACACTTGGTGTCACCACCTGTATTTTCTACCTTCACCACAGAACCATCCACGGCTTCTTTCACTCCTCCTCCTGAATCACTGCAAGTGACTACACCTTCTTCCCCTGAAGTGCCGTTTGCTCAGTTACTGACTTCTTCGCTGGAACGTGCGCGAAGAAATAGTGGGCCTAAACAGAAGTTATCATTATCTCAGTGTGAGTTTCAGCCTTACCAAATTTATCCAGGAAGCCCGGGTGGCAAATTTGTATCCCCAGGTTCTACGGTTTCTAATTCAGGAACCTCTTCTCCTTTTCCTGGTATATTCCCAGTTTTTGGGTTTCGTATTGGAGAAGCTCCTAAACTATTGGGCTTTGAACACTTCAACACTCGTAAGTGGGGTTCAAGGCTAGGTTCGGGATCCTTAACACCAGATGGCGCGGCACTGGGCTCAAGGCTTGGCTCTGGTGCTTTGACTCCAGATGGTGCTGGATTAGGTTCCAGACTAGGTTCTGGATGTTTGACGCCTAATGGAGTGGGGCCTCCATCTCGAGATGGTGATATTCTGTTTGATAAACAGATGAGCGTTGAGGATGGATCTGTACATGAGGAGCCTGTGGTTCATCACAGAATTTCATTTGAGTTGACTAGTGAGGATGTGGCCCGTTGTCTTGAAAGCAAATCAGCTACTTCTGTTGGTCTGGAATATTCACAAGATATACTGCCAGGAAGCACCAATAAAGGAGGCAGAGTTCAAATAAAAGCTGAGAATTGCTGCGAGAAGTGCATTAGGGAAGGTGCGGATGGAAAAGCTCCAGGAGAGACGGGCAGAGGTTTCTGTCAAAAGCATTGTCTGAACAAACTTGGTTCAGTGAAAGAGTTCAACTTTGATAATTCCGACAGAAATCTCCATAAGCATTCTGCTATCAGCTCCGAATGGTGGGCCAATGACAACATTGCTGTGAAGGAAGCTAAGCCCGAAAGCAAATGGTCTTTCTTGCCTCTCCTGCAACCAGAAGTTAGCTGACACACGTTAAGAGTTTTGTCGTCATAGCAACTCATGAACTTAAAAGGAAATACGCTTCTCATGAGCAGTTCGACATTTGGCGAAGTAGACATTCTTTGGCACATGTGCATAGCTTGAAATTGGATGGATGGTTGATCGACCTATGGTGGGGTCAAATGTTAATTGCTCAAAAACAGTGTAGAATTACTAGGATCGTTTGTGCAAGCACTAATACTGTATTGTCTATCAGTTTTTTGGGCTGAAAAGTAGGGATAATATGTATGAGATACAGACAATGCGTTTGGGGTCATTCATTGTAGACATGTGCATTACTAAGGGGAACATTTCAAGAATGGATCAATAATTCCGTATCTTTTACTTGGTACGAAAGATGTAACCTTTTACTTCTCATTGAAGGTGGGTAGGCTCAACAATGGAAGGATCAACCAGTGTCAATCAGATACCCCGGTAAGTGCTCATGATACTTTTTTGACTCAAGGACAGGATAATATAGTATTAGTGCTTGCACAAACGATCCTAGTGGATCCCTATCAAATACTTTTGTCCTGTGCATCTCTATCAAACGTAGAGACTCAAAGGACAGGATAATAGTGGATCACTCACTATATTCTAGGCTTATCTGTAAGATTGTGGTTTACCTTTCTTCCCGTCACACCTCTTGTCAGATGTCAAGAACATGCGTGTCTTCTCAAAATATTTATAGTCAGCACTTCCATTTTGATCGGCAATGGCATTCCTGAGTGTTGTTTCATAAGCATCATTCTCGTCTGCTGTGATACTCGGTGGTTTCCAGAGAATCTCTAGCTGTTTGCTGTCAAAATTTGCCTTATCTTGCCTGCATGTATTATAAAGCCTGCGGCCCCTTGTTCATAGATGATATTTGACCCATCATTCTTTCTACCTATCTCAGCTGCTGTTTATATGCTTTGCTATCATAGACCATGGCCTAGCTTCGACAGATTATCACGTAATCGTTTCACTGTAAAATCAAGGAGAGACCGATCTGGAGGCTTGTATCTGATTTATGATTTCGTTATTCCTTATAGCAATCAGATTATGCAAGAAATGAGTGGTATAACGTGGGGATCTTGCACTATTTTGCCGATAGCGGATGAATACTAATTTTGCTTTCAAAATGAATGATGAGAACAACACGAGTGAACTGAATCTGCAATGAGGCAAAGCTCGTTCAGAAACTTCTAAGGGCGTGGGGAACAGAGTCTGTATACTCAAATAAGCGAAGTACTATTATACGGTCCATCGGCAGCAGAGTACCTATACATGTATAAGTGATGTTTGGTCATTTGATATCCGGGAATGCATCATCTCCGCAATCGCACTTCGTATAAATTGATTTGTCACTGAAGAAAGATCAAAAGCCAGGGAGTCTCGACCGACCTCGAGAGAGAATTTCGTTTCATCTCAGCTTGAATTCTCCAATGCCAGAGCAAAATCAGATAGAAGCATTTCATTTCCAACTTTCTCCTGGTTCGATGGTTATCGAACAACGTTGAAAACCCGAATAAGAACAATCAATACGCAATCAGCTAACGCCTACCGAATCAATTAAGGTGTCTATTTCCAACTCTACTAGCCATCCGTACAAAATATTGTCAGTATCTTCCTGAATGGACTAGTCTGTTCTTTTCTTATTTCTTGGTAAGGAAAAATATGCGGAGAACATCTATGCGTCGAAGGGGTTCATATGTCTTTTAGGGGTCACGCCTTCGAATGAAGCGACCGCTGCTGGAAAATGTGGTTGATATTAGAGATTGAGTACTGCCATTATTAAGGCAGACTTTAGAGATCGAGAGGAATAAATAAATACAAAGACTCCTAGCACATATCTCCCATGAAAAGCAAGATAAATAAATTAAATCGAAACCATTATGCCCTGTTGACGGTGACACTTGGCCTGTTTATGCTCCAACATCGTGATTCTTAAGGCTTATTTGATAACAATTCTGCTCCCAGAAACAATTTACAAAAAGAAATGATTTTTTCTAATTTTGTTCTCAGGAACAAAGAACTAGATTTTTTTTTTGCTTCTTGTTTCTGTTTCAAATTTGTTTTCGAGAACAATTTTGTACCAAATAGATTTCTGTTTTTTTTCTGTTCCTGCGAACAAAAGAACAAGAATCAGAGAAATAAGAGTGTTATCAAACTGATCCTTAATTTCTCGTAATTTGACATTGCTCGAAGGAAACTGGGCAAAAGGGTATTGAAACACTAAGGCGCCATTTCTTTTGTGAAAAATGAATGTGTCAGTGAACGTTTTTTTAAAGACGATCGTTTGTATTGTTTACAAAAATGTGTAAAAGAAGCACATTTTCATCGCCCATAAAAATATTTAAATATAAATTATTATCGGTAACGAAATATTGTTGGAATCATTCAATCTCAGTAAACGGAGCCTAAAAATGAAATATTCTCAACGGTGATTTGAGAATGCGGTTCCAAGTTACACGTGTCCGCTCCGAAAAGCCTCTTCCAAGGGTCAAATTTGCAGCGTAGGGACGTTAGACTGGAGGTGCCAGGACTAAGGTTGTCATGTCAGGACGTGTCGTTTCCTCTTGAATTTCTATCGTGTTATCGACGTATCGTACGTGGTCCATGCCAGCTGATCAGCAACATTCTGGGCAAAGTCAGTGCAATGAAGAGTCGAACTCTTCTTCTCCTTCGGTTGTGAGCTCATCAACATAGCTTGGACATGTCGGTTCCCTGTCTCCATGGAATTTCCTTCTTGAGTATTCAATCACCTGGAACCAAATTTTGCTGAAGGCCTTACTCTGATTCGGGACGTGACAAAGATCAAAAGGCCAGGTAAATTTTGCAGCTTCACAAGTTACATTTTCTTCCTTTCTTCTCATGCTGTTTGGCACCTGCAATTCTTCTTGGATTCACACGCCCATTTTCGAGCTCTGGCACTGTTTTATCATCCCTCTCGTATCGCTACTTTTACGAATGTCTCCCAAAGTCAGTTGTGTTGTAGCTGAGACTTGACAGGAGTTGACTAATTTGTGGTTGGTAAATAAAGGGATCACCAAAAAAAAGTGGGATTTGCCAGTTTCCTCTATTTTCTTTTGAAAAGATTCCTGAAGTTGGTCGGAGTATTTTAATTCTGTCCCCTGTGCTCGAGATTGCTCTCAAGATTCGTTTTCTAGTGATGAAGAACAGCAGAGAAAAGTTCAGATCTAAATATGGCTTCAGTTCTTTCCCACAGAGACAAACATGTAATTCATTGACGGGCTCTCTTTCCGGGAAAGAGATGATACTCTAAGTCTGTAATTAATTATTACTTTTTGGTTATGTTCACGATAAGTCCTAAAACTTGCAAAAAGTTCAAATAAATCCTACAACTTGCTACACAAGTGCATTTGAGTCCTAAAACTTTCAAAAAGTGTAATTAAATCTTAAAACTTGTCATATTTGTCCAATCAAGTTCTTTTTTGAAGTTGCAATTTTAAAAAGTTTTAGAACTCATTTGCACTTTTGTGACAAGTTTTAGGACTTGTTTGAACTTTTTGCAAGTTTTATGACTCATCAAATACATTTTTTTTTACAAATTTTAGGACTTGTTTGAACTTTTTACAAGTTTGAGAACTTAAACGTACTTTCCTTATAAGTTTTAGCACTTATTGCGAACATATTCCTTACTTTTTTGTCAGTCCTTGAAAGGTTCTGTACGCTGCGAAAGTTGACAGCTTCCCTGGTGGCGATGTTCATGTAGCTTTTATATATGTATTGGATTTTGGTATCCTGTCAGGATGACTCTGGTGAAGTTACAGAAATTAATATCCTCACCAATTGAAGTTTCGATTTCGGGAAACTTGTGAGTCTTCCAAAAATGGCACTTGCCTCTACCGAAAAAGTGATTCTCGGGTCTATTGCCTTTGCGATATTCTGGGTATTGGCCGTTTTCCCGTCTGTGCCATTCCTACCTGTAGGAAGAACTGCAGGGTCACTGCTTGGAGCGATGCTTATGGTGATTTTCCGGGTCATAACCCCATATCAAGCTTACGCTGCGATTGACCGCCCAATCCTCGGCCTTCTCTTTGGGACGATGGTGGTTAGTGTCTATCTGGAAAAGGCCGATATGTTCGAGCATCTGGGTAAATTGCTCTCCTGGAAAAGCAAAGGAGCACATGACTTGCTTTGTCGGATTTGCTTGATCTCTGCCATTTCAAGCGCTCTCTTCACAAATGATACGTCGTGTTGTTCTGACTGAGTTTGTGCTCAAAATAGCTAGGCAACACAATCTCCCGCCCAATCCATTTTTACTTGCTCTCGCCTCAAGTGCCAATATTGGGTCTTCGGCTACTCCCATTGGGAATCCTCAAAATTTAGTTATAGCTGTTCAGAGTAAGATCTCATTTGGGAGTTTTCTTGTCGGACTTCTTCCTGCAATGCTGATCGGGTTTCTTGTCAATGCGCTGATTCTTCTATGCATGTATTGGAAGCTACCGTCCATCCAAAAGGACGAAGAAGATGCAGCTGCTGAAGTAGTGGCCGAGGAAGATGTGAATTCTCATCGGTTTTGGCCCGCCACAATGTTGCACTTCATATCCCTAAACTCGCAAGAATGGAACTCCGGGTTGGAGCCAATGGACATACAGAGCCCTCCTGCAACCGTGAATGGGAATGCAAATCATGTCGAGTTGCTTAGAAACCGGTTGACTTCAAATGAGAATGAAATTCACCAGGTCTTGTGCAGTGCGCCTGCCTCAGCAAGGAACTCAACTGCATCGAAAGAGACGCTTCATGACGGTGCTTCTCAGAAAAAGCATGAATTGGTTCCTTCCAAGGAAGTCGTATCCGTCAACGGATTGAATGACTTGTTTCCAGTGAAGTATTCGGAGGGGAAGGAAACACTTGCCTTTAGATACAAGAGGATTTTGTGGAAATCATGTGTTTACCTTGTCACCATCGGTATGCTGATCTCTTTGTTGATGGGTCTGAATATGTCCTGGACAGCTATTACCGCCACCCTGGCCCTTGTAGTTCTTGACTTTAAAGATGCTCGGCCTTGCCTAGAGAAGGTATAGTCTCTCTCTGGATTCTATGTGCCCGATTTCTCGATAAGGTAACTCGGCATTTTCTTTTTTAAGTCATTTCTTTTGTGATTTTACCAGGTCTCCTACTTTCTGTTGATATTCTTTTGCGGAATGTTCATCACGGTCTACGGATTCAACAGAACTGGAATTCCGAGCACTCTCTGGGACTGGATGGAGCCACATGCCAAAGTCAATCGCGCAAGCAGGATAGCTGTTCTTGCTGTTGTCATCTTGGTTTTGTCCAATGTCGCTTCGAATGTGCCAACTGGTATGCTGATGCTACTCCTGAATGAACCTGACATTTAATTGGCCTAACAGAATAATACTCAACTTGATTACCTCTTGGTCTAGGGCTTGTCTATTGTGCCGATAAGAAACTTCAAACCAAACATTTTATAGATGACAGAAATATCTTTGGAGGCTTTGGAGTTTTACCAATTGCACAACATGGATGCATTACCTAAACTCTTACATTTTTTGTAACTACTATTGGTTTGATGTCCATCGCTCAAACCTATTCGTCGTCACCATCCTGTTTAAGTAAGACCGAAGATTTCTTCATACTTGCTGATCGATCCTTTGCCCTGCAAACAATACCATAAGGTTATCCTTAGTTTCTGTATCTCATCTTGACATGTCCACGTAAATTCTACATTCCTAGTCTAATGTTTCTACCTTCCCTTTCTTCTTCAGTTCAATGTTTCTAACACTATGTTCTTCAGTTCTCTTGCTCGGAGGCCCGGTGGCTGCGTTGGCAGCTGCTATTTCAGCAGTGGAGGAGAAGAAGTCGTGGCTCATAGTAGCTTGGGTGAGCACTGTCGCGGGGAACCTCTCACTGCTCGGATCAGCGGCCAACTTGATTGTGTGCGAACAGGCTCGCCGCGGCCCCGATCTCAGCTACACTCTGTCTTTCTGGAACAACTTGAAGTTTGGAGTCCCTTCCACCATTATCGTAACTGCTATAGGTTTGACACTCATAAGATGACAAGAAGTAACCAATAGCAGCTCTAGTGAATGCCAAATAGTTCTTTCAATCAAGGCAATCTCCTGCTGATTTCACCATAAGATTCTCATCCTATCCTTTAGACTGGGTATATGATAGGTAGACGTTGTTCTCGGGACGAGGGAACAAATCGAAGAACATTGATGATTTTGCTCATTTCCCACCTAGAGCTGAGTGCTTTTACACTTCATGATAGGATCACATTCATAACTCAAACTGGATTCTCTTGGACATGGACAGATGCCATGAACATATCTGAAGTCTCTGACAGTAAACTTACACAACTCTGGGCACGTGCTGTATGCGATAATCAAAGTTTCGGACAGGAGATTAAAACCTCATCATCAGCACCTCTCTGGCATCGAGTGATACCTAGCAGTACCAAGTTGCTCCATCGGGCCCCAATCCAGCGCATAGGCGCCCACAGGACAAGCTCTCTACAGCCCAAACTAGTACTCGTAATGGTTTTATAAAGAGAAAACTATGACTTCTGCAAGCCCCTCAGAGAATAGTTTTCTTGCTTCAGGACTTCCATATAGTAAATCCAGACGACAGCAGAGTATGATATACGAAGTAAACTTTCACATCGCGAGGGCAAATCTCCTGCGACTCGCGGTAGAATGAGATGACAAAAGCATGTCGTTGCTCCTACTACCTAGGGCGCGAATAATAAACCATTCTGTTCCCGAAAATAATTTCTTGCCAGAAATAGGTTTTCTATTTCTATTCCCTGAATGAGTTTCTGAGCAAAATAGACGCATTTCATCATAACACAAATTTTGTTCCTTGTTTGATAACCGGCGATGGTGGCGGCGGCCGGCGACCGAGGACGGGAGAAAGAGCAGAGCAAGTTGTGAAAAGAGAAAAGAGAGAGAAGAGTTTTATTTCTATTACCGAAATTGAAAAGTACAAAATTTTTGTTTACCATTTCTGTTCCAACTCTATTTTTGGGCCAAAAATTCATCTTGAAAATAAAAAAAATGAAATTGCGTTACTAAATGAATTTCTGTTTTAAACCTGTTCCCGGGAACAGAAAAATAGAAAAGCAGAGAAACAAAATGAGTATCATTCGCGCTCCTATTTGCTTCTCGCAAAAAGAAAAAAAGGACAATTGCTTTTCTCTTCTTCTTCTTTTTCTCTTTTACCTTTATTTTAGAATTTGTGAATTCAGTGCAACTTCTGCTATGTTGCATTTGTTCCAATGTTAGACCAAACAGCATTACTGGACATACTTAATATTTTTACTAAAACTTGTGTATCGGGTATCGACAGACATAAATATCCCAAGTGCTCGCTTTCGAACCTAACGGCATGGGTGATCCGTTTTCGACCAAATTAAAAAAGGTAAAATTCGATGGTATCTGGACGATTGTATGGAAGCAACAAAAGAATAGGAAAAAAAATAAAGTTAGTCGGATTAGAGAATACGCATTCAACTCGGGCCGTTCATATGCAGACCCATGTTCACTGGAGGAGGATCGTCGCGACAAAACTCAGAAATCGCCAGCGAGATGGACCCCATGTAGTAGCGTTCGACCGCCGAAAAGTTGTATTTCACTCCATCTTTGACTTCCGGATTTTATCCGGCGCGGTCGAGCGCATCGTAAAGCCTCGTCCGACGGACACGATTGACCGTTTACTAAACCAAGGGTCAACTCCATTTCCTGAACCAATCGGCAAGTCGTTCCTATTGTGCACTTCATCTTTTTCCCCTCATATATTCGGCCACGTGGTTAATACATCTCCTTCTCTTTCTTTCTTTTTTTCCTTTTTTTTTTTTTTCATATTTTAAGGTCACAAATGTCGAGACTCGACTACTTAAAACACCTCAGAAGCTCTACGAGACGATTAAGCTCGGAACTTTGACTATGTCCCGTTCGATATCCGCACTACCCAACTTTAAAAGGGGTGAGTAAAGTCCGTGACCAATTATTTTTGCTGGTGAAGATGGGGGAATTATCTGACCAAAAAACAAGAAGACGGGGAATTATTTGAAGAATCTGAGAATCACCGTTTCAATGTTCATTTTCTTAGCAATTTAAGGGGACACAAAAGCTAGTTGATGTGGATTTCTTAGTGAAAACTACTTATCTTTCCATCGAATGGTATTTTCACGTACTCTCTACTTTTTTAAAATGTGATTAGCAGAACTAATCATATATTTGGTGGCTTATAGGTTGCTCGGACTTGACCTAAGCCACAAGTGCCCAAGAGCATATTTCAGCAAGGCTTGAGTAAGGCCTTATAATTGTAGAGCTTGACCTAGTTCAGTTGGGCTCACCGAATCTGTAAATTCGTTATATGCTTTTGTATGTTGAGAGTGTGCTTGGCCCGACTCAATCTGAGTTCGCCCAATGATTATTTCGAGTGATCAGGTGGAGAAATAATATTATTCTCTCGTGAGATGTTAAATGGAGAATAACTTTTTTAGCAAAACAAATGAAACGAATCCAATGATTATTGCACTGCATTGACAATAGTCATCAAAGCTATGCGAGTTGCAATATAGTCTTAATATTTGGTTTACTCTACAGATAAATGTAATCACGATATGCATTAATACGCTGCGTAACAACCCTCTCGTATTATTCGTGATAAATAGATTTTCTATATTTCAATTGCAAATAACCATTTGAATTTGCAAAACCGTTTACAATAATTTTCCGACGCGACTCTGCTAGTAGCTTGACATAGAGCATATAAAAATTATTTAGACCAAACAAAAAAGAAGAAGAAGAAGAAGAAGAAGAAGAGGAGGAGGAGGAAAGAAGCTTGAGAAGCGAAATGCGGGCCGCTGTCCTGCTCTGTGCGCGTCCCCGTAACGCCATCAAGGTCAAAAGCGTAAATGTCCTATGGCCAGCTTAGTCGGACTCCCACTTCGGCGTACCGAGTCGGAGAACTGTATCATGTTACTCAATTATAAAAAAAAAACAGCGAACGATGAGGACGATGATTTTTTTCCCCGGTGGTCAAATTTGTTTCGAAAAATGAGAAGCTGGCTAACGTAATTTTCCCCCGAGCTTGACAAAAAAGTCAAGAATGTAATACCCGAGGAAAATGATTTCCCGTCCGAGAACGATATGGCAAAAAAATAAAATAAAATAATAAAAAAGGGGGAGAGAGAGAATAACTGAAAATGATATTCGCTTTCAAAATATATTTTACAGAAGAAAACATGAAATAGAAAATCCCACTCACAATCAACGAAGAGACAACTTATGTCTTAACTAGGACAGTCTCTCTCTCTCTCTCTCTCTCCATTTGTTTCAGTCCCTTTCTGTACGCGATCTCTACACAGGCTCTCAATTCGCAAGATCCTCTCTTCAAAATCTCCCCCACTTCTATTCCTCTCGGCGCGTTCCGACGCGCACCTAGGGTTTTGATTTCACTTCCGCTTAGCTAATTGCTCCAGATTCGGAGCGCTGCCACTTGATTTCTCCGGCAATCAATCAGTGTCTCTCAGCTCGGGCGCTAAGCTTGAAGCTTTGCTGTAAGCAGTGACCCATCTCCTTCTCCGCGTTTCCATTTCTGGTTCTGGTGAATTCTTGGGGAATCAACTGAATCAGCTGCTTTCGTGTGTATTTTGTGGTTTTTGTTCGTGTATAGATCTGTATTGCGCGTGGATCGTTGTCCGTTGGGGGAGGGGTAGCGGGTGAAATGATGATGACAAAAGACAGTGGGTGTTTTGGGAATCACGTGTTTGTGCTCTGGTTTTCTGAAAGAAATTTGTCAGTTGCATTGTGTTTGCTGGTCTTTCGGTAACAGCCCGTTTACTAGTGGTGCGAATGATCAAGAAGGTTTAGTAATTACGGAGTTTATCCTCCACTCTGGGATTCTTGATGCGTTAAAGAAAGAATTTTTTTTTTCCCTAAATAGGAGAATGACGAATTCAGTGAGTCCATGCTGCTAATGAATCAGAGTGAAGAACGTTGTGCATCTTTATGGTTAGTCACTTCTTTGGTGATAATTATCATAGATTCTATAGGGGAATGGACACTAGGCATATAGGTAAACTTCACTCTTGCATCTTTTATTGAAACGGTCAAGTTATTCCGTAATATGATCGTGGTTATCTGAAATTGCTCCATGTCGGGGCCATCCGGCAAGTTAGGCATCACTGTGTTGCTTAGTTATGAGATACCATTTCCTTTTCTTTTATATCTCGAGGATAACAAATAATATTTGTACAGAAACACTCAACCTAGGCTATCTGATTGTTTGCAACTACTGGATCTTGGAGAGAGGGGCTATTTTTCAGGAATACTCTCTGGATAATCTTGCACAAGTGGATTTTCCAGTTTAAGTTAGTAGTTAGTTTTTATGTTACTTACTCTTGGAAAACCATGGTATTTACATGTATAAATGCTCTTATTTTACATGTGTTCAGGATATACATACTGTGAACAAGAAGTTCTGAGAACCCAGTAAACCAAAGCAAGCATTCAATTCTTTCTGCTGGTTTTACTCATCCATGCTCCAGTTTAAAGCTTGCTCAGTCCTCTTAGGCATTGTGTATTTGCTACTGTATTTGCTCTGAACTTAGCTGTGGCGAAAAGATAATTTCGGATGTCTTTTCAGTGTCATCATGTGGAGGCTCTAAATTCTAGTTTAAGTGTACGTGGATGGGTTTAATTTTGTTGAACTAGCTTGCCACCGTTACTCGTGTCGAAGTGCAAGCATGCCTTCGTGGTGGGGGAAGTCATCATCCAAGGACGCTAAGAAGAAAACTAACAAGGAGAGTTTCATTGATACATTGCATCGCAAATTCAAAAATCCTTCTGATGGAAAATTGAACATCAGATTAGGAGGATCACGTAGACATTGCGAAACAGCCTCAGAGAAGGGATCATTATCTCGAGCAGAATCACGATCACCTTCTCCTTCCAAGGCGGTTTCCAGATGTCAAAGTTTTGCTGAAAGGCCACTTGCTCACCCACTTCCACTTCCTGGTCCTCACCCTGCAAGTGTTGGTCGTACAGATTCTGGGATCAGTGTGCCGAAACCTCGGTCAGATAAAGGCCCCAAACTGTTTCCACCTTTCCCCAGACCTGCATGTATACGTAGCAAGGCAAATCATGCCGAATTAGATGGAGACTTGGTCACCGCTTCAGTTTCCAGTGATGGCTCCATTAGTAGTGAGGATCCTGCAGACTCCCAGCAGCGTAGTCCCTGTGCAACTGACTATGATAATGGGGCCAGAACTAATGCAAGCAGTCCTTCCAGGTAAGCCTGTGTCTAACAATTACATTTGCTTTTTGCTGGAAACAATCACCATAGTTTGGTTTGAACGTTTGTTTTTTCATGTCTAATTGTTTATCTGTGTAGCTCCCTGTCTGTAGAATGAGTCTGTGTTTTGACAAATTTATCTTTCCTGTTCTCTGAAGATTGATATTCAAGGATCAGAAACCTACTGTTGCCCATATAAGTTCAAGAGAAGCCAGAAGACCACCTAACCTTTCTGTCAGCAATCATGTTTCCCCTGCATCACCCAAGCAGAGACCTTTAAACAATCATTTGCCAAATCTGCAACTTCCATACTCCGGTACTTTATATAGTGCTCCAGACAGCTCCATGTCCAGTCCTTCCAGAAGCCCATTGAGAGCGTTTGGTACTGAGCAAGTTGTGAATTCAGCTTTCTGGTCGGGAAAGCATTATACAGATGTTACTCTACTTGGCCCTGGATCTGGCCAGTGTTCCAGTCCAGGTTCTGGTCACAACTCTGGACACAATTCTATGGGAGGTGATATGTCAGGACAGTTGTTTTGGCAGCAAAGCAGGGGCAGCCCCGAGTATTCTCCCATACCAAGTCCACGGATGGCTAGTCCTGGGCCTAGCTCTAGAATTCATAGTGGTGCTGTAACACCTACACATCCTAGGGCAGGAGGGTTGTCCATTGAGCCACAGACAACCTGGCCTGATGATGGGAAACAACAAAGTCATCGTCTGCCTCTTCCGCCCATAGCAGTTTCCAATTCCTCACCTTTCTCTCATCCAAATTCTGCAGCTACATCTCCTTCAGTGCCACGGAGTCCTGGAAGGTCGGAAACTCCAGCAAGCCCTGGTTCACGCTGGAAAAAGGGAAAATTGCTTGGTAGAGGCACATTTGGGCACGTGTATGTTGGCTTTAATAGGTAATATTGTTACATCCATTTGCTGTTATAGGTTTGGCCCCTTACATACAATATGAGCTAATGATAATCAATTAGACTAGGGCTGACTTAAACATTGAGAATGTAGACCCAGAATAGTTAAGATGTATGTTAAGAGTCATACGAATGTAACCATTTGATGTTTTACTCTTGCAGTGAAAGTGGGGAAATGTGTGCAATGAAGGAGGTTACGCTATTTTCAGATGATGCTAAATCAAGGGAAAGTGCAAAACAGTTGATGCAGGTAATTTAATCATATTCCATCCCTCTCTGTGCGGTCTGTTGGTTCGTATAAATTCTCTTGCATCTTCTGGACCATCATAAGCCTTTGAAACATGCTATTGGGCTCTGCAGGAAATTGCTCTATTGAGTCGGCTACAGCACCCAAATATTGTGCAGTATTATGGTTCAGAAACAGTATGTTCAGTATTTCCTTTCTTATTGCTAGGCATGATGCCAATACTCCTCTGTTTTTGAGGATGCTGATGTAAAGAAGTACAGTTTTTGCCTGACCAATGAAGTTGCATTGTTGGGGTATTTATGTACTGAATGTTTTTGAAACTTCTGATATAATGGTTGAGCAGGTGGACGACAAGCTCTATATCTACCTGGAGTATGTATCTGGTGGTTCAATTTATAAGCTTCTCCAAGATTATGGACAACTTGGTGAACTCGCAATACGCAGTTATACTCAACAAATATTGTCTGGTCTTGCTTATTTGCATGCTAAGAATACTGTTCACAGGCAAGAACTAGCTCTTTCTAATCTGACAATCCCAGAGCAGAAGCTTCTTTTCAGATTTGCTTGACCATCTTTCTTCTGCAGGGATATAAAAGGAGCTAATATACTAGTAGATCCGAATGGCCGTGTTAAATTGGCAGATTTTGGGATGGCAAAACATGTGAGTGAAGACATTTACAGTACTTGATTAAGCTAATTGTAGCAATGGAACCATGTGTTTGTAGAATATGTAAGGTGAAAAGAGAAAAGAACGGCTATGAGTATGTACTCTGATGAGTTATCACAATCTTGAATCACAATATTTGTATGATATTCTTGTAAATTGTTATGGTTATTGGTGTGATCTGAATCATTCATGCCTAGTATTTACTTGTGCTTTTGCTGAAGTGCCACCATGGCTTGCAAGTTACCTTTGCTAAAATGATCTCCATTTCATTTAATGTTGCAGATAACTGGACAGTCATGTCCACTTTCTTTTAAGGGAAGCCCATATTGGATGGCCCCTGAGGTAACTTTCTCTCTAGCTTAGCATCTCACTCACAAAATCTTTGTTCGTCAATTTTTCTAAATGAATAGTTCAAATTTGATATCTGGCCCAGGTTATAAAGAACTCAAACGGTTGCAATCTTGCTGTTGATGTATGGAGCCTTGGATGCACTGTCTTGGAAATGGCCACAACAAAACCACCTTGGAGCCAATACGAAGGGGTTGGTCACTCAGAAAGATGCTTATAAATTTGAACCCCACATTTTTTAAGTTCCACATTGAAGGTGAATGATGTTTGTTTGCTTTTCCTGTGATGCACAGGTTGCTGCTATGTTTAAGATAGGGAATAGCAAGGAACTCCCAGCAATTCCAGACCACCTTTCTGAAGATGGAAAGGATTTTGTAAGGCAGTGTCTGCAACGAAATCCGCTACATCGTCCTACAGCTGCTAAGCTTCTAGATCACCCTTTTGTGAATTGTGCTGCAGCACTAGAAAGATCCACTTTGGGGCCTGATCCTTCAGATCCACACATTGGGGCTACAGTTCCAACGAAACCTCTGGTAGTTTCTCTGACTAGCTTATTAACAAATAATTGGCTGAAACTAGAAATTTTTAAGGTACCTTTGTCCTTGCACTTTGCGCCATAGTGGGTGACACTTCATTGGGCGATACTACCTCATTCTTCTGATGATGTCATTTGAAACCGTTAATTCTCCTGTAAGAGAATCTATAGTTTCCCCCTTCAGTGCAAGATGGTGCATCCATCAAGTCGAAAGAATGAACAGTATTAGTTTCTAGGATGCATTGTGTGTTTCATTCTGATATGTGCTGTGATGATATAAAAGTGTTAGTTTGGCCATGCCGAATCAGAGTTTTTTATTAGGGACTCGATATCTATGATTTTGATGTGTGCTATTAGGAAGTTCGGAATTGTAGTTTTTGGTAGATGATACTATTCGATTTTCGTGGTGCTGAAAGAGCTGCAACAGACCACTGTACATGTTATGATGCTTTGAGATAAAGTAAATGGACTAGATGCGAAGGCAAGTAAGGGCAGTTCAAGTGTGTGGATTCTATGAAAATGGAGAATCAAAGAACCAAAAGCTAATCCAACTGTTTAAAGATCATTATCGAGCAGTTTGTAGAAATATCACGACTGCTCAATGTTCGTGTGATAAACTCTGTGACGTCTTATCAAGTCCTTTAAGACCCGTGTAATTTTTTTTAAAGCCTTTATTGGTTACAACGATGGTGCTTCCTCGTGGATGGTTGAATTATGAGATTACTTCACCAATCAATTATATTTTGCAGGGCATTGTGCAGCAAAGAAACACTTCCTCTTTTGAATCTGATAGACTTGCAGTCCATTCATCTAGAATAATAAAACCTAGTCCTCATGTTAGGTCCGTCTCTCTCTCTCTCTTTGCATGCGCTTGCAGATGCACATTAATAATTTGTACATATATCCATTACAAATATTTATCGAGTATAAATTCCCTATAGCATTTTGCGTCTAATGTGTCTGGAAGCAACAATATAGTTTGTGACTAACTTTTTTCTAATCTCCTCATTCCAATTACAGCGATGTGCACATTCCAAGAAACATATCATGTCCTGTCTCGCCCGTCGGAAGCCCTCTTTTACATGCAAGGGCACCACAACATTTCAATGGAAGAATGTCCCCTTCACCAATCTCTAGCCCACGAACTGCTTCAGGCTCATGCACTCCTTTAACAGGGGGTAGTGGTGCTATCCCGTTTCATCAGATGAAGCAATCATTTTACTTGAATGAGGGAGGTGGAAGCTTACCAAAGCCCTCAAACAGTTTCTACATTGGTGGGTCCCCTTACCATGACACGAACCCAGAAATCTTTCGAGGGTTGCAGCTGGGATCTCAGATCTTTCCAGAACTATCATCCTCTGATAATGGTGTTTTGGGAAAGCCATTTGGGAGGTCGCCTCCTAGGGAAGTACGTGATGGACAGTCAGTATTGGCAGATCGCGTGTCTCAGCAGCTCCTGAGGGATCACGTGAAGGCGAACCTGACCCTGGATGTTGGTCCCAGTTCTCCATTGCCTAGTCGGATCAATGGTACTTGACTCGATGTGTTTTTGCTGAATCATCAAATAGGTCATCTCACTTGTCTGGCTAAACAGGATTGCTGCGTTCAATTGGTGAGATACTGAGGGAGCTATTTTTCGCAATAAGGATGCTAGGAGGTTTTAGAATTCCTGGAATAAGAGCTCAATAGATGTGTTACTATTGATCGTTCAAATGCAAGCTGGGGTGAGCTATTTGACAGAGTCTACGCACTGAAGCAGGAAGGGTCATTCCTCTCTGTGTAAAAGTGGTACCCTACACTCTTTACTCTTTCAAAGGTAAGAGTATGAAATAGATGACGCTCGATCGACTAGAGGCGCTTTTGGCTCATGGGACAGGATTTTGAAAATGGCCCATCATATGAGAATCTCTTGGGGGAACGGGTTTGGTAGGTCGCCATGCTACACTAAAGAGAAGTTTCAGCTGGTAAATCGGACAGCTTTCGGACTAATTTTTTGGGGGTCCACACTTATGTACAGATAATGGTAAGCTCAGTCGAGGTTTTAGAAGTTGCTCGGGAAGCAGCTGCGGATTTGCCGAGCCTGCAGAGTCTTGTTTATTATCATTGGCAAAGCCATTTTCACTTGTATGTAACACCATATATCACTCTGTACTATTTCTTGTATGTACAATATGACCCCAGATGAATTAAGAGATCAAATTTCATTCCGTTTATTAAGATCTATCCCCCATCCAGCTGACCGTTTGAGGCTTTGAGCTTCGAGGAAGTTTGGTTTTGCAAGAGATTCAGGGCGAGCTAGATGGACTCTACAAATGAGTTGCATTTACCGACAGTTTTGGGACAAAATTATTATACCAATAGTGAAAGTTTCGGACATTAAACTGACAAAAAAAAAGTTACTAAGGCAATTGAAAAATTACTCTCTTATAAATAATTCTGAGTCCTGGGTACCTAATCCGCAACTTGGGTCAGACCCATAGGATTCTGCAGTTTGATAATTTTTCTAACTCTAAGTAATTTACGTTAGAACTCTCCTTGACTTTTATTTTCATTCCATATTTATTTATTTCAAAGATGACACTTTAAGAATTGAACTTCACTTAAAAACTCACATTGGCACCGATACTAGCGAATAGGACGTACTGAATACTGATGTGGATTTTGTTTATAAGTGTCCTTGGAATACTTATAAATATTCAATATAGAAAAAGTTGCATTTATTGAGACATATACTTTTGTATTACTACGTATGATCGGTGCTTTGGAAAATTAAAATATCTCTCGGTAAAATATACTTAATAGGGACATCTGAGCAAGAGTTGACATGACCCCACTAATGGTACTCAAATGCTCTTTGAGCCAGTTTGTAGATTCTCCTCATGCAGCACCACCGATTTTGGGAATCGTTTAGAGATCAATGTCGACACACGCAAAGCAATGGCCATCAATGCAGACCGACCACTGAGAAAGTTTCAGCTATCGTTAACACAGCTTGACGTTGGTAAGTTACATCTCTCAATCCATGGCTATGGATTGAAGTTGAAGTTGAAGTTGAAGTTGCTAAATAGTACGAAAAGCTCGGGGCATTCTTGAGTTTCGTTTTCCAGCATAGCATGCGTCACTTGACCAAATTCATGCTAAAATCCCAAAGTTTCCTGGCCAACTCAACATCCTTGCCCTTTGAGCTCGTCTTAGCCAAGTTACTGTCCGAAAAGTATTCACCACTGACCCCCTTGACTTGAGGATGCAGTGCCACGTAGCATGTCGTTGCAGCCCCCTACACAGTCAGTCCAAAGAGAATGGAGAAGGAAGTTACAGTTTAAGCCAACAGAAATCGCTCCATATCACTACATCCACGTAACTTATCGGCAGAATCTAAAAGCATGCCGTTCACAGGCATTCAGAAAAAAAGAATTGCTGGGAGTGTCTGTTCTACAGCTAAACGCCTAATCAGTGATATGGACGACTAGCTCTAAACGATGCATATTCATGAAGAAGGGTAAGTAATATACATTAGCTATGACAGATGTGACTTATCTCTATACAGATTTACCTGCTGAACACTTTTGAACAAAAGTTTTCCAAGTCCCGCCATAAGACCTGCATGAAACCAAAACAGCGGGCCAAAGCTAGATTGGCATGAGCTGAAAGACGTACTACATTTTTTACCAATTTAGCAAAACTTGAAGCAAAACATGTGCAAAATGCATTTTGAGTTAGCCTTACATTGAATGAGCTTAGAATAGAAAGGGAGTCAGGATATGCCTCCAAAACCCAAAAAAACAAAAAAAACAAAACAACAAAAAGGAGCAACACAACATTAACCCACAAAGAAGAAGACATGGTTATTGCTAGTTGTCAAAACAACGTAAGAAGCATCACCCAGATGCTCAGAAACTTCACAAACATAGAAGCAAGCATTATGAAAAGCAGGAAACACAGTGGATCAGCACTAAAAATACACAACACTTCCTGGTGCATGCATAACTCACTCCTTTTTTCACCTTTCTCTCCCGAGTAAATTTTCTCTTTTTTCACAGGAGATACATGATTTTTCATCCCCATGGCTTCAAACTTTCAATCAAATAGCAAAGCACTCTATCAATCCTGGAGTACATGAGCAAGCATAGAACTCAAACTTAGTCAGACGTCAAGTCAGAGATGCATGGAAATACCGTTGGATATGATGTTATGTCGGAAAAGATTTGTAGCAATTACTCCTGGATGGAGAGAATTGGCAGTTATATTCACCCTATCTTCCTGCATAATGTTCAAAACATTTCAATATCCAGCAGTATGGCAAATCCAAAAAAGAAAAAGTCCTCAGCAATCCATCTTTGTCGTGACTCCTGCGCGCCCTTCATTAATTCAACAGGCTGCGGTTCATTCACACAGAGAATTTGAAGAAGATTGTCACCCCAAGTACTATTAGGTTGATTTCTCTACAGATTAAAGACTAGCTTCATGATGCTATTTCTGATTCCAATGTTTACCGAAGGAAAAAGACAACTCTGGCGGTACTAAGAAATTATTATTCGACCGAAATTTTCCCGCGTAAAGCAGAAAGGAAGTTGATGCAGCAAGTCTGAGAACTTCCCAGATCAATATGCAAGGTAAAAGGGTGAATTTAATAAGTAGAGATGTTCCCTAAATTTATCGTAAAAACTTAAGCTCATATAGGACCTCTGAGTCAATTTTATAATTAAATAGCATCTTTGATCTAATGGACATCCAAAATTTTCCAGGAAATACCCTTTATGGGAGACAAATACAGGAATATAATGGTTTATAAGCTGTTTGGAAGTTATGCTCCATTCAAATTTTTGTACTTAAGATATAAAAAATGGTCAACACTAAACAAACAGAGTCAAAAAGCGAAATCAACGCTGAGAAGACAAAAGGTCAATATGTGGCCATGCTCATGACAGGACAAAGAAAGGCCGAGTGTCGATTAGATCACTTGCTGCCCCAAAAGATATTGACTAATTGGTACTCTCGTGGTTATTTAACTAAACTAAGAGCTACTCTTCTACTCTTTTATTTATCCAACTACATTATGGAAAGTCCCATCTGAATGCAACTTAAAAGAACTTCTTACCTTCAACTGCCTCGCTAGCTCATTAGCATGGAGAATGTTGGCTAGCTTTGACTGTCCATAGGCCCTGAATCCATTGTACCTACACGAGAGAAGTGAAAGCACAGTCAGGAAAATGTAAAACTACCAAAAAGAGGCTTCTCAAGAAGTCATCCTGGAAAATTTTGTTATTGCTTCATCAGTCATTTTTTGGAGATTTCCTAGCTCATGGCATGGAGAATCGCTAGATGTATTACACTGCCTTAAACGAACCTGGATAGCTCCAAATGGAGTGCAGAGCCCTTTGATAGTGAGTTCATATACCAAATAAATTTCATATTACTCATTCAGGCTCAATGGCCAGCAATGACTGAAAAAGATGAGAAGGTGTCTTTAGTAGACAAATAGTCCAGCCTCCAGAATCCATGGACAACTGAAGTGAACAGCACACCGCTGAGCCACTTCCACGAGAGTGTTGATAATAGAGGAATCGGGCATCATTAATCATCTTTGATGGAGTACTAAAAGAAACTTCATTTCTTACCCTGACTTGTCATTGATTTTATCGAACCGGATGCCTTCATTGTATGTCCATCGGTGAGCCTGTGAAGACACATTCACAATTCTTCCTTCTCTGCTACTTTTACGAGCTGTTTTCTTCATGTTATCCAGCAAAAGACTTGTCAAAAGGAAATGACCTGCACAGAGAATTTCAGGAGAGCCAGAGGAGATGTATAAAGCTTAAATGACCATTTTAAATATGGGTAAATCCTTGAAGCTTGATAAAACGCAGCAGTTGATCGCAGAAGGCATGTCGTCATTGAGGAAATTTTGCATTTAAACACTTTTGACAGAATAAAACACATGCCCTTTTACCTATGTGATTTGTTGCAAACTGCAACTCTATGTTGTCTTTTGATAAGATGAATGGTGTTGCCATAATTCCTGCATTGTTACTTTCAGATAGAAATTTAAGTAAGAATGAGCAGAGAAGACTATTCATTCCTGAATGCATGTTAACCAACCAAAATATCTGATTTGTCTGCATTCCCCCTCCAATGTTACGGTTTGAGTTTTTCGAGGGTGTTGGGAGGGGGAAAAAGGATATTTTACCAGGGAAAAGAACAGAGAAAGTTTTAAATTTGAATCTTTCTTACATGAGGATGTTTAGTGGACGACCGGATGAATTAAAGTTGGATGCAAATTTCCTGACAGACGCCATTGAGCTGAGATCCAATTCCATTGTATCTAACTTTGCACTAGGTATTTCCTTCACTATTTCTTCTCGGACATCACGACCAGCAGCCACATTCCTGACGCCCATGACCACATTCACACCGCGCAGTGCAAGAACGCGGGCAGTTTCTCTACCTATGCCACTAGATGCTCCTGCAGTTGGGATAGCAATCACATGGAGGAGCAAGAATCAACTCATCATGCCCAAAAAAGACATGATGCTCCTCATTCCACGACATTGCAAGATGCTTCCATCAAGACAAGCATAGCACCAAAGCGCCAAAACAAGCATGCGCACGATCGATGAAATCAGAGTGGACTAAACAATGACACGACCTCTAAAGTCCGAACAACCAAATTATCAGATTATAAGCAGCCATTTGTCCTTTTCTAGACACGCACAGGCCACCTGCTCGCCGCAAAGTGTAATCAGACAACAACAAGCTCTGTATGATCGACCAGACAAGGCTGCGAACAAAATTTCGAGCACAAGAAAGGGACGTGAAAGCTGTGGAGCAAAAGAACGAATCGACAAACACGCAAGCAAAGGAGAACGGACGAAAGCTAAAAAGCCCATGAAAAGTCTTGGCGATAGAAGCGACCAGTGACGATGGCGGTGAGACCAGAGCCGTCGATTCCATGAGTGACCTCCTCGGCCGTGGAAGAAGATGAGAAACCCGACGCACCCTTTCGCCAGAACCACCACATTATGCGCAGTCAAGCACCCTTTACTCAAAACCGCACCGAGCTGATGAAGAAACTCAGAGAAAACAGAAGTGAGGGGAAGTGAGAATTCTGGGTTTTGTTTGGTGGGCTCTGGGATTGTTGATTAGTGGAGTAGAAGGCGCCAAGTTATCAGCTTTGTTCAGAGTTAAGGAGTCGACCATGGAAATGCTGGCAACGCACTACGCGACAGTCCATTTTCTAACGGATATGACTGTTGACAAACTTCTGTGCTGTAACTTCCCTGTTCTCAGATTTGCAAGGTTACCCCTTTTGTCTACTGCCCAATCTCGTACCTAATCCCGCACTCATAAGCAAATAGGGGATTAGACCAAGCTATTAGCTGGCGGGTTAATCCGCGTACAACGCGCAAAACCTTATCAGTCCTTGACATATGAATAACAAAATCTGTCCTTAACGAAAATGGTAGCGACTTTCATACGTGTGTTAGATGTTTGGTTAAGCGTACAACGCGCAAAACCTTATCAGCCCTTGACATATGAATAACAAAATCTGTCCTTAACGAAAATGGTAATGACTTTCATACGTGTGTTAGATGTTTGGTCAGGTTTCATAACGAGCAAAACCCTCATTTTTGTGTTACTAAGACAGCGTATAAGGAGAAAGTCTTTGTAATCAGAGTGAACCGAGAAGCCGGCTCTATTTTTACCGACGGTACAATCACATGTCGGCACTCAATTAGGCTTAGTAGGCCACTCCGAACATGCTACTTAGCATTTAGTGTCGTCCAAGACTATAGTACTTGGTTGTAAATTTCTTTTGTCCAAATAAAGTGACTTGTCGCTTTTGCCTCTTTCATTTATACTAGAATTTGAAGGGCTTTCTTCACAAGTGAAATATAAGTACGCATCCCCTTTCTTTGAACACCTCATAACTCTTCCTTTATTGAGATAAGCCAAAATAGCAGAAAAATTAGTAAAATACTTCATTAAACATTTCAGATGAATTACATTACATGTCATCTCGCACTTGTTACCTTTTCATTCTCGCTCTTCATTTTTTTTTCTTAAACCATATAAAAGTTAAGATTTATTGCCTTTTTTTTTGTCAATAGATTTTTTGCCTTCGCACGGTGACATTATCTCCAAAAAAAGCTCAAATTCAAAAATTTGTACTTATTCGGAGTTTTGTCTGATTATATTATTTTCTTAGGCTTGCGACTAAGAACTCTAAAAGGCTGGACCGTTTCATATTGACTTGAAAGATAAACGTCTTATGATGTTATAATAGTTGAAAAACACGATTAAACATCATACAATAATATGTACGAAATGAAAAGTCAGAAATCCAAAAGGATAGTTTGAAACATAACATGCGAAATAGTGAATTTCCACCACCAGAATGAGTTTTGCGTGGTTAAGAATAAAGTTGCAAATATCATGTTCCGACAAAAAAAATTAATGACTTTTAAGTGACATAAGCTAGTCAAAATACAACATATAAAAAAAAAAAAACATGGTTCTTCATTATTTATACAAACCCGAAAAGAGCTCATGCAATATAAATTCGATTTATACATCCTTGACCTTGAAATACGCAGCATAATACTTTTTGAAGGCCCTGGGCGTATACACCGGCAACAAGAAGGCGAACAGATTGAAGGACCACAACGCCATGTTCGCCGCCGCAAGGATCCTCCCCACGTACACCCTCCTCGCCGACCCGCCGCCGCCGCCGCCCTCCTTCCCGAACTCGCTCTCCAGCCACTCCATCAGCGTGAAGATCCTCCTCGCGTTGTACGACACCGGCACGAAGACCCGGATTGGTGTCGAGAACCGCCCCGAAAACGCCACGCCCTCCATGAACACCTGTCTCGGTGGCGGATTAAAGACGAGAGATTAGAAAAATACAGGCGTTACTAGGAAATCTTGGTTTATTTCCGGGTCCGATGCTGACCTGGCTAGCGAGGAGGAACAAGTGTGGAGCGGCGGCTGCGATGCCCTCCTTGTCGCCCTCGTAGATGCCTTCGAAGATGTAGGCGATGGGGAGGAAGAGGCCGACGACGGCGGCGAAGGAGACGTAGAGGCGGAGGACCCGGTTCCTAGGGTCGAACACGGTGGGCTCCCGGGCGGGGCCGAGGGAGGGGAAGGCGACAACGGAGAGGACGTAGATGTAGACGAGGGAGAGGGCGAGGAAGGCCAGGTCCTGGTAGCCCACCAAGCCGCTGGCAGCGAGGACGACGACGACGGCGAGGGAGTTGAGCTGGCGGAAGCTGAGGAAGCCGCTCTTGGTGGTGGTGGTGGAGGAGGGCGGTGGGGCGGGGTGCTTCTGGTCGTCTTTGGGGAGGCTAATGTCGTTGATGGGACCAACACCGCCCGACATAGCTTTGGCTTGTTATGTGGGAACGGTAAGAAAATTAGGGGGGGTTCTAGTCGTGGAGAATCAGTATGGATTAAGCATTACGAGCAAAGAGCATCAGCATCTCTCTCCATGGGACGATTGTGCAGAGAGGGAGAGCAAATGTTTCTTCTGGTCAAAGAGGTTGGGAGAGAGGAGAGAGAGATAGGGGGTGAGGGGGGCATGCATGAGGTGCAGAGAGCGCACAAGTGGCACCTTCTCGGATGAAGGGCTTCGGCGACGTGGCGTTTAAACTTACTAGCATTCGAGCAAGCATTTGGACTTTTGGACGTAAGCGTTCGGCTTCTCACACAGTATTTTCACGGGAGCAGGGGCTGAGAAACTCGGAGCTCGTGTGGAAAAATGGTGGGTTCAAAAGTTGCCAGCCATCTTGCTTCGAAGGGCTTGTCCAAGTTTACCTTAGAGAATCAATAGGAATTAGGGTTAATTTTCCAATTTCTTTTACTAAAGGATAGCTTCTCCTACTATCTAGTTTATGTTTCGAAACATGTTCATGGCAACCAACACCTTCCGTTAACTGTTTTACAATGTAAACCACCCAAATAAAAGGAAGAGAAGACCATCTTTCCAACCCAAGGCAACACAATAATAGATCACCTCGCGTGGTAAAAGAGATTGCACGATCAAAATGAATCTTACTAAGTTTCATGCGACAGGACCAATAATTGAGGACGATTCTCGGCAGATTACCCAAATCACACATCCGGTTGGTTTATGCTTTTTTGGAGAAATTCACAAAGACGACGATTCAAAGAATTCAAAAAGAATTCTATTCCGAAACATATCAAAGTTGGTAATGCTTTTCATTCTCTGCCGCGCTGTGTCCTTGGCCTTGAACCAGATAGCGTCACAGAGAAAGAATGATCAAGGGGGGGAGGAGAGAGGAGCAGCAAAAACTGGTGCCAAATAGATCTTCTCTCAAAGGCACTGGACCGGCCAAAAGTTTATTCCAGAATGATAAAAAGAAACAATGAAAAACTTTCTGTGTCATTTTGCTGCTATGCAACGAAAAGAAAGGACGGAAGTATAAAACGAATTTCCGGCCAAACCAACCTTGAATTTTGACACAGAAGACCATCGGTAAAACTGGAACCTCTGCTGAGAATACTAGTCTGGGATTATCACTGCACACCTGTATCATAAAAATATGCTACCTCCAAACTATGTACCACCTCTTTGTTTTGGAATGTACTTTTTCTTAAAGTTCTTGTCGAGCTTCGCTCTATTGCCAACTTTAGCAATTCCAGATGCCAAAGACCCAAAATTACCACCATTTACTATCCGGTTCTCTGCATTACCAAGAATGCTGCGTTCACCAAATTCTGGAGATCCTTGGCAGTCAGTTTGGGTCTCGGGGGATCCTGGAGGTTCAGATTCAGGAAGCAAGAACAACTTTACATGGTCTGCTGCAATAGCTTCCTTCCATCCTGCAAGTTCAGACAAGGAACATTCCATCTTAGAAACCCTGGCAAATTAATATTTAAATAATAAACATAAGCACATAAAAAGAGCCATCTCCTCTGACAAATTGATATCTAATAGCATGTTAAACTCACTCTCTGCAAGAAAAGCCCGTGCAGAATGGCTCGAAAACTCCAAGTTTCCCGGATTTTCCATGCCAGCATGTGCTGAACAATCTTCTTTTCTGTGATCACTACCATAAACTCTAGCTGGTATAAGCAGGTTTTCATCAGCGAGTGTTTGACTATCACCCTTCACAGCAGCATTCTCATTGCCTTCAGAAGCTCTATTGCCATTCTCAAGAACAGAATCCTTAACTCCATTCCGGCTCACTGGCCTCCAGAGCTTGCCCCTCGGCTGGTTAGTGCCGCATTGGAGAGTGTCAGGCCTGCCGGATAATGAATGAATGTCCTGCTTATGAACTCGGCATTCTACTCTATAGCGATTTTCTATCTCACCCAGATTATCTAAATCTTCAGGGCTACAAGGGTTTCGAAGAGCAACAGCTATAGAGCCAATCAAAAGTTCACGTTTCTTATCAAGTCCAGCTGGGCTGAAAGCCTCATGGACTGTAAGTTTCAAATTCTTGTCTTCTTTCTCAGGTTTTAATTTTCTACTCCATACTTTCTTGTTGTTGAGTGTATAGGCAGCTCTCGAATCCTGGTTTACATGCTTATGCTTGAACTCAGGCTTAGATAAACTGGATCCATGGAATTCATGCAAAGCACCAGATACTGGACGCTGTTTCCGAGGCACATGCCCACTGGTAATTCGTAGGTGTTGATCACTGCCCCCAAGTACCCTCTGCGGTTCAACACTCTGAAAATTATTGAAGTCTGGATAATCACTGCCAAGCACTGATTCATTCTCAAAGTCTGGCCCTTCTTCAGAATCTGGAAGCTGGGGTACTTCGAGCAATGATGGTACAGGATCTGAAGGTGCATTTGTAATGCAAATGTCTAATTCTAATGAACTCAAATTACCGGGGATATCTGACGAAGCTTCATTCTCTATGATATCAAAACTATCCTCCAGATTAACCTTCTCCCCATTCTTGTGCTCCTTTGCTTTCTGTTCTTTCTGCCTAAGCCTTTTTTGTCTCTTTCTTTCCAGAATTTCAGCTTGCCTACAGTCATCAAAGCAAATCGTACCATATTAGATGAGGATCTACCTTTAACAACTTGACCACTTAGATGAGAAACTTCCTCCAACAACAACCCCACCCCCAACAAAAAAGAAAAAAGAGGAAGAAAAAGAACCTCAACAAAATGCACAGAGTTCAGCAAGTGTATAATTAATGTTGAAAAAGCACCCAAGCAAGGATTACAACACCTATTCATTTTGCAAGTCACTCCTATGACCCAAAAAAATATCATGCATTGAAACCACATAGAATGGGTGAGAAAAAAAGATCTGAGTTAGAAATGTGATTCCCACATTGACTAAGCTGAAACAAAGAAGAATGGCATGATGAACAACCAAAACAAATTCAAGTGATATTGATAAGCTGAAGCAGAAAATGACTACAGACGTTAACAAAGCCAAAACAGTATAGCAAACTAAACAACTAGAGACATAAATATCAAGCACAGCACACCTTCTCTGAGCAGCTTCTTCTTCTTCCACCAGCAACTTCTGGAACCTCAAGGCTTCAGCATCTTTATCTGCGAGCCACGCTTCAACCTGAGCACAATCAGAAATTGCAGTAATTAGACGATCGCCCCTGTATTCCACATCAATGACAACTCTCAGAGTGTTCCAGAAATTTCTGGAATGTAACATGTCCAATTCAGTGATAAACATTGCAAAAGAGCACAACCAGTAAATTGAAAAGATAAAAGAAAACTCATTCTACCAGTTTTTGTTCCAACATGAAACACGTGAATGCAACCAAGTTCTTTGTTTCCAGACCAATCTTTCCAACTTCCTTATCGAAAATGTATCTTTGCATCAATAAGGTCGGTCCACTTAAGAAGGTTTTTTCACTTGCATCATCAAGGATGGCAAACAGCTCTTGCGAAGATAGAGGAAATCTTGAAGGCCTAGCCTGGACAATGTCCTGCAAAAGCATTACATCTTAGATAGAAGACTTACATGACAAGATCGATATCACACAGAATACAGAGCAGGGGCCAAAAATAATAAAGTTCCCCTCACCAAAAGAGTTGAACCAGCTTTTATGCAAAATTGCGGCATTACAGGAAATCCAGGCTTGCGTATCAGTGATGCCAAGGATTTTATAACCGTAGCCCCAGGAACATCCTAAAATATTCACCAGACCTTGCGTCAAAAGGAGGATTACAAGCAAAAGAGAAATAAAAGCAGAAAGGAAGGCTTAGTAGATGTAGCACATCGTGCCACAAATGGTAACCCCTCAGCAAGATCAAAATAAAGAAAGAGGAGGAAAGACATAAGAAGAAAAAGAGGACCTTTAATGTAAACTATATGTATGCATGCAAAAATCAATGAGTTTTAGCACAGATAAAGGAGATTTAGTGGTATTAGCGTATATAAAACAATGCTAAGTGAACAGCACTCCATTAGTGGTTTCAGTTCAGCATACGGATATGTGGATTAGACACGCACTACAAGTATGATTCCAACAGTATCAAGTGCAAACAATCCCTATTTAGGAACTCACCTGAGTTTGGCTCACATCTTACTCGTTTCATGAGGTTAATGAGGTATTTCGTGGGCTCAGAGTTTATCTACCTGAGGATGGCTTCATTGATTTTGTAAAAAATATGCTCTATGCAGCTCTATGATCACAGTACTAGCAAATTCAATTGATCATCCTCCTAAATTTAATTGACAGAAAAGATGCAGTTATCCTATAGCTTTACCTCCATGGTAGAATTTTTCAGGGATACTATTTCCTTTGCTTCATCCGCAGATAGCTGCAGCAAGAATACCAAATGAGCTGGAGAAAACAAGAAAGCTACTCCATCACGCAACTTAAGCACCACAAGAAAAAGAAAGAAAGAAAACAAGTTGTTACCTTATCCCAGAAAGCTCCAAGTAAATCTCTATTTTTGGAGCTATCCTACAAGATGGAAAACAAACACCGTTGTAAAGCCAGAGGTTAAGCAAGGAAAACAGTGTTTAAGCACAAAAGCAAATGCAGCATGTAGCATTTACAAAATGACAATTTCCTGAAGCTGTTAACGCTATAGCAGTAGAATCTGCATCAGTAACTCAACCTAATCAGATGTTTTAAAAAAAAAAACTCAACCTTGTCAAGCTTTCTTAGCCGATGATGCACGCGTATGTGCCTTCTGTAGTTAATGGATGAAAAGAATTCTCGATTGCACTTATCGCACTTCTGCATAGGAATCTTCAAAGGAGAGAGCAGTGGCCAACCGGGCAAATCTGAAACCAATGGAAAGCAAAATATTGAATTTATACGATGAACTTCAACCTGGAGAGGGCAAAGAATACAGCGTCTCCATTTCAATCTCCACTCTAGATTTACTGATGCAGTTTTTCCTTTGACCACTACCCTTGGACGTGTCCTCACGAGCAGCAAGAGTAACTATTAAAGACTCTCTCTCTCTCTCTCTGTTATACACGTGGTCATTCTGTGAGGGAGAAAGGCTAAGTGACAAAGGGAGGAGGAAAAAATTTCTAGTTTTACTTAGATCAACAAAATCCATTTTACATAGTCTCTTGATACACGAAACAAGGCCCTGAACAAATTAACAGAAAGCATATACACGAATTATAGCTCACTAGAGCCAACTTTGATGACAATTAATCTTTAATGACCACCAACACAGATGATACCTTGATGATCTAAAGCATGAAGTAGCTGGATCCACTGAACTGGGCTATCCCCAGACCTAGGCAGGGACAGAAGAGGTTCTTTTCCTATAGCCTGCCTGATGAATGTGTTTAAAGAATCATTTCCGTCCTCCACTTTCATCCCATCAAGAGCGTTAGACGTTTTGACTTTTGCAACTGACATTAATCCACACTGAGCCTGATGATGATTTCACTGTGAATAAGACAAAAAGAAAATCAGAAGAACACTACATACTCAATCACACAAAATGTAATCGCCAGTTTTATATCTCCAGTTAAATGAGGAGCCCAAAGAAAAATGTAGCCACAAATGCTTCTGTTTGACATAAGAGCATTAAGCAGTGAATCACTCTAGCCAGGAAACAGAGTTTCTTTCATACACTCCCACCATATCAAATTCTATGTCCTTCACATTGCCTGATGCATGTTAACAACGCAACACTATTGATGAGAAGTAGTTGTATTTCCTAGGAAATCCTATGCAATATAGACAGGCGGCCATTCTTTATAAGGTCAAATCTTAATAAATGCACCATATATTAAATGGGGCATAATTCACTTATGAATTTCCAATTAACCAAATGGAAATGAACCCAATTCAACACCAACTTCTCAACCCACATCACGGATATTTCTATCATATTGTCACTGACCTGCAAATTAGCTCGATTACACACCCACACTGGAGAGAACTAATACCTCATCTAAAAATTAAACAAGCAACGGAAGAAAATTGTGACAGGAAAAGGCCCAAAAGCTTAAGAGCCATCCCCTTCACAACCAATGTGATGTTATACGGAAATAACAGGGTATGTCCAGCACACAAAATATGTCCCCTCCCACATAGTGAGAAACTAAGATATAACCATCAAATCTCCATGAACAATTGGCACAATCCCGTATCTGCGTGAATGACCACTTATATACCTCCAAAGGCAAATTTAAAATCACTCGGTCTTAACCAAAAATAACTTGAGCAAGATCTTCAACCAACCAGCTTTATAGAAGATAACAAGCACACAAAACCTTAGCGAACATCACATCAGCTTGCTATCACAAAGAGTCTAAGATTGAAATTAGACAAGAAACGCAAATTCATATCTGCATTAAGTAACATACCAATGAACCAGCCCCGATTCAATAACCTCTACGCACGAAAAAAATAAAAAAACTTATCAAATCGCGAGAATCTCTAATTCCTCCCTCTACTTATCCTCCTATTCTTCCGACCGGCCGCAGAGAGCACAAAATTGATCGGAAATCGACAAACTAGATTGCCGGAGAGCGAGCTAAGATAAGACTATTTAAGCGCGCGATCTACCAGAGATAACTAACGCAAAACCGAAATAGACAGATCGAGTACGTAGAGAGAGCGATTCACGTAGAGCAGAGGGATCAGTTCACTCACGAGTCCGTACGCAGGGGGGGAGATCACTGAGCCGAGAGAGGCGATGGAGATCGGCACGAGCCGGCGTTCGCCGGAGGAATGAGATTGGAAGTGTCCGAGGCGCGAGAAAATCGCTGGAAAGCGAGAGAAAGCGATCGGCCGAACGCGAGCGAGTGAAGAGTTTTGAGGGAGAGGAAAACATTTGTACGAGGGAATATAAAGGTGACTGACTGGAACCCTCTTCGGCAAGAAAAATTGAGGAAAAAAAAAAAAAACTTTGGGAGGGCAACGAAAATGAAAATTCGATATTTCCCTGATTCTGACATGGCAAGTTCAGCCCCACGCGCGCTTCCACGTAGGTCCAGGCCACGCGCGTTGTGAATTTGGTGAGGGTGACGGATGGTCACGTTTCGTTCGGGGTCCTGGGGCTGACGTGGAGTCCTGCCTGAATGCTCGCTCCCATCACGTGGTCAACGCGGACTCCGCTTGATAAAATTGTCTGAGAATTTGTTCTGAAAACAGAAAAAAAAAAAAGAGTGGTTTTTTTCTTTTTTCGAAATAAGGCTCCAATTTATTTCCTCATAAAATGCATGATATACAAAATATCTCTCGAGAAATGATCATTCGTATCGCTCAAGATAATTAATCAATAAAAAATATTTTTATTATTAATGACAATTTATATTTAAATAATTTCATGAATGATGAATATATTTTTTTTTCTTCATTTTTAAAAGTAATTCAAGCGATTATTTTTTAGAAAATGGTTTCAAAATCATACATTTTTCGCAAGACAAACGCACCATGTACATAATCCTAAGGTGATTTTCGCATCTGGACTAATTCTATTTGACCCCATTAATCACCGATGAAAGTAGTGCCTTCTCCGGCCGCCTTGCAATCTAACAGACTACCTTGCATAAGTAGATGATAACGTCAATGTGGTTCCCCCCCTTCAGCATTAGAAATCAATTGATGAGATTGCAATCCCAAAGAATCCTTATAGAACGTGCTCCATTTAGAAAATATGGTCGCAAAATATTGTTCGAAAAATTGAACCGAAACTGAGTCGGGATCTCTGTTCTCTGATGAACTTTTAATTACTTCACCGTGACCAAGAAAGAAGTTTACTTCACTCACACTGCATAGAGAAGACAATTCCACTTTGCTCATGAACACGATGCATGGCTCATAAGTCATGAGCACAAAATACATTGCCTTTTTCCTTACGGTTTTTTAGACGGAAATGAAAAGGCATCCATCATGGCAAATGGTATTGCATAAGGATGAAGTGCTGCATATTAAACAGTCTACGGTATCATCGACATGTATGTGACTAATGTTTGTTACGGGGACGATGATGCTTTTGTCTAACCATTGTCATCAATGTTTTTCCAGTATATGTCTCGTGTGCTTGTTATTCAGCAAACGTACCAAGTAATACGAGCCAATATATGAATGACATCGACGGGAGGTACGAGAAAACAGAGGGTAAAAAGACGCGATATTGTTCGAGGAGAAGTATTTGGAAGAACATTGCCACTGAGAGGGAATTTATTTTGCCATTCTTTTCTAGGACACACGAGCTTCTATTGCAGACTTTAGACTAAAAAGGGAAATAACAGAGTTTAAAAGAGGCTGCAGTCATCACTCCTCATCCAAAACTTTGCTCGTCTCTTCTTCGCCTAACACAAATATGATGCTGTGATAACAGAATGATCCTTCATCCCTGCGTTTATGTTAAATGCCTCTACTGGCTTTTCGATTCCAGTACGAAGTGGATATGAAGTTCAAAATTAGCTGTCTTCAAAATTGTAGCCACAGTCCACGCGCACGACGTATATAAATGACAGCGATTCCCAGTGAGGAGAACTTAACAACCGATGGATGATAACTATCCCATTGGTGGAAGTAAAAGAATTCTTTGTTCTGTACAGCAAGATCTTTATGGAAATCAGTATGACTAATTCGCATCGAGGCCCGAGGGATCGTATGAGAAGATTTTGTGTAGACAAGTAGATGTACATGAAGGAGTGAAGATTTTACAGTAGCTCTTGCCATTCTTGAATTGCATAGAGAAGGGCGTGGTTCGGGACTAAATTGTTGTGCTCCAACTGAAGATTGGTCATCGGGGAAGTGTTATGACCACTGTGCAACCATCCCTGTATTGCTTCTGCTTCGTATGTAAATCCATCAGCCGCTATAAGTGGATCTTTCATGACTTCCTGAAAACTCATGGAGAACCGTTACTCAGAAATTCACAAAGATGAGTACTGATGCGTTTTCCCCGTTTTTAATGCAGATGCTATTTTGTTACACTGATTAAACTCATGAAAGCCCCAAATACTAAACCCTACAATATGGCAAATTAGGTCTCATGACCAGATAGAAAATTCTAGCTCCTCTGCCTAAATGAGTCACCATATACCGTACACTGAATGCAAAGAGAACAAGTGCTGAGCCGCTCCATGACTAAATGTATGTGAAGAGTGTACCAATTCATTTACCTGTAAAATGGGACAGACAAAATGAGAGGGCGCTTTGCCAGGCTCCTTCGAATGAGAACTTGATGCTGATTCAACAGACAAAGCCCTTATTGACTCAATCACGCTGGAAATTTCAGATACAAGGTCTGGGCGGTTCAGCTTGTTCTGTTCACAGCACCTCAAGCCCAATTGAGCCAACCATCTGGCTTGATCGAGTGGCCAGTCCCCAGCTGATAAATCAACTAATTTATCGAAATTTCCCTTATCTAGTGCACATTTCACATATTTCACAATACTTAAAGCTGATCTTCCAGTTACAAGCTGTAACAAGATGATTCCAAAAGAATACACATCTGATTCAGGAGTAAGCTGTCCGCTCACTAAAAATTCCGGATCCTCGTGAAGTGAAGTGACCTCGGAATCACTCTCGGCATCTGATATATCGATCTTAGAATTTTCATACTTGGGAACTAAGCAATATATGCCAAGGTCGCCAACTTTGGCTACAAAATTGGCATTGAGGAGGACTTTGGAGGGTTTTAAATTCCCATGAATAATTGGAGGCTTATGGGAGTGAAGGTAGACAAGGGCAGAACAAATATCAGTGGCAATTTGGGTTCGCATAGTCCATGGAAGTGGGGCAGTTTTGCCTTCGCATGAAAGGCGTTCTTCAAGGCTGCCTGCTTTTAGGTACTCGTATACAAGTGACTGAGATTCTGCACAAGTTCCGATAAGTGTGACCAAATTTGGATGCCTCACCCTACTTAACACCTCTACCTGCAGTTGAATCAAGAAGCATAATGTAAAATCAGCACTAGTGCAAAATTTTCAGGTGACTACAACTAAAGTCTCATTAGATGGTTTAAATGCTCATTTTTTTTTTCAAAAGGAAAACAATAATAGTTGTTGATGCAATCAATTTACCCCGTGTTGAAAATCCACTGTTCCTGGAGAACCAAAAGAGGGCAGCATCCTTATGGCAACATGTAAATGTCGAAGTAGGCCTTTATAAACAGTTCCATATTTTCCTTCTCCAATCCTTTGAGATGGTTCAAAATTGTGCGTTGCCTCAATGATCTCAGCAAAAGAAAAGGAGAGGATCTGTGGGCCACACAAGCTTGGGGTTCCAAATTGTGCTGATCTCCTCAGATCTCTTACATCTTTCAGGGCATCTTGATGCTCTACACGTAGTTTGTCTCGTCTCTCCTTGAAAGTTATCAAGAGTTCTACAGCTGATAGGATCTTCTCCTCCAGCTCCCTCACCACTAACTTGGATTCTTGAACTTGTTTCTCAAGTATTGAGTTCTGTTCCTGAACTGTTAGGAGTTCTCTTGTTGTCTCATGGAGCTGGTTTTTCACCATATCCAATTCTTGTCTTTTGCTTCCCAGCATTTTCTCCAACTCTGTTCTTTCATTCACCTCCGCATTATATAAATTTCCCAGTGATCGGGCCTGCATTGGGATGCAATTTGATGCAGAATTAATCAACAAAGTCCTAGATCTTTAAGTAGGCTGACACCTTCAAGGTATCCAGAAGGTTAACTTTTGCCCAACTTTTTAGTTAACTGATAGCTGATGGTAAAATTTCTCAAGCGAAACAAAGCTGTGAGCTAAGTAAGCTGAATTCTTCATTTATCTTCTTTAACAGACATATAGGTGCAAGAGCTTAAAACCATCAGCAAAGCTTGAGCAAACTAAAAGGGAAAAGTACTGGATGCAGAGAGAGAGAGAGAGAGAGAGAGAGATTGCCTTCATTTTAGCATCCAGTGCATTGTCTTCCTCCTTCCATCGAGCCACTGCCTCCTCAAACTCTTTTCGCTTGGAACTCTTGGCATCCATGACTGCCTGTTCCAATCTACAATTGAGGTCTCCAGCAGGCTGCCCCTGAATTTTCTTGTTCTGAGAAATCGACAAGTATGTTATGATCTACAAACATGATATAATTTTTCCAAGGAACTCTAATTGCATAGTTTATGGAAAGATACCCATAGAAGCAGGAGACGAACATTAATTGCCAAAAACAGTAGGGCTATTATAAATCACCATTTGTGAGATGTCATAAGATTCTAATTTTTCGCGTGTAAAAACATCATGTTAAGACAACCAAGAACGTGTATTATCACATTCTGCAACCCCTGCTGACTCGATTCTTAATATGAGTTTGGGAAGGAATATAGCGGTCCATCTAGACAGCATGGACATGCTAGTGGAAAAGATGAGACATGACAAAGATCCTCCTGAATAAATCTCTTACAAGGTAGATATGTAAGGAAACTGTTCCAAATGATCTCACCTCACATCGAAGCAAAGACAATTTGGATGTGCTTGCTGGATGTTCTAAACACTGTGACCTGAGCCTTCTCAGCATTGGTCCTCTGTCATCTTCGCTCTTATCAATGTACCCGTTGAACAATTCCAATCCGCTAGAACTCCTAATTAATTGTTCAATGCCGAACTCAGAGCTGAACTCCCCAAATCTTGTTCGCTGAATGATCCTGCATGCTGGATTCATGAGCCGATCAAGAGATTTTTGCTTAAAAGTTGGACGTTCTGATTTCAAGCATTCTGGCTGCCTGGTGCCGATGTCTGAAGTCAGATGCAGTGAAAAAGTACAATGGATGGAGTTCTAATGGTAAAAGTACATTAGAAATTTGATATTTTTAATATTGAACAACAAATTTCAGAAAAAGTAGTGAACCGATCGTCCCTTTCAAAAGAATTAAAAGCGATGCACCAGACCATAGAGAACTTATTTAAGCTTTCATAAATGTAACATCCTTCAACACTGGAAGCCATGATGACCAACTTACTTTGTGTATATGAGGCAACCATCACAAATGAACCAAATCTGAGAGAAGTCTGGTGCATTCTGGCAAACAAATATTGCTTTTCTGGACTCCAACCTGGTCAGATTTCTGCAGTTTCAGCAAATTTGACTAACTTCAATTAGTTAAATTGAACCCACCATTACTCGTGTAACATTTGTTTCCTAAGTAGCATGTATTACCAGGAGGATGTCGATGATAAACAACCATATTATAGTCAATAAATAATGTTGCCCTTTTCTATTTACTGGAGATATACATGCCAGTAACATTAAGTAATTTTCCTTTGTTAGGCATCCGTAAGTAACTCTTGAGCTTTCATCCGCTTAAAGGAAAGTAACTCTCTGCATTTGGCCAGCCATCAACCAAAATATATCTGAGGAAACAATGTTTGAAAAGATACTGAGAAATTAAAACAAAAATGTAATTGCCGAAGAAAAGTTAGTGGTGCCACTCTCCAAAGAAAAACTGACAAGCATAGAAGTCATTGTTTAAGAATCATTTAGAGGATAGCAGCATCAAGACTCAACCACCCAAACTACAGTATACTAGTATGATGAACCTTTATTGAGATACATAAAGACTTCTGTAATTACAAAATTTGTCAGTTGATGCGGAATAAATTATATAGAATAAGATATATAACTACAACTATGAAACTAAAACATCCCTACTTAACAGAACCAAGACACGAATTAATGTCATAAAAAGGCTTACTTAGAATTGTCTTTCTCGGCTGCTGCTCCCATCACAAGCCATCTAATATTGTATCGAGATATACCTTCCAGGATTCCCTTCTCAATGCTGTCCATCTCAATGCAAACTTTATCCGAGTCTACCTGTGGGAACGAGCCACTCTCTTGATTATAGACAATCAGAGTGCCTTGATATTATGAGCTTTCCATAAGACACACACATAATCATTTATTTTAAGTTCTTCTAATATAAGAGTTCTGCCACTGTGAAATTCCTTTGGTGTCTTTGAAAAGTCCTCTTGTCTGGATCTACTTGAGGAATTTGAGTGATATAACTATGAAGCAGCTACAGCTCTTAATTTCTTATATCAATTTCAGACATTTAGATCAATCAGATTAGCAAGAATGAGAAGACATACCATTCCTGCCTGCGCAAGAAACACAAGGTATTCATTAAGAACTTCAGGCATTTTTCGCATTTCAACTTCATGCAAATCGTGAACTGCACACTGTTTTGCTTTATTGGCAGCAAACTCAGCGTTTTCTGCACACAAAACAACACGGACATAATTTCGATAATATTGGACAGGGGGAAGATTATAATCCTGTGAAAAAGATATTAACAAATGCATTGTCGATTGAAGTCATTAATGGCCCCGAAATGACGGCAGATTTTAAATGTCATGAATGAGTTTAGCCAAACAAAATATGCTGATAAATCCAAGCCATAACTCTAATCTACAAATATACAAATAAATTGCGAAAGTAAAACTCAAGTTCTCAGACAGAGATTGAATGACAATCTTCTGTCTGCTTGTTGACTCACGCTGAAAGAATTAAGACGAGTTCTGTGAACTGAACACCTCATTGCCAACAGGAAAGAGACTAATCGGAAAGCTACGAGTATCAAGCAAATTCAATCAGTTACAATCTATGCCATAATCATACGCGAGATGAACAAATCGCAACATGTATTCCAAATAATCCGAGTCGTTGCTCGACAGAAAGATGAAATTCAGGAAGAAAATGCGATCAATCGATTCAGTTTCCAGTGCACGTAGAACAGGAAAAGCTAATCACAATCAAAGCCGCTCGCGAATCAATCCACAAACTACGCCAACTCACTCATCGGCTGGTGCACGTGAAGCAAGCAAATCCGCTTCCCCGAGAAGTTCCGCACCGCCCAATGCAACGTCGCCTTGCACTTCTCGACGTTCCGACCCACCGCGACGAAGACGGTGTCCGCCGCATCGAATGGGCCCTCCGCCTCGATCTCTCCGACGCTTCCCATCCGAACGCGCCGAGCTCCAGAGCGACAGGAGCGAGTCGATACTGTGGATTCGACCGATGCTTTCCCCGATGACGCAACGAGAGAGGTCCGGCTATTCGACCTCCCGAGTCATCGCATTGACTGGAGGCGTCACCTCTTCTTCCAGAAAAGAGCAAAGCAGCTTTTCAACGGTGTGTGGACCTGTTTTCCTACTCCGCCTAAAAAAAAACCCAGGCTCGCTTGCGAGTGAGACGAAAAGCGGGGGCATCTGCTTACGCTGTTGAGCCTCCATGCCCGTTGGATTAAAGTAATCTGCACCGTTGATTAAGCTGGAGAGCTACTTCTTTTGGCCGAATGAAAATTAGTTATTACTCTCTTTTGAGGCTCTTTTTTAGTCTTCCAAAATGACTCGTAATAATCAATTAATATAACTTGAATTACATAATAATCCAGAACTTTTTATTTCGTGATTTCCGATTCACTCTACAGTGGGTAAAGCATCTGGTTTGGCCGCAATCAATTCATGCATAAATTTCCCAAAAAATAAAAATTATAGCATTTCGAAGTTCCGAAATTACTATTAAGATAGCTTTTCAACAAAAGAAAAGCAAAAGAGGTCAAGTATAGGCACCCGGTTGTCAAGATGCGGTTTCTTTGTGGACATTTCTAGCAAGTGGATTTTTCAAATGGGTATAATTTTCAATTTCAAAATCCGCGTAAGACTTTATATGTTATGCCAAAAGGAAAAGTTTACGTCACAACGTGACAAGGAGGTATAATTTTAATACTTGCAAGTGATTTGAATTCGCGTCCCTCCAATGGATTCTAATGATAGTATTTCTATAAATAAAATAATGAATCGAAGCTTAAGATGTGAATTCCGTATCTTGCGAGTTTCTAGTGTGTTGTGCACTCGTACATCCGTGGCCCACAGGAATCTGATAGAATTTTTTTTATATAGAAAAAATTAATAATTGTTTTTTTTTAACCCTTCCGTGCGGTGGTGTCTTTCTGTCTTGTAATGTCAATGCCCATCAAGAAAGCACAAAAGGACACCAACGTTAAAACAAAATCTACTTAAAATGGCATCCCTTCTATAAAATCCGTCGATAAATTGGAGGAATCCCGGTGGACTCTGAGAAGCGACGTTGATTACTATGTTTCCTCCCAAACGTGAGAAACTTCTTTAATTTCCTTGAAAGGATAAGACTGCCTTTAAATTGCTTTAATCTAAAAAAAAAATTAAATTTAGGTTTAGTCTCAATTCTGTCTTAAACTTTTTTTCATCCTAAAACGTACTTTCAACTGTAGATCTAGTATCAAATTTGCCCTCGTTAGCCTTCTATCCAAGTATAGTTGTTAGTTGTCTCTAATTTCCCTAATTTTCATATGAGAGAACAGTTTCGTTTTGGAGAAAAATTTTCACATCACCAAACTGATGTAAGTTTGTTACCGATGTAGAAATGCCACGTCAAATAACTAATGATAATTTTCGGATGAAAAGTTAATAGGGGCAGATTTGAGACTAGACTGAAAGTTGGTGACTTTTTTTAGACAAAAAAAAAAATTTGTGGGGCAAATTTGGAAATGAACCTAAAGTTTGTTTTTTTTTAGACAAAAAAAGTTATGGCATAATTGAGATTGGACCTCAAGTTTGGGGTTTTTTTAGAAAAATCAACCCATAAATTTTGTGATTTGAAAGTGAAGATTTAAACACAATTAAAAAATATATGTTTTATTAGATCCTCTACTTTTCCACGTTGAACTATCTTTAGAGTTATAGCAATGATAATAATAGGGGTGAGCATCTTGGATTGCCTGAACTGGGACCGGACCAACTCGCCGGGTTGGTCCGGTCCTCGATTCCTAAAAGTGGAACTGATGACCAAGCGGTCCAGTTTTCGATTTCAGGAGGGATAAGATCGGACCGGACCAGACCGAACCAATCCTTTTATATATATAAATTTTTTTATTTCTTAACCTAAATTGATTGAAAGTTTGAAACCCATAAGCTAAATAAGTTTGGAAGAGGGTGGAAAATGGCTGGTTCTCCATTGTAACTACATATCGTGCACAAAATCCAGGGGAGATATGATAGTACCAGAATGATTAGTAATGGTATCCATATATTTGTTTGGTCTATGTTTGGGTTCCATATAGGGGTAAGCAAACTAGACCGAGACCGCTCGGACCGGACCGGCCGGGTTGGTCCGGTCCTTGAGGGTACCGGTCCGGTCCTCGGTCCTAATAAACGGGACCGGTGGCTGGGCGGTCCGGTCCTCGATTCCAGAGGGCACAGGATCGGACCGGGCCGCCCGGACCGGACCAATAAAAAAAAACATATACATGTGTATATTCTCCTCAAACTTTCTTAAGAGATGAATGACTAATTTAGAACCAAAATTTATGTGTTAACACAAAGATTTCTTGAAAATGAATATGGTAATTTAATTATGTGGGCTATTTGTCAAAATTCATGAACTCATTTGAAACAATTGAAGAGTCGGATTACATAAAACTACATTCATAGCATTTTTTACTCTCTTTGATAGTCTGACAATGTTCTGCCTTGAACTCATTTAAATTGAGAGAGACTCTCACATTGGCAATGATCGATATTATTGTTGAGGTAAAGACATACAAGTTATAGGATGTATACAATTTGTAAAAGTTTTTTTAGTTTCCAACCAAAGGAAATCAACTAGTATTAAAATTCAAAAAGCAGCAGATGAATTCGTCTTTTAATGAGTCTTATTCTTCTCATCCGAGATAGTCAAACTGAGAGAACAAAAACTATGATTAAACAACACTGTGTATTTAGTGTTCAAACTTTCTAGAAGAATACAATGACTTTTCTTTTAGCAAACACTTATTTATAATGTCGTCGGCATCCGCCGCACCTCCTTTTCCATCATCTACAAAAACGTCGTCGGAACCCACCGCACCTCCGCAAGATCGAGGCCGAGCTCTCCAAGATTTGCGACAAGTGAAATCGCGAGCTACAATGACGTTTTTGGTTTGTTTGCCGATCCTATTGGGACCAGACCGAACTGGACCAGGACCAACGGTCCTGGTCCGACTGGTCCTGGTCCAGTCCTCGGTCTCGAAAATTTGGGGACCGGGACTACCGGTCCGGTCCGCGGTTCCATACGGGGCCCGGACCGGCCCGGACCATGCACACCCCTAGTTCCATATGACTTCATTGTGTTTCATGTGCTTGTGAAGATAAATGAACTAGACAATAATCATTGAGCGCTCGAATGAATCAGCTTGCAAACTGTTAAGTAAGAAAACCGTTTAGCTTAACAACAGCTCGAATAATCATATGTGGTTGATTTTACCGATTCCATTGGGATCGGACCAACTCGGACTGGACAGTCAGTCCAGTTTGATTCGGTCCCGGTCTGATCCTTGATTTCGAAAATAGGGGAACCGATATCACCGGCCCGGTCCGCAATTCCAGGGAAGACCGGACTAACTCGAACCGTACACACCCCTAGATAATAATTATGCAATTTATACACTTGAAGAAAACACCATGGAGAGATAACATGAATTGCTTATAAGACGATTGAATGATGTAGTTCGTTTCTTTTATGTATAAATTTGTTTTACTCTTATCATACATATTATATGTCATTTTTACTCGAGCTGAATTTCTCATGAGCCGTTTTAATTTGATATGATTATTTTTTTTAGTTTTTTATGCAATCGTCATTCTTTAATATTGACTCTCATATTGCATCTTTCTGACATTTTGTATGGGGTTGAACCAAAGTACTCGAATAAAAACTTTGAACGTGACACTTTGATGTCGTTAAGTATACGTTTAATACGATAATTGGCAGAAAAGTCTTCCGCATCGCCCTCTCTCTTTTGCCATCACTGTCTGCTGCAATCCACCAATGACCACCATGGCTTCAAGAGTAGCACCACCAACCACCGCCACGGCTCTGGAGTAGCACCAACATTGGCCGCTACTACACCACTACCAAACGACCACAATTAGACTCCACTAGAATGACCACCAATTCTGACAAAAAAAAAAGACCACCAACCATAATCACGCTACACTACGTGAGATTTGAGTAGGATTGTCAAATGAATAGTTTTGACTCATCTATATGCAATGTAAATTCAGTGACCCATACATGTACCCAACTCATACCGGCCGACCTGATCTAACAACCAGATCACCACTGCTCTAATGTGTAAAAGATAAAAAAAAAATTAGTAGTTTTATAAGGTTTCAAATAGGTTTGAGACCTTTTCTTTATTGCAAAATTTTTGCGTTTCATAGTGAAGTGTTTTAACATCTCTTAAAATCAATAAGTCAATAAATATTGACACGTAAAATCATATGTTAATTTTTCACGATTTTCTAATGCATGAAAGATCATGCATTTTGACTATTTTTCAATTTTGAAAAAAGAAGAAGATAAAATTAGAAAATAGCCCCACCCGAAACCCCCAACTTAAACCTGAACACAAATGAAGGGGATTGCATTTAGGGGTGTCAATTGTTCGAGTCTTCAGGAAAGCCGAACTGAACCGATAGGGTGAGCAGCTGAATCAAATAGTCGAATCGATTCGGTTCAGGTTTTCAATTTTTCAAACAGAGAAGAGAGACCTTAGGGTTTGAGGCAATTTTGAGATGAGTGAGAAAGAAGAGAGATTTTAAGTTGAGCGTTTAGTTTTATTTGAGAAATTTCAGTTTGATGAATCGAACCGAACCGAAATAACCTAAACCGAAAAAAGAGCAGTTATTTTTCCATTATGCAAACAAAAAATGCACGAAAGTTTGGTTCAGTTTGGGTTATGATACTCCTAACTACAAGTGGGTTAGGCTTTAGATCCATTAAAAGCCCACATTCTATTGGACTTTATTACTCAAACTAATATCAACTCATTTAGCTAGCTTATATGAGACTCAACTCATCGTACATAAGTTAATAAATAGGTCTTAAATCCATTTTGACACCTCTAGATTTGAGGGGCACAACCTTAAATTCGAGGCAATGCTCCTCCTCGAATTTAAGGTCGCACACCTAGTGAAAATAGCTAATTATTTTTTTCTTGCTTAAAAAGTTGTGCAATTACTTAATTACATAATTGCATTTCTTACTATCACGAAAATATACTTATCAAAACGTGATATCACTCTTCTTAATTAGAGAAGTAATTTTTGTTTCTAGCGGTAATTAGCGAATCATTACATTCTTAATAACTTTTGCGCTGTTAAAAGCGTCTTAACTACCACAAATAAATACCAAATTTGATATTGAATAAGTGTATGAGGGCTATTATTGAATAAGTGTGAAAGGGCAATTTCTGACACCCGCCCTCTCTCTCTCTCTCTCTTTAACTTTGATTTGTTTGAATAAACGATATTCTCCGGCCCAAACACCGACCCGACGCACCCCTAATCCACTATAACCGTGTCCCCGTTCCGAACATTTTCTTGGACTTTCTTTGCAACCAAACAGGCCAAAATCGAAGACCCCCGCCAAATCCCGACCTACCCGACTCTCCTTTTCCCTCCATTGCTTTGACTGTTAGTTTCGCGGAATCTCCTCGCACATTTTCTCACTCCTTTCTCGATAAGTTTTCCCGTGCCTTTACCTTGCTCATGAAACTCCCAAATCACTCAACACTCTATGGACCATGGAAACCGCCACGGAACCGCCGCTCGATCTCCCAACCGACGGCCCTGATCCTCCAACCCCCACTCTCGCCACCGCCTCCGATCATGACCTCGTCTCCGAGCTCGAATCCGCCCGTGAATCGCTCCAGCACCTCCGATCGAAGTCGGCGGCCATGGAGGAGGACTTGATCCTTGCCCAGCGGCAGCGAGACGAAGCGGTCGGCCGAGTCGCGAGCTTGAGCGAAACAGTCGATGGCTTGTCGAGCGAGAGAGACTCGCTCCGCGGGAGGATTAAGGAGCTGGAGGATTTGGCCGTGGAGAGAGAAGAGGAGTCTGTGGCGAAGTTTGAAGAGGAGTTGAGGGAGAGAGAAGGGCTTAGGATCGAGATTGAAGTGTACAGAGAGAAGTTTCACGGTCTGGAGACGGAGAGGGAGAAGCCAAAGGAGTTTCTGCTGAGAATCGCAGATTCGATGAAGGCGGTAAAGGAGAGCTTGGCTAGGATAATAGAGAGTCTGGATGATGAGAAGGTCGTCGAGAGAGAAGAAGTCGAAAGCCTAGATACGGGAGAAGAACTAGACCGAGAATCGAGATCGGCGTGGGAAGAAATATCGGAGGTTACAAGGCTTGTTGATATGGCGGAATTAAGAGTCAATGATTACAAGGAAACAAAGAAAAAGGAGAGAAAGCAATTGGAGAACAGCGTGGTGAGTTTGACAGAGGAAAACCGCGATATCAGTAGCCTGTTGAGGATTGCTCTCGTCGAGAAGGAGGCTGTGGAGAGGAGTTTGAATAAGTTGAGAGGTGGCAATGAGCAGAAGCGGGTGGCACTGTTGCAATTTGCTGAACGAGGGTTACAGAGAGTTGGGTTTGGGTTTATGATGGGAAGTGGGAATGTCGAGCAACCAATGGAGAGCTCAGGCGCATCTAGTACTGGGAGTAAGTCAGATGGTAGCGACTGCGAGGAGGAAGTTGTTAGTCTGGTATGTTTAGTTCTTGTCTTCCTCAATCCATTTAGAACATGTACTGGTTCAATGTTGTTTGATCTGCATTTAGAGTCCCGTTCTTCGTTGTGGCAACTAATGCTACACTATTGACAACTGTGCGGTATTTTAGGTAAATTCTTGTCAATTCCAATTCAGTGGTGCACAGTATAAATCATCTAGCATTACTTTCAATACAACAAATTCTATCATTGAGAGGGCAAGCACGGGGTCGGCAAAGATGATAATACACAATACCACATTGAAACTTCCTGATTCTGCTATGTGATTGTTTCTAGGGAATATCATTTTGATAGTGCATATGATCTTCGGAAACACATAAATGATAACATGCTTTGCTGAAGAAAAACTTGAGAAACATTCTTCTAGGAGTTGCATCGCCAGTCATTTCTGTTATCACGAGTCCTGACATACTGCAACCTTGCCATAACAAAGTTACAAGCTAGAAAGGTAGAAAAGGATGATCTCCATTTAAGTTTCACGTGGTACTTGGTAGAGGCATCGCTTCGTGTGCGCAAGGTGCACTATATGTGTCTCTATCTGCCTATTCATCTGTGTTTTTTGCACGTGTGCCTGCTTTTGGCCAACATTATGATCCATCTAAAAATTGGCATATAACATCATCATTATTCACTGTTGTCCTTTCATTTTTTTTTTGTCAATAATTACTTTTGCTAATTTCAATTTAATGAATTACTGGCATCTGTTTTGACATTTAAGAAATACTAGACTGGCAAGAGAAATTGTGAGTGGTTGGTCTGTAAAGAATACCAATAGTGAGTCTCTATGGAAATACCCTTGTCTGATTTGTTTCTTTTGACCAGGCTTCAACTGTAGAGAGAATAATGAAGAATTTGAGGCAAGAAATCACTCAGTTGAGGAAATCTTTAGAGGAATCAAGGTACAACAGGATGGATGGCACATTCCCTATTTGCTTTCTCCATTCCTTTCCTTGTTATATGCTCTCTCTTCCAGGTGGAATAGGAACTCTTGAGGACTATTCTTGATTTGTTTTAACTTTTTAAAACATCCATGCTAAGGGTGTTTCCCTTTGTCGAGTAAAGTCACCTTTTAAAGTATAGGAAAGATACAACACAAAAGATCAATGTGAGCATTGTATAAGATAGGTAAAAATCCACAAACCGTTTTCTTATCTCAAACCTTTTTCTGGGCTCCATGAATCCATTCATCCTTTGGAGAACTATGATGTGTCTCCAAGCTTTAAGTTTTGAGCACATTTGAAATCTGTAACAAGTGAATACCTAGGCTTTACTTGTTATAATAGCTTGGATAAGTGATCTTTTACAAACCTTATTGCACTCTTGCATGCAAAAGTGCTCACATGCAAGTCTCTTATCATGTGGATGGTTGTCGATCAAATTCCCTGTATTGAGTTCCCTTTTTCATCCGGTTTCATAGATGTTGTCACACAGCATTGCAAGGAGACCAGCTTTTGAAAGGAAGCGCTATATTACTATGATGCTCAGAACAGCTAGCCCGTATGTTGGAATAGCCCCTTCCTATGATTAAATGCGTGACTTTTGAGTGATTAATGTTGTTCCGCTATCAGGTCAGATACCGAGCGTCTACAGAGCCTTACAAACAAACAAGCTCAGGAAATCGCCGAAAACACACTGTACATAAAAGAATTGGAAGAAAGAGAAAGGCTATTAGCTCAAAGTGTAATGATGTGGCTCATTCAAGTGATTATACGGGTGCTCTGTAAGCATCTGCAACATGATAATTTTTTGCTGACTTATTTTGCTTCTTCATTGTGGAAAGGTTGAGGAGTTATTGAATGAAATCAAAGAAACTGAAGTAGAGGTTGCCAGATGGAGAGAAGCTTGTGAGTTGGAAGTGGTAGCAGGGAAGAAGGAAATTGAAGAACGCGATAAAGTGGTAATAGCTCTCTCTCAGAGAATTTTTCTTGATTAAATGGATAGTTTCTGCTTAAATATCCTCTTAAGTTGTTCTATTTTTCTTCTTTCCTTTTATTTTCAAAGGCTTATATGCGAAAATTTTGCATTGATCGAAATAATTTGTGCAGCGCCACTAGGAAGACTATTGTTGTCTTTGTATTCATTACCCCATGGAAGAAATTAACTTAATATTGGAATATTATATTTGCTGAATTTTTTTAGGATTGATCTCAAATAATTTTAGCTCGTGTGTAAGGCACTGATTAATGAAATAAATTCAGTGGCTGATCAATTATGCATTACGTCTGTTTATTCAGATAAGAAAAGGTATCGAGTTTGTCCACGAGGGAATAAAACGACGGCGTAATAACACTTCTAAACAAGAAAATATAGCTTAAGTGATCTGTGAATTGGGATCAGTGATGTTATTCATCTCTCGTCTGCTAAGTTTCTTCAGTTATAAGTTGTTATGTATTAGCATAATTCTTGCAGTATGCCAACTCATATACTTTCACAGTTTCTGTGCTTTTGTTCAAGAATTGTCTCCATTAGTTTTCAATTGTAAAGAGATTTTAGATCCACAGCGGTCAAGATAACACTGGTTTTTCATATGGAGTCGATGTTGGTAATTAGTCATGGTTTTCACCAGTCCACGTTGGTCAAAATAACACTGGTTAGGTCATCATTCTGAAGCAAGAACTGGAGAGGACCAAGGCAGCTTTGGACATATCGAACGGGAAGCTAAAACTGAAAGAGGACCTCGCAGCCGCCGCAATGGCTGCGCAGGAGGCGGCAGAAAGGTCGCTTCAGCTGGCTGATAGCAGGGCGGCGGGGCTCCGGGAGCGGATAGAAGAGCTAACGAGACAGCTAGAAGAGGTGGATGGCAAGGAAAAGAAGAGCCGGCGAAGGGTTAGACATATATGCTGGCCGTGGCGGATCTTGAAGATGAACTCTGCCGATACTGCGAACGCTAGATTCCCTAATGTAAGGAGGATGCTCCCGGAAATGCAAGCCTTGCTTCCTTCTAGCGTTTAGCCAATAGCCGTTTCCCGTCGAAACGAATCACAATCTCTACCCGGGAGCTGCACCTACCGTAAAGAGTTCCCCGGCGCCTAAACCTTGGCTTTCTCTCTTTCACCAGCGAAGCCATTGTTACACGTGTCTGCTATTCATTGGTTTATTTTTCTTTGCATTCCTCCCCCTGTACCTAGAATTTTTTTCATAGCACTATCACTAACCAACAGTTCGGATAGCACACGACACCGTTTTTATGTGATTCATGTAGAAAGCATGCGTGGTACATCTTCTCTATCGAATTCCTGCCCTAACTTTCCACTTGAAACGTTTCGTAGTTTCTTTATGTTCAAAGCACAAAATTTGTGGATGACAGTTATTTTTCTTGAGAATATCATACTTCTTTCGTATCACATTCCGGTGTCAAAAAGAATTATACCCATCAACTGTTAATCCCAATACCGGTTTGTTAATCAACCGAAAAATTCACAGTGATTTGTTTGATTGACACTGTCTTTTTAACCTAAACAAACCGAAAAAAAAAATCTACTATGAAAGCAATTTGATCCCCATGTCGTTGTTGAAACTCGGCAGGGAAACTGATATCACTAAACATAGAGAGCAATTTTGCCTTCGACAATTTACTTATTAATTTTCTTCTTGTTGCCCAAAAGATGTGCTTCCTCGGGTCCCACGTTCGGATTGAAAGGAAATTACAATTTTGCCAATGTGATTTTGATGGATGACTTTTATTATTTAAAGCCCACCGAGGGAATGGAAATCTGGCGAGAATGAGCGGACCGCTTAAAACGCGGCGTTTCGAGTCTTCGGGTATTTCCAGAGAAGTGATAATTTCTAGGCTCGCCCCTTCGCTCACGCTCTGCATCAGCAGCCGAAACAAGGATTTTGTGTTTTTCGAGCTCGAGGAAGAATGAAAGGGGACGAGAAGGCGGAGAACAATGGCGTGAAGAAGGTGATGTCGCCGTGCGACGTGGAGGCTCTGAAGAAGTGCTTGGAAGAGAACAAAGGCGACTACCTCAAGTGCCAATCGCAGATCGAAGCTTTCAAATCCTCCTGTTCCTTGAAGAAGCCGACCTCAGTCTCCTCCGTCGAATCCACTCCATGATTCGACCTCCGCGGGTGTTGGCGATCAATTACGCAAAGGTTCCCGGTTTTGAATCGATCCATGCGTTTCGAATCTCTCAAGATCGCGATTTCGCTGCTCATTCGCTTCTACTTGAAGACCGGTCAGCCTTCGCGTCGCCAAAGATTATGTCGGTAACTTAGATTGAAAGATGCTGTCGGGCTCAAAAGTCGTGCACAATCCTAGCTCGACGATATTTCTTCGATGAAATCGATTAGGCGATTGTTTGGTTTCTCATTAATTATGACATAAAAGCTGCTCAAGTTTTGATCCCTATGGTTATGGATGATGGCCTTGACCCTTTTGGGGTCGTTTTTGTTGTTTATGATCTGATGCTGAAGATGGGAAAGGGGATAGAATTTGCTCTGGTCGTCAGCTATAAACCGCAAAGGTGGTGATCATACAGGTGACAGAGAGTACACAGAAATGCGTTCTTGATGCACCTAAAAAACCTCTGTTCTCAAACCCATCACCTGCCATATGATCTGGTAGCATTAGTTGGTCATGAATCTAATGCGCAGGGATTTTGGGATGAGCAGATCATTCAGCTGTTTTCCTATATCAAGTGGATCACGAATACCGAAGAAGAACTACAGTGATGGGATCAAATTCCATCAAGACCAAATCCTCGTATAGTTTCTGTAACGTGATTAGCTTTTGTCTCGTGTTAGCAACATGAGAACCTGAAACTCTCTTTAGCATCAGATGGAGTAGATGAGAAACCGAAACTATTCCCGGCCATTTACGTTTTGCATGATGAACAAGTGAAGCGCTCGGAAAGCTAGAACCTCAGCTTTCGGTGCGAAGCTGTGTAAGGGCACCATCAGCATGCATTGCAACTCTTCCTACATGTCCCGTAGTAATCTGGTGATCCGATCATGTATACAGGATTCTTTTGGCATTCTCCAGTGGCGGCCCATCTCGGACAATTCTCATCCTCATCAGTGCAGCCGTCGCTGTCGGAGTCCAAGGATATCTTTTCACTGTCTAGGGGTCGTATGTGAAAGAGCTTCGTGGCACACCACATCTCACCTTCAAGGACAGGGCACCTGGCGTGGGAGCTTCTCATGTCGGGAGATGCATCAAGATGGAGAGAGAAAAACAAGATAGCATCCCCTTTCATTGGTCTCAAGATGTCATCACTCTTGCTACAATCAGACCAGCTCTTGCCATTCAGCTGAGATACTCAAATTAAGGGGAAAAAAGTGAGTATGCACTACAATTGCGGAAGTACTAGGGATAGATTGAGGCTAAGCTCTTCTCACCTCTGACTCAGGGAAAAGTAACTCCCCACCCTGAGTGACATTTGAAAGATACAAAATAACCGTTGCCATCAAATTCTTGGCCTGTGTTGGCACGGAAGCATTACCATAATAATCATACTTTAGTTTACCTTCTTCAAACCCGAAATGCATTATCTGTATGCGCCTGCCCATCTCTGTAACATCGTGATAGTTAAATTATCTTAGCACAGATAATGTACACAAGGCAGCCCTTCAAGGACTAAAAGACAGGTACTACATGAAGTAAGTACCTTTGGGGAGAAAACTCCATGCCGATATCCTTTCCTCGATCCTTGTCACTATGTTGTCCTAAGAGGAGCAAAGGTACATTGTCGGTAGATTTAACTCAAATCTGGAACATCTTTCCAAAAGTTTTCATTGTACTGCTAAGAGAGAAACTCCCCATTTGGAGTTTAGAGGAGACAATCAACCCAAAAAACATTATAATACTGTGGATCTAGGATTTTTCTTAACTACCCCATAATAAATTGCTTTTACAAAGCAGCACTATTTTCAGTAAAGTGAATTCCTTCGGAATGTGGAAGATAATGAAACTTTTATGCACTACAAATATTTTCAAACCCAATCAATTCAATGAACCATTCGAGCAAGAAAATAACTTTAAGTTAGGGGTGAGCAAAAGGAACCACCCGGACCGGACCGGACCGAACCAGCCGGTTCTGGGTGGTTCCCAGGGGCACTGGTCTGGTTCCATGTGTGGAACCGCCCACTCGGACCACCCGAATTGGACGGATTTTTTTATTTATTTAAATTTCTTAGAAATTTGTAAAAACTAAAAAGCCCTAGTCACATTCTTCATCATACTTGAAGTTCAATTATGTCGAACTGACACTGCTACAAAGCTTTGTATATGGATAAATACTAAGGAATGCATTAGGCATCTATCTGATACTTCTGAAGGAAAAAAAGGAGATACCATTAATAGAATGATACACCTCACATACCATTAAATGCTATATAGTCGACAATTTACACGTGGATAAGAGCAAAATTACAGCAACTGATGTTGGTATTAATTGTCACGTGCAAAGTTCAGGACTTTTAGAGTTCTGGTGTCATCAAATTCTCATGTGCAACAAATGGTAAATTATGACATAAATTAGCAAGGTTTTTAAACTATCGTGCACAATAGGTGATCTTGACGAGAGGAATGTCAATACAGCAAGTTGCAGCTAAAGAAGTCAAGCAAGACCACAATTGAAGCATAGCCAGTGTGACATGACATGACATGACGAGTGTCCATAAACCTTAATTATCCAGACCTCTGCTATAAGCTACAGCAGCCAATCGAAAACTTTAACTGCGGAATTTACTCGAAATGAAGATGCATAAAAGTCAAAAACTCACTGTCAGATCTAATGGAATTTCAGAGCTCAACGAACGCCTTTGCCTAGCAACTTTCTCCAAACCATCATCCCTCCTCATGTTCTTATCTGTACCATGGACCTACCAACAGAAGTCTTTACAATGTGTGCATATTGATCAATAGTAACAACAGGGAAGGAAGAGATATACCAATGATATAAGGTGATCGCACTCTTCATCTGTCATAAAACCCCTATACAAAAAGACCCTGTCAAGGGAAGGAAACTTTAGCCCCTTACAGTAACTCAATATACTGCTTAAATCAAGAAAAGTTTGCACTGTGAATCATTTACGCTCTCATGAGAATTGATCCGTATAAAACATTAATAAATCCTATAACCGTACAGTTTGGATAAATGCTACACATGTTCGTCCTTCTTACGAAAGGAAAAAGATAAGGAAGGAACGACGATTCCAAAAACAGTATATTCATGAAATAAGGCGCTATCCATCTAACAAGAGTGAGACTTCATGGAAGTACCTGACCTTGGTCGCCACGAGAGCTGGACAACTAGTGAGGGGTCAACTCTGTTGGAAATAAATGAGTTCCCCATTGCAATGGCCATGTCCCTGTCGACTTCCTTATCCCTGAGCTCCTTGCGGCTGCTGAAACATGAGGATGAGCCAAGAAACGTCGTATAAAACACCAATTTCTTTGAATTAAATGGCAGTAATTAATCACAGATACAAAGGTCCAGGGTCCAGAATTGGACAAAGAGGAAGGACGAAAAGTTCGATCCACTACTGGAGGCATCATGTACAGCTAAAACCTGAAACTTGATCAATCAACGGCTACATCCAGAGTTCGATCCTCAAGATGAATGAATCAAAGACAAAGAAGTGTCACATTCCTTCCTGGAGCAATAAGCAAATTCTAAGCAATCCCCCAGGATATTGGCAAATATCCCCTATTCCCAACTCGTCGCTTGTGTCCTAGAATTAATTAGTAATAGCAACAGAGATTTCAAAACAATTTCACGAGGGAATCGCCTCCGCAGAAAATAAATTGAACTAATCCAAGCAAAATATTGTCCGGAGGAGGCTTTTGAAGCGACTTCAAATCGATACTTTTCCGGTTGAAAGAGAACCTGGAGCAACCAACAAATGAATGAAGACGAGATCCTTCAATTGATATTGCGCTCACTGCTCAGCAAATTCGTCACCCGGCGAAATTTTAAGCAATATCATATCGAAGCACATATCAGAATCCCATCGTCAACAAGTATTCCTAAACAACTCCGATTCAACCTCTAGAAATCAAACGATGAGTATGAGGTGCCGAAGCTGACGGCGACACGGATCATTCGAAAAATGTCCGAATTAAGGAGGAGAGCACACGTATTTCTGCACCGGATCAAACTCACTCCGGAAGATATGAATTGCGAGGAACGATTGAGGTTGCTCTTACCTCTCCGCGAAACAGCTCGACAGCGGAAGTACGAGAGCCACGAGTAGAATCGACGGGAGAGAGGCCATCGGCGATCGAGCGCGGGAGAGACTGAGAAGCCGAAGGCAAAGTCGAGAGAGAATCGGAGATGGAAATGTTGACGCCTTTCACTCTGATCGCGGTCGCTGAAGGAGTGGGCAAACGTCCCTGTTTCTTTTTTATGCTTTGTCGTTAGTTCGACGATCAAAATGAATAATTTAAAATGTTTTTTTTTTGGCAAACCATCGATATTACTTGAAATAATTAGTCAACGAAAAATATTTTAATTATCAATAATAATCAATAAAAAATATTATTATTATCAAGTTGATGAAAATACTTTTTGTTTATTAATTTTTATAAATGATATAAGCGATTATTTTTAAAAAAATACTTTTTAAATTATCCGTTTTTCTCGAAATAAATGGAGCTTAAGATTATGGATTCTCTTTAAAAAAAAACCCCTTAGAGTGGACCAAGTTAGTCTCAAAGCATCTTATGAGTCGGCCAAATCTTTCTTAATCAGCTAGCACCTACATCTCATATGTCACTTTCCAAGCCACATCTTTAGCTCGGACAATATAAAAAAGAAAGTGGACTACGAGGCTGGGTTATTGGTCCACTTGGGTCCTGTTCCTATAGAAAGGAATATTAAAGCATTCTATAAACGAAACCATCACTAACCATCCATGTTAAGCATCCAAACCCCATTTACGAAATATTTATGCAGCATTTTTACCCTCCTTACTGTGGAAAAATTGTCAAAAAAGTCCTAAATCTATTATACTTTTGTCAATTTAATCCTAAACCTTTCAATTTTGCCGATTCAGTCCTAAACCTTTTTATGATTTGCCGATTCAGTCCTAAATTTTTCAATTTTGCCGAATTAGTCCTAAACCTTTCTATGATTAGTTGAATTAGTCCTAAAAATTTAAGATTAAATCGACAAATCATCAAAAGGTTTAGGACTGATTCGGCAAATTATAAAAATGTTTAAGACTGAATTGGCAAAATTAAAAGGTTTGGGATTGAATCGGTAAATCATTAAAAGGTTTAGGATTGAATCAGCAAAATTGAAAGGTTTAGGACTAAATCGGTAAAAGTGCAATAAGTTTATGACTTTTTTGACCATTTTTCCTTCTAACTGTTATATAAAATTACCGAATTCTATAGCTTAGACTCCGTGTTTTTCATGTGATTCATAGGACGATACGTATGTTAAATCTTCTCTCTTTTATTTAGAGAGATAGTGCATATTTCATGCAATTTTCAGTTGCGCACAGTAAGATTGAAATTCATACACGCACGGTTAAATGTTTCCCAGAGAACTTTCTCCGTAGCTGCACATCCCACTGTGAATTCTTACTTGTTAGATTTTGTCAGCTGAAAATTTCTGCAAGCATGCTTCATAAGGCAATCAAAGAGACCAGTAGAAGCATAGCCTCTCAGCACGATTCTCTCTTTCTTCTTTTCTTGCGAGAGTGGTGAAATTGCAGCTGAATTTCTAGTGCTTCACTATGCGCAAACCTCAAAGATCAGCTGGAGCTTGGAAGAAGATGGACAATGAATAGAGATTTCTTAGCTTATCCAGAAAACAAGGAACAAAAAAGACGGACGATGGATCAAAATGACCCGACGCTCTTCGACTCCAAATAAGGTCGAGATCAAGCACCATCAATCTTAATTTATTGTTCTGCATTCTCTTCATACCCTTTCACACATGATCGCTAAAACTTCACCTAGTAATTTTGCTGTTCTTCGGTCCTCACTGTCCTCTAGTCATGCACCGAAGCTCAGCAACTCGATGAGTGCTCAGCCAAACCAATTTCTTACAAATATTATTCAAAATGAAGTAAAAATAAATCAATGGAAGTATTGAACAGGACTCATTTACTTGAAAGTTGTGTTTTCCCTCAAATCACAAAATCAATCTTCTTGATGATGAGATTTCTTAAAAATCATGTGACCCGATTCATCCTTGTCGAAGAGACGCTCAATCAGTACATCCAGCTTTCATTCTTTTTTTCCCTTTTGGACGAGCCGGCAGATGAGCCACCATCGGATTTGTACGAATCTTGCCCTTCTTCCAGCTCATCGAAAGTGCCATATTGAGAAGGTGAATAAGCATGTGGAACATCCAAAGTAACTGCCCTCTTCAAAGCAGCCTTGTACTCCTCTGTGTGTTCTCTGACTATTGTTTCCTGCCTCTCCATCCGTTGCTTTACTGGAATTTCCATGATGTGATCTTTCTCAAGCATCAGCTGGAGGGGAAAATTGGCAAGGTGCTTTCGTCAATATTCGAGATAGCAGATGGGGATTTCTTGTACGGACAAAGCAGTTAAATAGGAAACCAAACCCAGGGTCATCCATGGGACTGTGTATTTTATTATTGATTGGCCAAATAGGAAGAACCCGTTGATGCTTCACCAGCTTGTCTTTCTAAGGACTCCAGTCATATAATTTGACATCATGGTGCACGCACAAACATCAATAAGTGACAGATACATGTAATAGTTGCTTCCAACGTCTGCCAGTTTGACGCCTTGAAATATCTCATGACTGGTAGCCTCTAGACATAGTCGAGGAACAGTACTCAATAATGCGATATGCTCTGGTTTGAACTCAGATGGATGTATACATGTCGACACATATAACTGAGTTCGTTGCCAGTCAGTGCAACTTCACTGAGAAAGGACCGGAGACAAGGGAGGAAAGCAAAAAAGAGCCACGGTTTTCCACTGTTATAGAGGTGAGACTGCCATATATGCAAATCTCTATATCTCTATCTTGAGCTCAGAATCTCTTCCACATTTCATAGGCCTAGAAACTTACGCCTCACCTTTTATTTTCTTGAAAAGTCGTATCACAGTCGGTCCACAATCCTAACAATTTTGGTTTACCAATTGCAACCTCACATAAAAAGAACTCCTAAAAAGTTTTGATTGTCCAGAAGGTATTACCTATTAGGCAGCATCTCAAATATATGCATTCGTGCTATAAGTAGGTGACTAAGATGAGTAAAGAAGAAAAAAGTGTAAACTTGGCTTCACGATCACAGTAAAGATAGGAATCGAGACTTACATCATGAGCCCTCTGGGCTTCTCTCTCTATCCATACGATGGAATGGTCAGAAGTCGCATTGCAAGACAGAACTATGTGTTCAAACCTGCCATCCACAGGCACTGCTGTCCTTACAACTGGGGGAAAACGTCCCATCCTGGCATAGTAGAAATTAATAAATTTTCTACCTCCTTGAAACTATATAGTACATGCACTAACGAGCCAAATTTCTATAAGGGATGCTGCATATGATGAGGACCATGAATTACCATAAATTCGTCTGTATTGCCTTCAGTCCAACAGCATTACTTAAATAATCACGCAAGGCAATGCTTTAGTTTATCAGATAAGTTGTTCAACTTATGGGCACGTGTCTGACAAAATCAATAGAAAAAATCTCTCTTTGCACTTAAAACGTATGACAATGTGTTGCGTACGCTATATCTTCTCTAAATGACTTAACATACTTGAAAGGCTTTCTCTCAACTACATGGTAGAGGCGACCGGGTGCATAAAGTCTTCTGGGATCTTTCAGCATCTTTTCCTCTGGAATGCAGGTATCCCTCATGCACCTCAAGCACAGGAGGCATGGCAAACTGTCCAACAAGAGAAAGAAGATCCATCAATACTTTCAAGTGAGAGACCAAAAAACAAAACAGAAAAGGAAGCGAAATTGAATTTGACATCCATAATCATCAATCTTTATGACTACAACATTCTTTGCTAACCGCATCTGTATTGCAATTGATACTCTCATGATAAGAAGGAAGGGAAGTTTTGATTTGCCTCACGGAACTAAAGTTCTTATTTTGACTCAGAAATGTTGCTGCAGCCCCTACCAGAAAAGTGACTTGAAGATGTCTTCCAAGGGTGTAGCTGTTCGTGGTAAAAAATCATCCTGATTCAATGGAAAAATCTCCATCAGATGAATAAAAAATTACTTGTGGCAGCATAGCAGACACTTGCAGAGTGCAGCTCCATGATGGTACAGCTGCTGACGAAATGCTTAACCAAACACGTTGATGTCAAAATCAGTACACCTAGACAGTGCCGCTACGATGATTCTTAATGAATAATTTGTTAAGGGCTTTAGAAAGTCGCAATTCACCATCTCAACACCTTCTTTATTGTTTACATCCGTGGAAGAAGCAATTGGATATCGTTGAGGCAAATTTCCATGAGGAAGATGGCATTTCTCACCAGACTTCAACGAACATGCAGTAGAGACCCAGCAAATTCAACATTCCATATCAACCTCACCAGAAGAGAGGCTCCCACAAGCGCTGTCTTTTCAAGATTGCAACAGGGAAAAAAAGAAAGCTGGAATCTGACACTGCATCCGCACAGCCGTATACAGCGCCAAGAACTTTGAAGATAGCAGTTGTGGCTTAAGAGTTTAGATCAACCAATGTGTAAAGAGAAACAAACAATGCATACCAAAGTTCCCATAGCAAGTAAAACTTTAACAGGCATGTCTCCATGCGAAGAGATACTTGAGTTCTCATTTTCACTCAACTTGATTACAATGAACAACAAAGGGACTACGAACTTGCCTGGAGCACAACAGAGTTGATGACATCCGCATATCTGACTGCCAAGTTCAGGGACATGCACCGGGCAGGTGCGATGGCATAGCATCTGACTCGCTTCCTTTCAATATTACCCAGCTTGTCAAGATTTCTCACAACAACCATTGTCAACAACGCTGCAACACCAGAACCTAACGAATGTCCAGCAAAAGTCAATGTGTATTTAGGGTACTTCTCCACCAATTCCTTCAAGACCTCACATTCTGCATCCAATACCCATGCAGCAGCCTTTAGTAACCCATTATGAACATAGCCACCATCAAACTTCCTTTTCCCCAGTTTATTATCCAAGAGCACTGCATAATCACTCTCTTTTGCCAAGTTTAAACCCCTAAAGGCAAGAACTATGTCTGCATGATCGTGATCAACATACAGTATATAAGGAGGCGCCCGTCCTCGTGTATCTGCATAATCTTTTCGCAGCAACAACCAATCCGGGTTTATTCCATAACCTCCTGCGGGTTCCCAAAGGGGTTGCCGCAAATCATCTTCATAAACAGATAGAATGTAGCGGCAAAGGCGAGGAACAGGCTCAAATTCTTCAACACTGGCATGTCCCCAAGTTTCACTGTCATGACCTGCACTATGGAGACATCGCTTCCATGCCCAACGAGCGCATGCCAGACAGTAGACGCACTCGAGGAGAGGGAGGCCGCATATCAATGACATGGATGCCTATGCCTAGAACCCAAGCGTTCCAGGATAAATAGCAAGTGTGGAAATCTCCACCGCAAATGAATTAAAGGACATAGCCTGCCAATGACTATGAGGTGGTCATGCTTGGATCCGAGAATAGAGACTCTGGAAGCTTGTGTAAGAACAGGAATTGGATTACCCAAGGGACAAATCAATTCCTATGTGACCGCTTATCCGGTAACAAGAGGATGCTTACTTTGACAGGGCACAAAAGATTCAATGTGGACACAGCAGACAAGTCGTCAGAGGATGCACAATGAATGGCAAAGTTAAATCGCAGGAGGGAAACTTTAGATAGAGAATTCACAAGTGGCTTCCCTCCCAATTCAACTAAATTCGCTAGCAAAAACCACTATCAGAATCGAGCAAGAATCTCCGGATAGACTGTACAAGCTGCAAACTCTAGAGTTCAATATAGGAATCCCTAGGAAGCCAAAATCCACCACTCCCCAGAGCAAAGCCCGAAGCAGACTAAGACTATGACTCAGCCACGCGTCAAAGCACGGATCCGATCCCGTTCTCCGCGGCGTCAACGATCGCAGTTCCTAACCACAAGACTAAAACCAGAGATCACCAGTTAACGAAAACTTCACTGACCGGGAGCGAGAGCGAGAGCGAGCGCAGAGTGATCTAGAGGACCGGGAAGAACTTCACGGGCAAGAACCGAAGCTCGAAGCACGAAAGAAACATGGACACTCGACCTCATTGTCGTGTTGCCGGTTTTACGGTATGCAAATGAACGGGACATGTTGTGTCTGAATCGAATGCGCGGTTTAGGTAGCAATGGCCTAAAGGACGGTGCGATTATGAATGGAATTCGGAGTAATCAACTGAGGACGATGACGAAGGGGAGGGAAAAGTGAGCGAGATAGCTCCACCTGCAAGTCAAACCCCAGGGTCTGCGTCGATGATTGATGAAGACGAAGAAGAAGAAGAAGAGGAAGGCACGATGGACAGTGTTAATTTATGATTGGCGACAGTTGTGTTCTTGGTGATGACACGGCAGTTGCCAGTAGGCCATACTGGCGATTGCCATTTCTTCTGGTCGTTATGCACATGCATTACCACTGCCGATGTAGGCGTGAGTAAAAGAATCGGATTGAATTGATCAATTTTGGGCGATTTCCGGTTCTTAAAATTTGGAACCAGTGAACCGGTCTGTTTGCAGGTATGAATCCACTCATCCGGACCGCTTGGATCAGATAAAAAAAAAATTAGCTCTTATTATTATCCAAATTTCCAAAATCCAAATTTCCATTCTTTTCTCGCTTAGACTTGAGCACGAATGACAGATTTTTATAACTTACTTACTTATTAGAATTTAGGGAAAATTCCAAATAGAGATTTGAAATGTCATTATTTTCTCAAATAAGGGCCTAGAGTGTATATTGTTTCAAATAAGAATATGAAATGTCTTTATTTTCTCAAAGAATAACCTGATCTCAAGAGTATTTTAATCATTTTACTTTCTTTCTTTTTTTCTCTTTCTTTTTCACTTTTACAGGCCACCTCCTCAGCGTCCCTTGCCACCGCACCACCAGCAAGGGTGAGGCGACCCTCCCCAAATCTGGACAAGGATTTCATCAAATAGCTTCTAGGCATGGTTGTGGAAGCACTATTCGGGTATCGTGTGCTGGTTTTTTATGAGCTCGTAGATTGGGCAAGGTCACCTCGCCCGTGGTCGGCAAGGGCTATCCTCACCTGGACGAGGCGACCCTCACTTTACCTTGGCAAGAGCGGCCCTCGGTGACCACGGGTGAGGCCACCCTTGCCTAGATCTAACGAGGGTCACCTTGCCCTCGTTGGTGGGGCAATGACAAGGGCCAGTAGGCCCTCACCTCTAGTCAGCGACCTCATTAGCCATCGCCGCCGCCCCACCAGTGGGGTGGCTTGTAAAAGCAAAAATAAAAAAGGAAAAAAATAATTAAAAAGTAAAATGATTAAAATGCCATTGAGGTCAAATCTTTATTTGAGAAAATGAATGTACTTCAAGTCCTTATTTGAGATAATATCCACTTCAAGCCATTATTTGATAAAATGATGACACTTCATGCTATTATTTGAAACAAGTTTCAATTCATATCCTTAATAAATAAAATGAGAGCACTTCAAGTTTTTATTCGAAATTTGCCATAAAATTAAAAATGAATTAGTAAAAATGGATATTAGAAATACAGAGTGATGAAAAAGAAAAGGTCAAAATCAGATGCAACATATTATCATTGTAAGAATATTTTTGAAAAGAGTAGGTAAAGAGAATCAAAAATCCACTTGCATCGATTCTGCAGTGAAAAGAGTAGGTAAAGAGAATCAAAATCCACTTGCATCAATTCTACGCTCACTGCTCTCCCTCTTATGCATCCAAAAGCGCCCCCCACCCCTATCTTATTTTCATAGATATATAGAATTTGAACCTAATTATGCTATTCGAACAAAAAAAAAAAACCTAATTGTCCTTGTGACCATAAAAAAAGAAGAGAAAACCTAATTATGTTGACTTTAAAGGCCGGGCCGAGGGCCCAAGAGTTGGAAACTGCAGAATGGTGTCGTAGCAACGGAGTCAGCGTGTTTTACCAAATTACCCCCCACTTCGTTTGTTTCCGCCAGCCACACAGGCTTCTGATTATAAATACGCACAGAAGCCAGAAGCAAAACCCTAGTTCTTCTTCAACCCGCCTCAGATCGTCGTCGCGTCCGAAAGGTACGTGTGCTCCGACAGAACGAAGCTGAAATGCTTATATGTATTGGCTCGAATCTTGCACGTTTTGGGATTCGTTGTATCGACTGATCTTATCTCGACAGCTCGAGTTACCGAGTCTTAGACCACCTAGTCCTTGTACTTCCGCGTCTTTGGCTTGAATTCGTGTGCTGTCACTGTAGTGTCAAAGCTGGTATTTGATTTTCCCGTGGTTTCGGTGATTCCCTTGCTGCTGTTACCTGCGTGTTTGTTTGAATTTTAGTCTTCTAAATGGTTTTTAGTGCATATAGCCTGACATTTATAAGCGCGGAATGTATTGTTTATTGCTCTGTTCAGCTCAGAATGTAAGAATGAATGATGCGGTAGTTTATGGGTTACAAGTTCCTGTCTTTTGTCCTGGTTATTCCGATCTTCCTCTGATAGATTGTGTTGCGATGCACTGAAGTCAAATTTGTTGGATTGACCGAAGCAGGAAATGGCTCCGAAGCAGCCAAACACCGGCCTTTTCGTTGGTTTGAATAAGGGCCACATCGTGACCAAGAAGGAATTGGCACCACGTCCTTGTGATCGCAAAGGGGTAAGTCCGTGGATTGCAATTGATGTTTTAAGTATGAATTGGGGAACTTTTTTCAACCTATTGGACGTATGGAATAAATGCTCCTGAGCTGTTCTAATGATTAAAATGGATCTTCCCTATCTTTTTGGGTGGATGTTGGGGGATGAAGGTATTTGTCAAAGGTCTGTGAAAATTTCCGAGGTACAGTCATTGTTTGGAAAAGTAGATTTTGAGTGTGAATACTTTGGATCTGTTGGAGAAAGAGATTTGCTCTTGAATGTCATGCTAAGAAAGGAAGAAAATTCGTTAGTACCATTGAAGTTCGATCTTCTTTATGTCGACGTATGTGCAGAAAACAAGCAAGAGAGTTCACTTCGTGAGGAGTTTGATCAGGGAAGTTGCTGGATTTGCACCATATGAGAAGAGGATCACTGAGCTTTTGAAAGTTGGAAAGGATAAACGTGCTTTGAAGGTAGCTAAAAGAAAGCTGGGCACCCACAAGAGGGCAAAGAAGAAGCGTGAGGAGATGTCAAATGTTCTTAGAAAGATGAGGTAAAGCTTAAGGACTTGAGTAATGCCTTTTGGACAGTGGAAGTTGTGTCCATTTCATTAGCTCGACTGCCCAAGTGGAGATTCATTCTGTTGTGTCCTGATCATACTTCGTGTTGACTTTGCAGGTCTGCTGGAGGCGGTGAGAAAAAGAAGTGAGAATTCGTTTGCAAATTTGCTGCTGCGGAGATTTTGTTTTACATGTAGAAGCTGATTACCTATCTTTGCTTAGTTTTCTTATATGTTAGTTCAAGACAGAGGCTCAGGAACATTTCTTTCTTGGTGTAAGATGGTTAAAAATGACAGCAGTGTTCTTTTGGCTCGTTGCTTGATATTCTGATTCTGGTGTGTAACGTTCTTCGTGGTTAAGTTTTTTTATTGGAAGGTTCTGTGAGGATGGTGTTAATGTCACTTTCCAAAAAGATTTCGTTTGCTGACAGATAGGCTCGCGAGATGATTAATTATTTATTTTTTTGGTCAAAGCGAGATGATTAATTGGGTGTGGGAGGATTAGTTCATTGCTTATATCAGCACCTAGACACCTTTCCTCATCTTCATTCAATGGTATCAACTCCAGTCTTAGCCTGGGGTTCTTCTGTGTGCTTCACTCATATGGATCTCGAAAATAGGAAAGATTCACTCTAAACTAATGATTTTCTGAGATAAGCAAGTTGTGAAATCAAATAGCATATTTACTGAGGGCATACTTTCGGCGCTTAATGTGATGAGCACTCTATCCATAAATGAAATACCATTGTTCACCTAGCATGGTAGAGTCGGCAGTAAGATATGATGTATATTGGAGGGCATATGGGGATTGCTCAATGGATTGAGCTTCAATCGATTATTTCAAGGGGGGGGGGGGGGGGG
>BCNH02000001.1:25433815-25492160 GCA_001662345.2 Metrosideros polymorpha var. glaberrima
TGAGTAAACTGGCTTGGACCGACCCAAACCGGATTGGGACCAGACCGGACTGGCCATTTTGGTCCGGTCATTCAAAGAACCGGTCCAGTCCCCGATTCCTATGAGTAGGACCGGTGGTTCGGTTCCATGGGCCATTGGATCGGATCGGACTTGAGTCGATCTCTATATAATATATAAACATATATTTTTTTCTTGAATTTCTTAGTTGAAATGCTCAAATTGTATTGTTTTGTTTGCTTGTAATAGTTAGATGTGTGCAAAAAAAGTTGCCATGTTTGGGGTAATTTTGAGATTGAATTCACTTTTCTGTATTTTCGGATTGAGTTCTAACATGCAGCATTTGGATCACTGTAAATGTTTTCTTCCTTCTTATTGCAATTTTTGGTTTGATGTCAATGGGTTAATTAGTAATCAGATGTTCATTCCATCTTAACATTGTTTGTTGATAAATGAAAAAGGCTTTGCTTTTCTTGGTTTTGTTCTTCTGTTAGTTTCAAACTTCTTGGAACTTAGGACGAAATAATTGCCAATGCGACATTCTTATCTTATTATGTTTCTGTACAATTACAAATGTATTTGTTTGTTTGGTATGTGATATGATTTGTGATAAATCATTTCTCTAATGCAAAAATGCCTTAAAAATGAGAGGTTTTCTCATTCATGCGCTTCATCACGGATGAAAGAAATTGTGTCTCACTGTTAAGCAGTTGTAATTGGCTTTATAAGTTCATTATTTAATGGTCCCATTAGAACCGGACCACCAATCCCGGTCCCGATCCGATCCCCGGTCCCTAGTCCTGAATACATGGGGACCGAGATTACCGGTCAAGTTCCGGGTTCCATACAAGGATCAAACCAACTTGGACCGTGCACACCCCTAATTGTATGGTTGCCAATTTAGTCTCAAACCTTTTTAGTTTGGCTAATTTAGTCCTAAGCAATTTGCCAATATAGTCCTTTCAAACAATTTTGGGTTGAAATTGTTTATATGAACGTCAACCATCATATGTGGCACGACCGGCACTAACTCTTACAGCTTTTGCAAATTTTTAAAAAATATGTTGATTTTTTTCTTTTTATTTTTTTCCGAGCCAAAATTGGCCAAACAAACTACATTCGCAAATCTTCCAAAGGTTTAAGACTAAATTAGCCGAATTGAAAAGTTTATGATTGAATTGACATTAAGACTTTTTTTATTTTATTTATAATTATTCCCAATTAGACTCAAACTAAACCCCTATTGGCTTGAACGACACATTAAACCCGATTCAAAAACTCGATCTTAATCCATTCAATGATCACCATTGCCCTAAGTTTGGGGAAATTACCAAAAAAGTCATAAACCTAATGCACTTGTGCCAATTTAATCATAATTTTTTAATTTGTCCAATTTATTCCTAAACTTATTGCACTTGTGCCAATTTAATCCTAAACATTCAATTGTGTTATTGAGTCCTAATTCTTTTGACATTTTGCCAATTTAATCCTAAACGTTTTGACGATTTTCCATTTAGTTCTTTCAGCAACTGGCGAGGGATATAAGGAAAAAAGATAAAAGAGAAAGGAAAGAAAAAGGAAAAAAACATTCAAAAAATAAAAAAATTGCAAAAGTCAATCACGTCAGCGCCAACTATGCCACCTAAGACGATTGCCACGTCAGTGATTACCGGCCAAAATGAAAAATCATCAAAAAGATTAGAATTGAATTGGCAAATCATCTAAAGTTTAGGACTCAATTAGCACTGTAGAAAGATTTAGGACTAAATTGGCCAAATTAAAAGGTTTAGGAATGACTTGGCACAAGCACAATAGATTTGAGACTTTTTGGTAATTTCCCTATCTACCCTTAGCTCGGTCAAGAACATTAAGGTGCGTATGGTAACGTTTCTGTTCCCAGGAACAATTTCTGAGCAAAAATGATTTTTTCTAATTCTGTTTTCGAAAAGAATTTCTGAGCAAAAGGACGCGTTTGGTAATTGTATAAAATTTCTATTCTCGAAATAGAAATAGAACAAAAATGTATTTGATACAACCCTAAAAATCTATATTCTCATTTTTTCATTTAATTATAAAAATATCAGTGGAGGCGGTAATAGTCGACAACGATAGAGGTGGTGGCAGGCAATGTGTTGTAGGCGACAGTGGAAAGAGTAAGAGTGAGAAAAAAAAGTTGATTCTTTTCTTTTTTTTGTTCTTAGGAACAAAAAGCAACCTTTTTTTATTCTCATTTAAGTTTCACATCTGTTCTCGAGAACATAAATAGTTTCCAAGAACAAAAGGTTACCAAACAAGATTATGTTCCAAATCTGTTCCCAGAAACAAAAGAATCAAGAATCAGAGAATGTTGAGCGTTACCAAACATGCCCTAACTCTCACGATGGACTGCACTAGTTTTATATCATCAACAAGCAGTCGCGTTTTTTATTCCATCTTCCAAGAAATCACTGGGCGAGCACGTCAATAAGATCTACTAGTTACTCATTCAGCAAGGCTCGTTCCTCGTAGAAGCTCAAACTGTTGACAATGTCATTGAGAATTTCATTTTGCCTCGGACTGGTTAGTAAGGTATTGAAGATAACGAACATCTACTTGAAGATAGTCGAGAGAGAGGGGTCGTAGATGATTAGTTTGTCTACCACCAAAATGTCCTCAAAAGTAACCAACAAAGAGCAAACGAAATCGGATTTTAGTAGGATTCAAGATGAATATTAATCAACCGTCAAAATAATTAAGACACATTTAAATCTTGGTCAGCCTACACAACTTCAAATTCATTTTTCAGGATTAATTTTTTTAATCATGTAATATTGCAGCAATAAAAGTCTTCCCACAAATCGCATAGTAAGTATACTAGAGCGCTTGGGTAAAGGGTTTTTTGAAATATCACTAGCATGCTACCAATACGTAGTCCTTATCATTAGACTACTAGTATTTTCCCTAAAGATATATGCAATATGTGGAATTTATTATAATTATCGGTGGTGAGGATGGTGGTTATTATGGTTCAATGAACATTATGGTCATACGATGAAAGTACTGTTCTGTGGAAACCAAAGAAGATGAACTATCCGTCTGTTAGAATATTTTGCAATTCAGCTGTGTTCTGAATATCGTTTGTCAATCGTGTGCATTGTTGGAAATCCACCAACTAATGGATGTAATCTCCTCTCAATTTCTACAAAGGATTGATAAGTAAAGCTTTGACGCAAAGAAGTCATTAGCTCAGATTGGTGTTTTAACTTACGATAACTGATAAGCATAGCAGTCAACCTTTTAAATAACTTTACAACTTCGGCAACTCAAACCTCTTCTGAGCGCTCTTTATCACTCGTGCTCGGTGTAGTACCTTCCCACAATTCTGCTAGATCTTTCCTCAACCAAGAAATGAGAATGACTGGCCCGAGTGTTGAAGGCACCTGAATTTAACCAAAGATTGTTTCAATGAGTTTGGTAGACATTTTGCCACGACTATCTCAGCTCTTAGAAGACATCTGGTATGCCTATCTGTCAACCCTCATTCAAATCAAAATTATTAAGCAGTTATAATGCCAAAGTATTATGGCTCTGGCCAACTATAAGACCAAGATGCATAGAAACAATAGGACAAAAAGTGATATTGTCCACAAATAGTCACAGCAAATTTTTTCATTAGATAAGATCAAAAAGCATACCAAATAGAGGAGGGCAGGCTGAGGCAAATGGGTCAAAACTCCAGCTGCTAAGGCAGCTACGAGTCCAATGGCATATCCAGGAAGGGCGTACCATATATACTTGTTTGCCTTAGAAGAGTGCAGTTCCAATAAATTGACTATATTACTGCTTTTCCGATGATCAAAACAGAGAACTAGTGCCAAAAGCATAGCAGGAATAGCCTGCAAAGCAAGCATTAAAACAAACTCTCAGAGGTAAACCTCAGACTAAAATTTTGGATACACCAACATCAAATAATATCTTACTTGATAAGGTACTGTAGAACAGGGAAAAAAATAAAAATGACATTAAAAAGGCTGCACTACAGAAGCACCTAACAGGCTGAAGAAGTGTTAGCCAAAAGAACAAACACAGGCTGAGGAAGTGACATGGCTCCGCGAGGACATGCTCGCAGTACAAGTACAAAGTAATAGAGCCGAACACAAACTTGATATGAATTTTGCCAAAAATAAAAAGCTAGAAATGAATGAAGGGTCAGGACAACATAGAGATACTAAACCAAAATGCCTGAGAAAAAATACTCACTGTGCTACAAATCAATCCCAAGACACTGCAAAAATATGTTAAGAAAAATCAAATCAGAAGTCGCAATCCCTCATAATGGAGAACTCTCTCATGGTGAATATCTGAAGAAAAATGCTAATATCAAAACTGTGAATCTGGTCCTCACACCTTTTATCTATCTGATGGATAAACAAATTGCAACAGATAATAATATTGAGATCTGTTCATGTTGGCAAGAAATAGGGCCAAACAAGCACTTTCAATCCATTAAAAACTCCAAGAAGACAATCAGAAACAGGCACACGGCAAGCCACTGAAATTTGAGAATATCTAAAGCCTCATATCTGGATGACAAGGAGTAATCGCAAAAGATAAATGAGATTGGAAATTGCCATACCATGTCACCGAGACCTAGCATCATATAGTCTGCAGCACTTCCTCCAGGAACTACTCCACCCAGCAAGTTCCTGGGGAACATAATCTTCACAGGCAATTCCAATTTCTTTGTAATCAATTGTAGCCCGGGAAGGCTTAAACTGTTAGCGACAGTATGAACAGGATTTGAAGCTTGTTGTGTGGCCACTGATACCATGACATTTGCTCCAAAGAATCTCTCAGAGTAGAAGACCCAGAAAATGTCGTATACAAACAGACAAACAAGGAGCATGGCACATATCTTGATATTTGGTAGGCGCACGTGGCTCACAAATGCAATACAAATAGAAATGCCAAGCAAATTGTTCAAAATCCAATGCCCTGAAACAAGCCAAGCAGCAACAGTACCAATGCATACCAATAACAAAAGCCCCTGGATTCTTGTGAATGACTTTGAACAGCACCGTGACACAAATGGGTCAGCCAAACCAAATTGGGACTTCACATAGGTCACATAGGGAGAAAGACAGAAGAAAAGGGATGAGACGGACGCTACAGCAGTAAAGGCAGTGAGCAGTTGGGAAACAGAAGAAAACAGGTAGAACATCATGAGCAAGCTGCAAGAGCTCATGATAGGAATCATGAGTGCCTGGGACCTGTCCAAAGTAATAGATGCCTCTGATAAATCGCGATTGCGCTCCATTTCTTTCCCATAATTCAAGGCTCGAAAGGCAGATCCAAATGTCACAGCTATTGCTGTCAAAATGAGCGTAACTGGGGCTGGTTCCAACAGATACAATAGCCTCCACAGTGACTCCATCAGCAAAGGAAATTACTGGACTTCTACCTCAGATCTATTAATCATGCTCCAAAACAGCGTCCAAAAAGAAGTGATTATGCTAGGCTTGCTACCAAAGCTGCATCATTTCCCCTGCTAACAGTTACAAGGAGAAATCCATGCAACCTGTAGGAAAAGAGACAAAGCAAAGCGGTAAGACACAAAGATACCAACCAGGAAAGACCTCGGTATACATGCCAGCCTATGAACTATTGTTTAATTCGGTATGCGTAAAACATAGATGTGAGAGATAGAATTGTCTGTCTTCTCCCATTGAATTAAGCAAGACAAGAACAGTAGCTTTGATACGCTTCCAAAAGGGAAAAACAATGCATCTTTCCAAGGAGCACGGTAAAGTGAAGTTCTTGGACCAGAAAGATCATGCACAGCACAACCCAAAGCGCAGAACACCCGTCTGTTCACTTTCCCTTGGGATCAAAGAGAAGATCGAAAATGCTGAAACTATTCAAAAGAACAAGGAGGATCTCAGTCAACCATGTCGTTCGTATATTTGATTTCATCCCGACATTCTACATCTATTCAGTCATGGAGGCCGAATCAGGAGCCGTCCACAGTCTAATCGAAGAAAATATGAACATCTCCTCCATTCACCAGCTCAGTCTTCCAGTTTCCAGCAAGCTACAATCAAGATTCCACTACGATTCCCCTCCTCTCTGACAAATCTACCCGGGAAAAGAAAAAATGAAGCACCGCACTCAAAATGACAAGTCGAGTCAAGCTTTCTAGGGCTTCGACACTGGGTATATACAAGCCTCCACTCATGTACAGACGTCGGTAATCGATATTTCTACGATTTACAGCTAAAAAAATACGAAGTTGAGAAGATTTTGGAGAGCGTGGTACTAGGGTTACGGTTCATTGACTGACCTTGGACTTCGAAGAGTTCAGGAAAAAAACCTCGGTGCTCCGAGTCTTTCTGATCAAGGGGGCTCCATTATCGGAGAAGCGTTTCGGGGAAAAGAAGATACGGAACGCGTCATTTTCACCTCGGCCCTCGCTTTTCTTAGAGTTTCCGAATTTCTGCCCGAAACTTTTGTGTTTTGGTGCGAGTCCAAGCCATTGAGGTTGAGGGACTGGACGGGGAGGTAGTTGGGCCTGTTTAACGATTGTCGGCCTGGCCCAATTATGCTTTGGAGAATAATTTCCTAACTAGAAAATTTTGTAGACGCTATCTTTCCTCTTACGACAAAATATATACTTTTCCTCCTTTTGTTTTTAATAATATGAAACCCTATACTAGGTGAGTAAAACTCATATTAAGGAAATAGTAGTTACCATGCACGCCCCACGCACGTGCGATTGTTGTAAATTGTATTTGCTACATTGATTTAGTGAAATCATTCTAGGAATAAAACGAGACCCTCGTATATAAAAACAAATATAGGTTAAAAATTTATGTATGTTCCTAAATCATATTGTGACACTTGTGAAAAATGAGAAGAAAATGTGGTTAAATTTGCATAAAAATAAAGTGGTTGGTCACTCATACGATACCTAGCAAGGGCAATTTTGGAAAGTAAAAACTAAGACAAAGAAAGTGGGTGGTTACTCAATGAATGATATTATACAGCAAGGGCAAATTTTCCCATTTAGAAAATTAAAAGCCAGACAATTTGTGATTTTAATTGAAATATATAGATATATATATTCCTCTAATTTTATACATCGGTTAAAACGTAAGTCGAAATATGAATGTGTAAGACTATTTATACTCGCTGGTGGGAAAAGTTTCACATCATACAACGGAGAGAAATACATAAGCATCGTGTTTATGTCTTTCTTGAATCACTTGATAGGCTTGACCGTTATTTCTTCAGAAATTGGGATGCCGATTTTACCCCCTCCACGAGATATAACTCTCCTTAAAAGGGAAAATAAAACCCTTAACTAATGGATTTTGAAATGGAGATGGGGTGACTTTTCCTACTCTGCATACAGCGCGAGGTGGGGATGGATATTGATCGGTCCCACCCCCACAAACTGCCCCTATCATACCCACGATCTTATGTTTACAGCTTGGAGATTTTTTATATTAACCTAGTTCCTTTTATAAGAGTAATATTATTCGATCGTATAAGGTTTCTTATTTCCCGCGCAGATTATAATATTAACACGAATGCTTTCAATAATTTATTCCCTTCCCTCGCCATTTTTTCGCAGGAATTTCCAAACTAAACTTTATGCTTTTAGATAAAAGAATTCCAAATTCGTGTTTTTTTTTTCTCATAAATGATTTATTCAATTTGCAAATTTTTTCAATATCGTTTGAGCTAGAAGTTATTATGGATGGGGCGAGTGGGGCTAAGAAATCTGCATACCCGCTAGGATTGGGGATGAGCAACGTAAATACGACCCATGGGCATGCGGGGCACGAGGCGAGGATGAGGATGCAGCCCCATACCTGCCCTGCCCTATTGTCATCTCTGTCAAGAAACATATACTAGCCTCTTTGATGTGACTTAATTAGTAGATTAATTAAAAGTGAAAATGCAAACTGAGCTCGTTTGGTTTTGCTTTGAAAAGTCAAAACTTAGCTTTCACTTCAAAAAATTTATCAATACAAAGTACTTTGAATTTCAAAATTGGAAAGATATTAAATGTTTAGCGTCAAATTGGGAAATCTAGAGACAATAAAGTTAAAAAAGTTCAGCACCTATATGACCTTAAATATCCATATTTAAGAGCCTCTAGAGTTTTGAGGTGTTTCGCCATGAAAGAAAGGTTACATCTCAGTTATCAAGTGCCCAATCAAAAGTAACCTAAAGAGGCAGAAGTTACTCTAAACATATTTAAAAAGTTAACTTATAGCTCGTGCGGAACTTGCATTAACAATACTATGAAGTAGGATTTTATCGTTCGGTGTCCAAAAATATGGATTTTTCTGTATTGACAAATTTCAATAAGTATTGGTGACTATCAAGAAATTGTTAGTTGAAAAACTAATCGATGACTCTTTTTTCAAAGTAACTTGTTGGGAACTTACTAACTTACCAATACTTTATAAAGTTATCAACTTATAGTTTCCAAATCACTAGTCTCATACTAATTTCCAAGCTTTTATTTGCAAAACTTATCAATACTATGAATATACTAACTCTCATATGTAATCACCGAATCTCACCACATTAAATTACCAGCTAAATTTGGATTACACTTTTATTTCGGTCATTTAACAATGTTTAATTATTTCATTAAATTTACCATATTTTATATTTTGGCTACTACCTTTTTTCTAGTTAGTTGCCAACTTTTATTTGTTTTTTATAGCAACCCCTTGAATTTACTCTCTCTTTTTGGAGATGACTAACCTAAACTAGCGCGACTAGCCAACTTTTCTCCCACTTAATTATACCTAATATTGGGTTACCAACTCTTCCTTGTGTCACTTATTGATGTTTACTTTTTTTTTTCCTTATTTTGTCAACTTTCCTTCACACTTGTAGATCTTTTTTTTTTTCTTTTGTCTTTTTTTAACAAAGCCTCAAATTTATCAACTTTTTTTTAGAAATTACCAACCTTAATTAAAGTGACTTACTATCTGCTCTTCGATCGAGTTACCAACTAGTGTCAAGTTACTAACTCTTGCTTGTGTTATTTACCAAGTTTATCTTTCTTTTAATTACCAACTTTTCTTATCTTTTACCAACTTTTATATATCTTTTCAGCTACTTTTTATATTTACCAACTCTTATATAACACTAGCAATTTAATTTAAGTGATATATCAACTTTTTTCGATTAAGTTATTAATTAGTTCTAAGTTTCCCACTTTTACTTGATTTACTACCAATATTTACGTAGCTTTTTAAAATTAAATTTCTAACTATTCTATGGGGTAACTCAATAGGAAAAAAATTGTTAAGTCGCTCAAATAGATGTCAGTAATATCATTTAACATTTGCAGCTTAAAGCATTGGTGAAAAAGATAAATAGTAGTTGGTACTTAAAAAAAAATTAAGTTGGTAACCAAATCAAATAAGAGTTGATAATGCAAAACTAATTGGCAACTTAATCGTGAGTCAAACAAGCAAAATTGGTAACTCTATTGTAAAGTTAGTACTTATTTTTGTAAAAAAAAAAGTATTTGTAAACAACTCAAATAAGAGCTGACACTACAAAATTAGTAAGCGACCTAATCGGAGAAAAGCTTGTAAGCACATTAGAAAGGTCGATAATTTCATACAGTAGTCGATAAATTTACAACGTTGGTGTGAAGTGTATATAAAAGTTAGCAACAAATGAAAGAAATTTTGTCGTCAAAGATCGGACAAACTAATAATATAAAAAAACAAATAAATATCATCAACTAATTCAAGTAAAAACTAATAAGTTAATAACTGCTCGCAATCACTTCAATTGAGGTTACTTTATTTAAAAAAATTGTAAATAAAATAACAGGCCAGACGTTTGAACCTCTCGAATATCAAGAATCGATAAAATTTCCAGACCTACCCAAGCCGCAGAGAGATCATTATACCAAAGCCTGGGCCCGCTAAAGTGACTCGGACACATTACCTGAACTGAACTAACCATCTAATAACCCGCTGGTCACGGAGAGGATTGGAGAGCAGCGATATTCCTTTATAAATTGGAGAGAGTCAAAGACCGACCACGGACGGCTCTTGGAGAATCCCGAGTGCATTCTCACCAAACCCATTCTCCTTTGCACTTTCTATAGGGCTCATTGCTTCATCAAGGAAAAGGTCATTCCATGACCATCATACTTTTGGACGCGTGGTCCCTTCTCTGTTAGTCACCTAGCTGAGGCTTATTTGGGACCACGTGTGGGAAAAATCCACGTTACGAAGTTTGTTACGAAGTTTGATTTGTGTGAATCTCACGTGCAATTTAACTCGCTCGAAACCCTATGGATGGGCTCAGTGATAAGGATATGAGTGCAATATCCACATACAGCATATGTTAAACTGCTTACATCAGATTTTTTTGTTTGAGCCATCCGATTTTATTTTGATTCGCACCGTACTTAGTTCACGAGATTAGTAGGGTAAATCACCAGCTTGGAATTTTCCCATCTAAAATCCGAATTAGGCCGGCTGACGAATGCTGAAATTGAATGTAAATATTATTAAAATCCCGAATTCACAATCAATTAACTCGATCACATCGCTATTAGCATTACCAGGTCGAGATGACATGAACGGAGAAACCTTAGATGCGCTCGGCACATGTGAGCTCGAGTCGCATCAGCCGTCTGATGAGCTGGGCTCATGTGGATCCCACCTGTTCTAACGAGGGGTAACACCGGGGGGGCTCACATGAATCTGAGCGCACCGGATATTTGCTCAACGTGAACGGGGCCCGTGGGCCGTGAGCGCGGGCGATGCTCTCCGTAAGGAAGGGACTCAACATCGCTTTCAGTATACGACAGGCACCAATTGTCACGTTACCGAATCTGGCCACAGAACTCGTGTGTCCCGATTGGCGCCCTCTCGTTTTGGCTCCAACTCACCACCAGATCTCTCTCTCTCTCTCTCTCTAGAAAATCTCCATTTTTTCTTTCTCTATCTACTCTCTCCGATCTCTGCCTCCCACCTTCCATTCCCGCCTCTCCTTTTTCCCTCTCCCTCTCCCTCCGTATGTTCTCTGTTTCATCTCCTTCGACTTCAGATCGAGGTCGACGCACCTTCTCGAAGGAGCTCGCTGAAGCCATCGCCGAAGTCTGTCGCCCCTCCGTTCTCCAGCTTTCTTTCGCTGAGAAGGAAACGAGGGGAGACTGGCTTCGTTCTTCGCTGCCGTAATCTGTCGCACGTGAATCGCCAGACGCCATTACTGCTTCGGCTCCGATTCATGTTCTGATCTCGCTTTCTTTGGAGGAGGGATCGGTCAAAAAAGGTTCGTCCCATCAAAATCAAGCAATAACTTGGCTTTCCCTTTCTCTCTGGACGGAATAATTCCCATTCTCCGTCCGTTTCCTTTCCAATAATCGAGGCGTCAATTTGCGTAAATCCAGAGAGGAAAAGGCGCCAAAACTGCTCAAAAGCATTGAATGATGCCGCGGCGGCCGCGCCATCAGGATAGGATTCTCATGGTTGCCTTCCCGCGAACTCGCTTTCTCAGTTTCTTTCCTTCTCGTGGTCGTCCTTCCATGTTCGGCTCCGAGTAGGATCCATACATCTTCTCTCTCCCGCATCAGCGAGCATCTTGAGATGAGGACGAGGACGGTGACGACGATAGCCCTCGCAGTGGTCCTACTGGGCAACGCGCCATGGTGCATTTGCTCGGCCTCGGAGAATCGGCTTCTGGTGGGCATGACTCTCGTCCGCCGCGCCTCCGCCATCGGAGCCCGTAAGTTCGATTCCTTGAAAGCAAATCGAATCGAAGGTTCATGACTCACAGATCGATTCCAGTACCTTTGTAGGAAGTTTCCCAGTTTTCTGTTGTGTTAATTTGGTTGGTGATCCCTCCGAACTGTAGTTTGTTTGGATGGGAGCTTGCCTGCTTATCATCTCCACAGAGGATTCGGCACCGGAGCGAACAACTGGCTATTACAGTTCGAGGTAAGTCACTTACGCGAAGCACTTCTTGCTGAATCTAGATATTAAAATACTTCACGAGACATGAACGAACGAATTTGGCTAAAGATCGATCTGGGTAGGGAACCGAAATCTCACATGGCTGCATCATCACGTCTCTGTGCTTTTGTCGGCTCCTGTACTGAGACGTGAGTGCTCGGGTCTGAAAGCAAGGTCGAGTCGGCGACGTGCTTTATGGATGGCTGGGGAAATCAAAACGGTGTAGTTTGTGGTGGCTTTTCGTTTTCGTCTTGTGTCTTGTGCGCTTTGTCAGCGGAGCGGCAGCTTTCTGAGCGCACTTTTTGCAGAGAGAGTCCCGGTGGGGTGTCCATAATTGAGACATGATGATTAGTGTGAGCCAAACACGATTTTTCTTTTTCAAGAAAAAGTGTTTTTTTTGGGTTAAATTGAAGAAAAAGTTCACATGAGGCAAAAAAGAGAGGATGGTTTAGTTTCTGGAGTTAGTTTTCTTTTCTTTGGAGAAATTCTAGAGTTAGGTTCAACCACCGCATTGTACTAGTTTAGACATCAGAACAAATAGGATCGAGAGGGGAGCTCGGTTCATTCTATGTCACAATTTTCATTTGTCAATAAGTTGGTGCAATGTTTTGTTAATGATCTTATTTGAGTATCTTAATTTCATGCGAGGGCTTAATGAAAATGAAGTTGCATATGCTTGATCTTAAACACCAAATTAAATCGGTGATATTTAAAAATATATTACGAGTGAAGTTCTTTTTTGAACTTTTTCTATAAAGAATTGGGTGATCTAATAATCATATACGTGAGCCTTACACGAAACTAATCAAATCTAATGGCTGATGGCTCAAGCCTCAAATTAATCAATCCAGCTTCAATTGAGTCTAAGAAGAATTCCCATCTCATAATGGGCTCGTTATCGATCGTCATTTTAGTACTTGGTTGGGTTAAATCTCGCTGACTCTAGTAGTAGGATGGTGAGGTGGGACCGGACCGTGGTCCCCTGGTAAAACTCAATGCTGTAGTCTACCTAATCTCCGTCTGCGTGCTTTTGAATGAAAGTTAGTTTCCCTGCACGTACAATGTGAACATGAATCTTGTTCAATATACAGGTTGGCGAATTCAACTTCATGCAATAATTTGTAGTTAAATTGCTTTAAATTTCTTGATAGGGAGGTGGGTGGTGCAATGATATTCTATCGTGCTTGGAGAGAGCCCAAACTCGTCGTGGATCTACCCGTTACATGACCAAATTGGAGGTTTTTTCAGGAATACTCAGCAACAATGCCTCCCTTAATCCGGGTTAGTATCTTTTTATTGCACTTGTTAAGGGGCTAGATGAGAATTTTTTTTATAAATTCTATTGTAATTTTTTAATATAAATACACATAAATAGCATTTTTCAACCTCATGTTAACATGATCTTTATTATAGGAAGCCGAGAGTTCAAGTCAATTATCATGCACGTTCTCCTTGTTAATCCGCCTATTAATTGTGAGGGTTGCTTGTTACTTTAAACCTAAATTTTAACTTTATTTATTGATACAAATACTAAAACCAATAGTTGACCCCGCAGGGTGATCTTAAGAGTTAAAAGATGGATTAGGTTTAGCCTTATAGATCTCCGGCTTCTTTTAAGCTATAGACCACAGATTTCTGGATACAAGCTAACTCCATTTTAGACTTAAAATCGAGACTGTCTTCTACAAGCACATGATATGCCAATTTGGTAATGCTCATGCGGTTTTCTTCTCTCTTTATCCGCCCGTCTTCCTTTCACGTGATAATCCCATCTGGCGGCCCATATACCTTGTCTTCTGTTTCGTGTGACTGACAATTTGAAATCGTTGGTCACTGTCTTGCCCAAAAACTCACATATACCTAATCTCTAGCTATTTGTCAACGGAGAGACTTGGTTAGGTTCGGAAAAAATAATGCTAAGTACAATTAGATTCTATTACAAAGTGGATGTACCCACTGATGTCACATGCTCTTAATAAGAATTGAATTATGACTAGTTTCTGTAGCAGTATTTGGCCATGTAAGTTAAGAGTCTCAGGACACGTCCATGTTCCTTACTTCCTTTGTTGTCCCTTTCACGTGATCAATAATGGAACTGATCAGACGAAGCCCGTCTGCATGGGCGATTCCAGCTTGACCTTCCTAGTTCCAGCCTCTGGCCAATGGCTACAAGGCGTCCTGTACGATTTTCATTTGTCCTTTTGTTTTCGGGGATTCTCATTGACTATTAGAGATATTTAGATATCCTCGACAATGCTGCCCATAGGGCGGTACATTTCTTTCATCAAATTGCATCATTGCAAACTTGGTGTAGAAACCGGACAAATACACGATTTTAAGCATCTTTATGGCATGCTAGGATTCTTTTTGCATCGAAATTCAATTTGCTAGATATGAGTGATACGTGCAATGACTTCGATTACATTTCTCACGTATGCCGCATCAACATGTCTCGGAAGACGTTTTTGTAAGAGGGTGAGGTTTCAAGTCGTGGTCATTTTCTCAACCTTTTGACGATATGGCCACCTTAATATCGTAATATGAACGATTCTTGCATTGCTATAACGCACCATCTGTGCTGACGTCAGTGACTCCGATCCCGTTCTTGGGGGACAACGCATCAAGGATAAGATCTTACGTAGCAATAGCATGAGTCAATAAATGCAATAGGATAGAGTATGGATATACATGGGACCTACAATGGGAATAGCTCGCGAATGCATGAGTTGTTTGTACATTGTTCACCACACTAATGAGTTGACTAATGGCAAAAAAAAAAAAAAAAAACTGATGCAAGGATGGAGAAAAATTGTGGTGGATTCAATTTAGAACGATGCGATGATAAAAACAATTACAGTAAAACACCGTATAAAACTTGCTTTTTGGAAGAGATTCATTTCGAGAAACGTGACGGGTTCCATTCAATCCAATAAAGAAGAGACTAATCTATTGTTGCTCTATGAAGGGACGTCATGAAGATTAAGATGTGGCTTCATTTGTTTTTGTTAAATATATACAGTAAGTGTTATTAATAAGGTTCCTCAAGTAAATGAAAGCATCTAAGAATGCTCGTTGAGACGGTTTGAAATTAAAATGTACATATTGCTACAACACTAGCTATATTATTAGCATTAGGGCATTAATATTTCCTAAGCAATTACTGAAGGGTAATTTTTACATTTTTAACGAGTAATGAGTGCCAAAATTCATTATTAAATAATGTGACAAATCGTAAATAGAGGTCTAGCATTATTTATTCCTCGGATTGTGATATTGCATTATTTGTTAGAGGTCTCCTCTGACCACTGTTGGAGGATTTTGTATATGTATGTACGTGCGGGCCTCGTGTTTTAAAAGAGAAAGTTGAGGAGATATGGTCGCTCTCTTGTTAAGAAGGAAACAGAGAATTCGTTCGTAGACACTGGATGGAAATTGGAGATTTATTTGGTATTTTCCTGTTGTAGTGTGCTTTATTCATGCATGCGTTGTGGATCCCTTGCTTGTTTTAGTTCGTATATTTATTTAGTAACTTGAAGTTGAAACAGATTTTTACAATTGGAACCGTGTGAAGCTTAGGTATTGCGATGGAGCTTCCTTTGCTGGTGATGCAAAGTTTGACAATGGTGTAAGTCCCTCACTCGTCCTCTTGTTCAGCATTAAATTCACAGGGTCCAACATCCTGGGTGTTTGTGGCGAGAAAAAAGTCACGTGTTTGTTGAGGCAGAAAAGTTTGTCACGATTAGCCGTAGTTGCCTGAAATTTTGTCTTCCATCTCCGGCCACTCAAAGGTCAGAAAACCATATGAGAAAATATGCTGCAATAGTGTACATCCCGAAATGTCGGCAGATGAAATTACTGGTGAAGTTATGCGAGAGAATATTCTATCGAGCACACCCATACAGTTTTGCCAAATCAATCCTTAAATGGGATTGATCTGCACTCTTCCGTAATATTGACTAGAAAGAAGAATTGGGAGAAGCACATTTCAGAAGCAGAAAACATATCACCTCGATAGCTCTTCCATGTCCAAGGGGGAGGAGAGTTATTTAAGCGAAGGGAAATGGAAATACCAAAGAGGCTTAGATATAGTTAAAGAAAAAGGAGATAAAAACAACACCAGGAAGCTCCTTGTTTATATACCATCTGGCATTAATTGGGATAATGTCAGTCACCTGATTCCTGGATGCCAAATCAAAGCAGGGAAGCTGATTTTCGCGCATCTAAGTACCATTAGGAAGAGCCTTGCACACTCTGTAGTTAACGGCAGTACTAGCTCTCATAATAATAATTATCTTTGTCTAAAGCACCAAATTGCCATCAAGCGGCAACAAAGACCACAGGTCCACAGATAATATTTGCGAATGCATAAGCATTTGAGACAACTACTGAGCCTTTTTTCACTTAGTGAAGTAAGCTAGATGATTGCGTCCCAACCCTTTGGGGATTGACTAATCCTTCAATGTTGCAGACTTCATTGCTATATTTCAGAGGGCAAAAAATTTGGGAAGCAATCATCCTTGATCTTATACCCAAAGGGCTGGGATGTGCACGGAAGGTATATCCATCCCTCTTGAACTTTGATCCCAGTTTCACATCAGATATCTTTACATTGTCATATGGCACCATGAACCCTTTTAAGCCCTTCTAATTGAATCGGTTGTCTTCAGGCTTTGCTCTCAGGTTGCTCTGCTGGTGGTTTAGCATCCTTCTTGCACTGTGATAATTTCGCAGAGTACTTACCAAAGAATGCTAGCGTGAAATGCTTGAGTGATGCAGGATTCTTTCTTGACGAGTACGTCTTGTTAAAATTCAGCTCTGGCTACGTTACTTTTTTTTCACATTGAATTTATGCTTGTTGATCTCTATTTTGCAGGAGGGACATAAGTTTGAACCGCACTATGAGGTCCTTTTACGATGATCTCGTTTCTCTACAGGTAAAGCTTCTGTGATTTCACTCAGATTATGAATAATCTGATCCAAAATTATAAAAAAATCTAAAAAATTTGGCTATACTAATTACTTTTGACTAGATTGTCATTCAATCTATATATTGGATAAAACGGAATATTTTCTGGTAGTTCTAGGTTCGTAGCTGGTCCTTATCTTTCTTTGGGAGTTCCATGGAATTAATTATAATTAGCTGAGAGGCAAATAAATATATCCCTTTTGTTCACAGTGGTATCTCTTGGTCTTTTAATTCATCTTCACAAGCGTGTGAATGGATGAAAATTTTGGGCATATTCATTATTCAAAGTCATGTCGTCAATTTAAACATATGAACTAGTTTGGCAAAAATAAGCGCAGGAACAATTGTTGGAAGTTAGATAAAATATGACGCTATAGGCAGTAGGATGGGCATAGAATATCACAGTTTTTCAACCATGAGCATTGTATTTAGTCATGTGAGTTACCATGCAGGGTGTCGAAAAGAATCTCGATAAGAACTGCACTAGCTCTCTCTTTTACCCAACTCTGGTATGGTTTCTTCATTGCTGACTACCTCAACTCAAAACTTTGATATGTTATGCCCATAACTTTTACCTCATCCTCTTGCAGTGCATCTTCCCACAATATGCATTGACGTACATCACCACACCCTTTTTCATCTTAAATTCGGCCTATGATGTCTATCAGGTAAGTTTCTGCTATGCTCTGATTTGCTAGAAACCCACCAAACTCTTCCCAGGCTATTGCTTCAAATGGCTCTACTTTGTAATTGAACAGTTCCATCACATATTGGTCCCTCCCTCTGCTGATGTACATGGTCATTGGAATCGCTGCAAACTTAATCCTGCTGCTTGCACTGACAGCCAGTTAGAGATATTGCAAGGTGATTGATCGTATTGCTTTCACTTTACTAAACTATAGTTTTCATGCTTCAGCTTCTCTTAAGTTATTTCTTTTACCAAACAAGAGATTTACAACTTAATGGCTGATATAAGACTGAGCAAACATCTCACCAAGCATTATCAAATGCTCCACACAACCAATAGATTTCATTTTACTGCATGTAGTAGAAGTTTTCATTTTACTGCATGTAGTAGAAGTTTTCTTGAGACGTTTAACATGGGTAGTTTAATGACTTTATAACCTTTTAGGTTTCAGGAACGACATGCTTGCCGCTTTAAGAATGTTCTACCAATACTCAGGGAGAGGAGGCCTATTCATTAATTCTTGTTTTGCCCACTGCCAGAGCGAGTCACAAGACACGTGGCTTGCTGCTGACTCCCCAAAAGTAAATAACAAGGTAGTTGATCTTTATCTGCTTCTTCAAGGTGTCAGTTAAATATGTGGCTAATGTATTGCATTGGCCTGCAAATTAGCAATAGGAAAGAAAGATTAGGTTGATGAAATGCTGTGCACTGTCATGCAATAGGAAGAAGAGAAACTTCCATCAGAGAACTTGTGAGATTACATTCTCAATAGATTCAAGATGGCAAAGGGTCCAGTTCCAAGAAAGCTGACTGAAAGTAAAAATGTTTAGGTTGAACAATTGGTGTGTGATAGAACCAAGCCTTTTCTATATATGTTGAATATGATTTCCTCCCTGTACATGTGTCCTTGAGCTAAAAAAGTTTTTGTCAGGTCTTGGTGCAGTGGCTTTAAGGAGGGGCAAATTATTATTATTATTTTTTAACAATTTGACCCTCAAACCCTCCTTGCTCACGTCAGAAACGATCCACAAGAAAAATAACCTGTCCATAAAAATTCCTAACTTTTGATCATTACACTGTTTGCTAGTTCCCGGATATTCACTTCAACGACAGTTATTCTAATCGTCAGGGTGTTGCTATTTTGCAGCATTTCTTTGTCCGTTTTGGCTACATGCACTTAATTTAGTTTGCATTCCTTTACTTCGAGTTTAATATGCATTGATGCCGTTCCAGACTATATCTGAAGCAGTCGGTGACTGGTACTACAGCAGAAGAGTAAGCAAGGAGATCGACTGTCCATATCCTTGTGACAAGACGTGCCATAACCTAATCCCAGTCTCGGGTAACCATCCTACAAATACGAAGTACTTTGGTAGCGTCATATTTGTAATTGGACTAGCATCTACATATTTGTTTCCCTAAGATAAATGGTATGTTCCAGACACGCAGGACTCGCACAAGTTCATGTCACAGAAGAGACATGACAATCTTTTCGTACATTGATTGTTCTCTGAACGATAGGCAAGAAGGGGATGTACAGGAACTAGGCGTTGCATTCGTCACCCAAAAGGGTCAACAGCATAGCATTGGGAAAGAGATGAGATATATTTTGCAACACTCTTCCAGCCATTCATCCAACTTATCAATTCATTCAAATAATGTAAGAACCTGTACAGACGCCGGACAAGACTACCTTTTGAGGTTTTTAAGCGAGACGTGAAAGAGAAAATAGAGCAGAATACAGAATTTGCTTATGTGCCGGAAAGCATCTTGATACATATCATCCAAATTTCTAGATCCTCCGGATATTTCATCAGTGAAATATATTTAAAAAGTGCTCATTGCATTGGTTTATATGATCAGCGATGCAAGTAAGAACAAAATGGTCAACAAGTTCTCTTACTCTAGTCGTGTACTTATTATGGAAGCAAGCCAGTTCCACAGCAATCACTTATAAGCTTTCAATATAGGCACATCGGCTTTTCAACAGTTGTTAATTGCTGCTTGCAGGCTCGAAAATCTATCTTCTGCCTCTCCTCACTGTCTGCATTATGATCGATTCGCTTCTTCTTCGCGCCATCGCTTGGTTCGCCCCTATTGCGATATATTGTCTGAACTATAATATACTCAGTGAATATGTTGATATAATGCCCAAATGAAATTGCAAATTTTTATTTGCCTGCATCAACTTAAGATTATTTTTGGATCATGTTAAGGGTATTGTTTTTGATTTACGAAATTGGCATACTAGAACGCATGCCCCCTATTGCCGTAGTTAATCGCAGCACTTAATATATTAATTTCATGAACTGGATTTACTTAACTTAGCATTGCTCTTTCCTTCTTCTTTTTTCGTACCATAGCTCTTAAAAAACGCAGTAGTAAACTCGAAATCATATGGATGATTGAATATGGCGTGCTCCAAATATATACTTGATGGATCCTATCTAACTGATTTGCATATATGTTTGCCGTAGGTAATAACTATAGATTGCATTTGATAATCTGAAATTGAGTCAGGACAAGATAATCCAGATTTGAGGACGTCTTCCGGATCAGATAAACTTGGATATGTTCAGATAAAAATATCACATAAGAAATCCAAGAAAAATTATAAAAAAAGTCATAAATCTATCGTACTTTTGTCAATTTAGTCTTAAATCTTTTAAGTTTGCTAATTGAGTCCTAAAGTTTTTGCATTTGTGTCAATTCAGTCCTTTTTGGCCGGCCAAAATTGATGTGGCACATCGGCGGGCCAGAATAATAATATTTTATTATTTTTTAAATATTTAAATATTTTTTGAATATTTTTAACTAATTTTTTTTTTCTTCCTTCTTCCTCCTTACTGTTTGTTGGTTTGGTCGGCGAGGGTTGCCGGAGCTCGCCGGCCACTGGGCAAGGGCTGCAAAGCCCTCGCCGGCCGCCAGCGAGGGTTGCGGCCCTCCTCTAGCGTTGCCCAAATATGGGCGACACCATGGGGGTCAAGGGTTGCGGGTGAGGCCAGCCTCGCCATGGCCTTGTCGGGCGAGGGGTTGCCTCGCCTAGGCGAGCGATGGATTTTATTGACAATTTTTCATACGATATTTCTCTTGAGAAGAGATTAAAGAAACAAAGAGAGATGAAGAAATCAGCAACGACAAAGATGAAAGAGATGGTTGTCGTCGTCATCATTATTAGAGAGAGAGAGAGAGAGTTAGATCGAATCGAACCCAAGAGGAGAAGAAGAAGAACACTAAAGTAACCAAATTTTCTGACCCAAAAAAAAAGAAATTTATCGCACGGCTTCTGGTTTTTCTTGAAAGTGCGAGGCGGCATTGAAACCAAGCCTTCGCTGTGTCGGGATCACCATGGACAAGGTCGATTCTTGACATTGTGTTCCATTTCAATAGGGGGAAGATGGACAAGGAAGAGGATGGGAACCTCTCCTGTCACTCTCTCTCAACTCCAATTTGTCAGAGATGCAAATGGAGTCACCCTCGCCTCGGTGGTGCTAGTCAAATGGAGGTAGCCTTGCTCGCGACCCAGTCGAGGGCTTCACGGCCCTCGCCAGTGGCCAGTGAGCTCCGGTGAGCTCCGGCGACCCTCGCCAACCAGCTCGCCTGCCAAACTAGCAATAGTAAGGAAGAAGCTCGAGGAAGCAAGAAGAAAAAGAAAAAGGAAAAAATTAAGTAAAAATAATAAAATAATATTATTTTCACCGGTTGACGCGCCACGTCAGCCCTAGCTGGCCAAAAAGGACTAAATTAGCACAAATGCAAAATGTTTAGGACTTAATTGACAAATTTAAAAGGTTTAGGACTGAATTGACATACATATAAAAGGTTTAGAACTGAATTGACAAATTTAAAAGATTTATAACTGAATTGGCAAAAGTGCAAAAGGTTTAAGACTTTTTTGACAATTTTTTCAGAAATGCGGGATAGAAGGTGGGATCGGTTCAGATATGAAAAGAAAAACTAAACAATATAAGAACAAACTGCTGCTTGCTCAACCATTTTAACCAAAGTTTATAGACAAACAGAAGCCGACAATGCAATCTTCCAGTAGAGCTATGCGTGATTTGTGAGGGCTAGTAATATCTTGGTCGACTTTCAGATGAACAGACAACGAGAACACTCAAGATGAGTTGCCAAACGTCAAAAGAGTGAAAATCAATCATCGATGGAATGATGCAAGGACCCGTTGGTTCACAGCGACCACGCTCGATGACGCGAGAATCCTAGTGGGGGACGTAGACCTCTCGAGGGCCGAGGTGAAGATGGTGATGAAGAGGTTGGAGATCTTCGGCACCACCGACAGCTCGGACATCGATCATATTGAGGCTACTTTGAGGGTTACTTGAGGTCTGTTTGGCAATAATTCTGATCCAAAAAATTAATTATGTTTAAAAGTGATTTTCTCTGATTCTGATTCTTGGACGAGTTTCAGAGAATCATAACGCGTTTGGTAACTGCACAAGATTTACGTTCTTGGAACAGAAACGTGTTTGGTAACTGCACATAATTTCTATTCTCGAAAAATAATTTCTCTTCCTAATTTTTTCCATTTAAATCAAATAATTACATATTGTCACTAGAAAGTCAACCTATGCAGCATCACTAATAAAATGAATATTACTTGGTCTCAGATCATGCATAATCCATAATTAGTCTACTTAATCAACTTGAATGGGTCATATAACTTTGATAGATTAAAATCTAATCGAGTACGTGATTTTGGAGGCTTGGGTGGGGGAAATAAATGTTTTTTCTTCTTCTACTCCACTGGGACACGGGGAGAATATTGACATATTGTTTTCTCGAATATCTAACCATCGCCAAGTATGGATCCCTCGTTTGCTTATTATGTGGCGTGTAATCTACCTGCTACTCTCTAGTTCCTTTTATTTGGTTACAGTGCAAAGCTCAGAGTGTATGACATTCGCAAATAAGTTACATTCTTCCCTTAAACACCTATATATTTCACATTGTCTAAAGCTGTAATTGATAGTACATTACATGCTCAGTAACACATTCCTCAAATTGAAGTTCTCCCTTCCCCTCTCTTTGGTGCGATCTCAAATATACGTATTTGCTTTGCCCCACGTTGGTGGTCGCCGTCTTCGATTGCGGCTACCGTTGTGGCGATAGTGGCCCCAATCCATAGATATAGTATTTTTCTAGTTTTTAATTTAATTGAATTTTCTAATTTTCAGTTTTTCAATTTAAATTATTAGCGTATTTATTTTTCAATCTTATCCTGAAGTGTGCCAAACACTTGATATGACTAAATATATCCATAGTTACTATCAGGGGATCCCACTTCATTTTATTTTGTCCCAATTCTTATCTTGATGACCAAACGTAGCCATAAAATGGGCTAGGGATGACTCAAATCTGACCCATCTTTAAAAAGGCCTAATTGTTTTGCTGAAAAACTCATCTTAAAGCCCATCGACACTTAAGACATAAACCTATTGTAATTATGCAAATTCAGTTACAAACCTTTTTTTTGCTCCAATTCAGTCTTAAACCTTTTGTATTTGTGCCAATTCAATCCATTTGGCCGACCAACGTTGACATGGACATTTTTAATAATATTTTAATAATTTTAAAATTTTTAAATATATTTTTTCCTTTTTTTTTCTTCCCTGCACATTGCTCTTAAGCCGGCAAGGGTCGCTGGTCAACCCTGGCTAGCCACAAGCGAGGGTGTGCGGCCCCTCGTCCAAATTTGGCAAGGGCCACGGCACCCTTACTAGATCTGGCCAGGTGAGGGCTTTGCGTGTCGCCGGCCCTAAGTGTAGTGTGCAAGGAAGGAAAAAAAAAGGAAAGAGAAAGTAAAGAAAAAAAACGAAAAATACAAGAAAAAAAGAAAAAGTTCAAAAAATATTAAAATTGTCTACGTTAGTGCTAGTGAAGCCACGTTAGCGCTGGCCAGTTACAGATAGACTGAATTGGTACAATACAAAATGTTTAGGACTGAATTGATAAAAAAAGATTTAGAACTGAATTGGTATAATTGTACTAGGTTTAAGACTTTTTTGCTAAGTTTTCCCAAAACATAAACTCTCTTTGAAAAGATACTCGACTCAGAGCCAGAGAGGCTCGTTTGAGCCTGCTCAATGGAAAAAATCGCAATTGGGGGCTGAATAACACGGGATGTTGCAGCCCTTCGAGTCTCTTTGTTTGACAGAGACCTCTGTTTAGAATCAATCATGTTGAGAATAGAATTTGATACCTCAAAATGTGTTATTCTGTCGACATGTTAAAGTGTGGTCACTCTTTTTATCTGACCTTTATTTAGAATCAATCATGCTGAGAACATAATCTGATACCACAAAATGTGTTATTCTGTCCACATGTTAAAGTGTGGTCACTCTTTTTATCTTTTCATTGTTCAACTATCTTTCATTATTTACTTCTTTTGTTATATACATCCCAATCCAACATCATTCTATTTACTTGTTTTTATTTATGATGTATAGTAACCGTTTCTTTTTGCCAAAATACCGAAAAAAAATCCTTAAATGATGCTTGCTGTGGCATCAACACTCCAAACTTTTTTTTTTCTATTATAAAAATCCAAAATTTGTTTCGATGTAACAAAAATTCCATTTGTCTACTGCAAAAAAATCCCAAACTTTACTGAATGTGACATGAATACTCCAAAGTTATTTATTTATTGTGTCACAAATACCTCAGATTTGGACCAATACGACAAAAATGCATAATCTTTTTTCCATAGTGGTACAAGTCTAAGGTCTTGGTAACACAAACAAGGTTTAAGCATGCCTAAGAATTTTTTGGTGACATAATAGAAAAATTTGGGATATTGATGTCACAATAGACATTGTTTAAGATTTTGTCGCGGTATTAACTAATTTTATTTTACATGGGTTTATTCTAATTTACACAAGTAAAAACTCATCACCTGCCGAGGTCTGACCTCAAAGGCCGAACCGCTACCGTCCAAGGCCGCCCCGCCCCGCCCGTGCGACCGATCGCGCTAGAGTGACAAAAGAAGTCCCCAATAGTCGAATCGCCCAGTCAATAGTCATCGGAGAAAAGGGACTGGCGTATGGCGGGTCACCCGGTCCTCGTGCGGACCCCCCCACGTCATCCCTCCCATTTTTGAGCGAAAGGGCATAAACGTCATTACGGGCCGCGCGAGGCCAGACTGAGCAATTTTCACCAAAAACGAGAACCACGCAATCCCCTGCCACCCCCGACCAAACCCGCCATTAAAAGGCCTATCAACAGGTGTCGCCCGAAGCCGCTGCCCACCTCTCCGCCACCCGCCTCCGCCGCGCATTTCCCAAAACGCCCCTCCCGTTTCGACAATGCACACATCAGCATTCGCAATCGCATCATCAGCGTATAAAATATCTCTCTCTTCGCACTCACGTGGCTCGTGTCCCCCCCGACTTCTCTCTGCTCGGTCCGTACTAAGGAGATTCCACCATCATCATCACCCCAAAAGAAGAGGCACTCGATTGGACAGAGATTGGCGTAGGAATATCGGCAGCGGCGGCAACGGCGAGAGCAGAGGACTCAGGGCCATGCCTTGCTCCTCAATCAACGCTACTACTGGCGGTGGTAGTGACAATGGTTCGCTCCGCAATTTCAAGCTGAACGAGTCCACCTTTCTGGCTTCCCTCATGCCGAAGAAGGAGATCGGCGCCGATCGCTTCGTCGAGGATCACCCGGAGTACGACGGCCGTGGCGTCGTCATCGCGATCTTCGGTACTTCAATCTAATTGTTTTAGATGATTGATTGAAGGAGGATAGGTCGACGAATGGAGTAGGAACTAGGAATTTAACCGTTGCTGGAGAGCATCGTGTTATGCTCGGCGCGGTTGTGTTGCCGCTACGTAGTTTTTGCTGGCGAAGCTCAGCGACGTTGTCGCTGCTGATTGCATTACTGTTTTTCTATTGTAAAATCGAGGTTACAGTGATAAGCAAATCAAGCTCCGAGAATGAATGCGTTTCATGATTCAGTTTGACATCGCGGCTCATTCTTTCGATTAAGTAAATAACGTTGGAAGTGGTTTTCACATGAACCTATTGTGTGGCTGTGGCGGAGCTCATGATGGATTCCTTGTATCCACTATACTCATGTTCTCAAGCTGTTTAGCTGGCCGTTGTGGTGGTCTCTTGTTCCTTAACTGCTGAGTATGCATTGGCATTTCATTGTTCAGTTCGATTGATGGACCTCTTCTTTCCCTTTCCGCTTGCATTTCTGCTCTTGCTGTCTCTACTTAATAGGAGAACAGTAGGAGTTCGCTGTTTGAGAGTGAGGCCAAGGGGATCTATCATAACAAATCTTAATCGGTTCCCATGTGCTTGTTGCAGTTTTTTTTACTCTAGCTCATCTATTATTGTCAATGTTAAGCTGGACTAGGAATATGAGAACTCAGACACATCTTCGTTAGTATGATATGAATGACGAAGTGTATGTATGATCATATGCTTTTGCATGTGATTCTCTCATTGAATGCGTGGTGGTGTGTGCAGATTCAGGTGTTGACCCAGCTGCAGCTGGATTACAAGTCACTTCAGATGGGAAGCCTAAAATCCTAGATGTTCTTGATTGGTAATTAAAAATGTGTTATGTTTAATATTGTGGTCATTGACCTTCCTATTACAGAATAAAGTGCATGAACATGAGCATTTCCCTCTTCAGCACTGGGAGTGGCGATATTGATACCTCGAACGTGATTAAGGCGGATGCAAATGGGTCCATACGCGGAGCTTCAGGTGATTCCTTGATGCAGCTATGAAACGTTAATACTTCCTTTCTTTTCTTGAAAGTTAATATTCTGATTTAAGAATTAATAAATTCTGTTAGGAGAAATGCAGTATGTTCAATAATTTTAAGCTTTTCTTATGCCAGGGAGTTGCCTGTGTTAATTGTGGCCTCCTGAAAACTGGACTTACCTTCTTTTTTGTGGTTTGGGGGGTAGGTTAGAGCTGGATGTAACTTGCTTGCAATGCGATGTCTGCAAAAAAATTTCAGATTTGCTGAAAGCACAATTCTTTTCCTTGTAAAACACTTCCTCGGGTGGACTAGGTCTGTAGAATCAAGTGTCCTTGTTTCTTTAAATGGCTGGATGCTGGTTGTCACAGTTGACATTGTCAATTCTTGTGATGCGTGGTATTCAATAAAACTTTTCGATCCGAGAGTCTGGTGAGGTTCACATTCGTTACAATTCTTTGTTCTTATTCTAGAGTTTGTTTTTTTTTTTTCATCTGGTTTTTCTGCATTTAGACGATTTAACTAAAGACCTTATATCGTGCAATTTTACTGTTTCGTATCTTTTTAGGGGCTTCTCTCACCATAAATACATCCTGGAAAAACCCTTCTGGTGATTGGCATGTGGGTTGTAAGTTAGTCTATGAGCTATTTACGGACACTTTGATGTCTCGTTTGAAGGTAACGGTGTTTCTAACTTTTGTACTTCTCATCTATCGGTTGACATCTTAAATGAATTTGCCTTCTTTGCAGAAAGAAAGGAAAAAGAAGTGGGACGAGAGAAACCAGGAAGAAATTGCCAATGCTGTGAAGATTGTTGATGAATTTGATCAGGTTGCCTAAAATGTTGCTTGTGGAGTATGTGTTATTATACAAGATATATGTATATGTATATTTTAATGCTTGTTTGCTTGTGTTTCCAAGTTATAGTAAGCCTAGGATAAGCAACGGCATGATCTCGAAAAGATGATCCACGTTTCATCTTTTTTTTTTCCTAATGCTCGATGGAAAATGTAAGTTCTGCTAATTGTTTCAACTTTCAGTAAGCATATTTGTTCTGTCTCATATAGTAGGAAAACTGGTGCGCTTCTTAGCATTCTCTTTGAAGTTATTTGCGTTGTTGATTGGTACAGGCAATTTATTTCTTCAGTTAGATGTGTTGGGTTTTCTCTGACTGTATAAACATTGTCTTATATGGGCATGACATTTCCTGTGTAGAAACATGCCAAAGTTGAGTATATGGATTTGAAGAGGACAAGAGAAGATCTACAGAATAGAGTTGACCTTTTACGAAAACAAGCTGATGTGAGTCTCGAGGATACTGGTGTTATATGCTCTCCTATTGTTCTTTTTGTGGTTTGGACTAATCAACTCCCAATGTATGCTTTAAGAACTATGATGATAGGGGCCCCATTATAGATGCTGTAGTATGGCATGACGGAGAAGTTTGGAGGGTTGCTCTTGATACGCAGAGTCTTGAAGATGACCCAAATTGCGGGAAACTTGCTGAGTTCGAACCCCTTACTAACTATAGGTATGAAGGCATTCGAAGTATCCCGGGTGGAGTAAACCTTTTTGGTTTCAGATCAATTGGAGTTTGTAATTCTGTTTTCTTGTGGGAAATACCAAGATAAGTATGAGTCACTGTTAGTAGATCTTAAGAATCAACTGAAGCAGGACCTACAAAGCTGAATTTCGTATTCAACCTTTTCTTGCATGTTGCCCCTTTCTTCTGCTGAATTTCATGTGAACCAAGAGACGATTATGATTATTTCTTGAACTTTCTTCTTGAAACTTGCAGGACAGAGCGCAAGTTTGGGATGTTTAGCAAGCTAGATGCCTGTACATTTGTTGTCAATGTGTACGATGATGGGAATATATTAAGTGTTGTAACTGACTGTTCCCCTCACGGTACTCATGTTGCTGGTATAGCTACTGCTTTCCATCCAGAGGTACTGTCTTTGTGGTGAAGATTGAACTTTAGTAAATTGCAATTGCTGCAAACTATTTGTCTGTTTAATTGTATGATTATTGGCAGGAGCCCTTGTTGAATGGGGTTGCACCTGGAGCTCAGTTGATCTCTTGTAAAATTGGAGACTCACGATTAGGTTCAATGGAAACTGGAACTGGTCTCATTCGAGCATTAATAGCTGCTGTCGAGGTGTGTAAGGATAAATGTTTGTTTTCTCTCATACAAAAAGAACTTGGACTATGCACTCTCTAGGTAGAAATTAATGTTTTAGCATGTCGATATGCTTGTCGTAATTTATAGAGGATCTTGATGTTGTTCAGCAACTCTTTTTGCAGCATAAATGTGATCTGATCAACATGAGTTATGGAGAACCTACATTGCTGCCTGATTATGGACGCTTCGTGGACCTTGCAAATGAAGTATGGTCCTAAGTTTCATCATTTTCTCAATAGTTTCTTGGATGCTAGTGCACCTCACATTGGTTGAATTTAATTGGTGATATGTAAATCTAACTTTTCAGTATACATACTTTTTTGTTGGAAAAGAAAAGGTCAGATAAAAGGAAACTTCACAAAAGCCACACTGTCAACCCCTAACTGGTTTCCATTGTAATTGATATCGGCTCTGTTTTTATCATGTTCCAACTCTGTTTTTGTGTGTTTCATGGCTTCTTTGGGTATTGAGGTTTGTTTGTAGATATTGGATGCCCATGCACAATGATTTCGACGTAAGAGGAATTGGCAATACTCTTCAAATAGATCAAATAGGATTATATGCTATTCATTCAATGCCAACAGTAGACCCTAACTCGCCCCTTTTAATTGCATTTTGGTATTGCTGCCCCACATCTATCATTTCGTATGGTCATGAGTATTTCGAAAATTGACATTACCAAAAAGAATTATGAGCTGTTGAAAAATCAGATAATAGATTGAGTAATCCTTTGGTTACAACGAACTGAGTGATAAATGAGATATGGAAAGATACATAGAACAACATTTTTTACTCAATAACATAGATGGATCTGGAGTAGGTACAAGTACATCTATAGGAGCTACATATTCTTATCAACTTTTGCTTATGAAGTCATAGATAAGATAAGGCTTAAGGTGGACCAAGCTTACTTATATTTAGAAAATTGTATTAAGCAATGTTGGTCATGTGTTTTGATGTGTAATTGTGGAGACGGTGAGGAATATTGACTTTCCAATCCTGCGGTCTTATGCCTATGCCTTCTTACTTATTCGTATACATCACATGTGGATTTAGGTAATAGATAAGCATCGCCTAATATTTGTTAGTAGTGCTGGCAATAGTGGGCCAGCATTGAGTACTGTGGGAGCACCTGGAGGTACCACTTCGAGCATTATTGGAGTCGGCGCATATGTATCCCCTGCAATGGCTGCTGGTGCACATGCTGTAGTTGAACCTCCCTGCGAAGGACTCGAGTATACTTGGTACTTCTGCTTTACTCTGGCCTTAGACTGTGATGCCTTCCAGGCAAGATGGGCCTATGTTGTGACATTGAGAACACCCATAACTGCCAATCACATGCAGGTCTAGCAGAGGACCAACAGCTGATGGTGATCTTGGTGTATGTATAAGTGCCCCTGGTGGGGCTGTTGCACCAGTGCCTACTTGGACTCTTCAACGTCGTATGCTGATGAATGGAACATCAATGGCATCTCCATCGGCTTGTGGGGGGGTTGCATTACTCATCAGCGCTATGAAGGTAGTTTTGCTAGAAATGCTTGTGACATTGAAGAAGAGAGCAGTTCTTATCCATTATTGACTTCTTAACCTCTTTCCAGTGTCAAGACCGTATAAAATGTTCTCTTATGTTATGCAGGCTGAAGGCATTCCTGTGAGTCCATATACTGTACGGAAGGCCCTTGAGAATACATGCCTTCCTGTAGGTAGCCTTCCAGAAGATAAACTAACCACTGGACAGGGGCTCATGCAAGTTGACAAGTTAGGTTTCCTGTTTGAGGCTCTTGATTTTACTTACGACGATAGTTCAGAGTTTTAAGCATTGCTCTCAATTGATGGGTATCAGGGCTTATGAGTACATAAAGCTGTCGCAGAACATTCCACATGTTTGGTATCAAGTGAAAATCAGTCAATCTGGAAAATCAAGTAAGTTTTAATTACAACCCTTTCTCATTTTATTTTGGGAATATATAATCAAGTGGTTAACATAGTTTTGTAGCAGGCGCTCTGTCAATATGGCATGGTAAGAGTTCTGAATGTGTGTTCACATGGGCCTTATTTAGACTAGCTTACTGTTATTGGTTAATGAGAATCCAGATATTTTGAATGACTGGTGCCATTATCCAGAAATTATGACGTTTGATATCAGCACTAGTAGAAGAAAAGCACTGTGGCATCATTGTCATGACTTGCTAGGGATGGTGTATCTCTTGTGGCTGAGTGAAATTGTGGAACAAGTGACAAACGCCTCACAGTTACAGAGAATCCAACTTTCTGATCTGTTCCCAATGTTGAGTTTACAAGGTTCACCATAAATAGTGATGTTTTGATACGTAAGTTTAAGGGTTCTATGTGTTACAGCTGAAATTTGAGGGAATTGTCAAGAAGTAAGGTGTAGGGGTCACCATATATTTCACCCTAAAACATCAGGTTCAGATCTTCAAATAGTTTGCTTCAGCAGCTTGGGTATATAGGCCTTATAAGCTGTCTTTGAGATGGATGAAAGCCAGATGTTCTGTTAAATGTTAATGAAAATGTTGACATGTATTAGATCTCTCAACTTAAATGATCATGTCTCCACATTACCAGTGAAAGCTTTGACCAAGCACCTTGTTTGTTTGTTAGACACGGTTGTCATACGTTTTTTCATCTTTTGTTCCTCTAAGTTGATGAGAATAATGAACCAATAGTTCTGCTTAACAGGCATTTTGGAGAATGTGCAGTTCTGGCTGCCTAATAATATGATTGGTGTAATAGATCATATTCCTGCGGAATTTTGTTTGGCGGTCTAAAGATGATATATTTATTGATATTGAGACTCTATTAGTCAGCTTCCTGGCCAGATTAAGGACGCCAGATTCGCCACCTTTATTGCATATTCTTTTTCAATTTATTACTCTTTCCAATCAGCCATACCCATAAATTTTTTGACCAATTTGTGCTCCTTTCCTCTCCACTTAGTGGGATAAGGTTTAGTTTTGCTGCTGCTTTTTCTATTGCTGGTGGTTTTGTGGATTATACTTGTTTCATCATGCATTATTCTATATCTGAAAAATTGAACAGGTTGCCTATATGATGATTTTTTGTTTGTAGCTCCTACTTCACGAGGCATTTATCTCAGGGAGGCTAGCTCTTGCACACGATCTACTGAGGTGAGGTTATGGATAAACTAAGCACATTCCCTTGTTGTGGATTCATCAAGTTGCTGATGAAAATTATAGAGTGAATTAAATATTTTTTCTTGCATGTCTTATTGTCCTTATAGGTAGCTTTTTAAATCTTGCGTACTTAAGTTCGTTGGAGTAATTACTTTACGGTTGATCCGTAATGGATGTATGAGTGTAAATTATCTCCGTTTATCCTTACCCTGAACTGCGTTAGGTTCAAAGATTTTTGTTAGCCATAATGCTATTCTTGTCATGCGTTAGAGCATTGCTCGGTTATGCATGTGATTTAATTCATAATTTTGTGCTTTAAGCTTTCTGGAATCTGATGAAAAAACAAAATGAATGGTAGATAACCAGGGGAAATTGGGAAGGAGAAAACAGTAACTTCTCTCGTGTTTGGATAGAAGAAAAATGGAGGTTAAGAAAGCGGATGTGAAGTTCAAATTGTGCATGTGAAGATGACAAGAATTCCCTTTACAAATTTGACAAAATGTTGCAAGGGTCACGTAATAATGTTATGGATTTCCTCTCGACACTCACCCACATGGGGGAGAGTAATTTTCCTCTCGCTGCGATTGTATCATTTTCTAATTTCTTCCAAACAATTTAAGATTTTTTCTTAAACATTTCTCTCTCTTTCCCCTCCAATACAAGTTCTAATTCAAATCTGATTACTAGTTGTATTTTCTGTATGTGAAGTGCAACGATCTTGTGTAGCATCAAGGAAAGCTTTGGAAGAAAAAGTTTCTGAATGTTTTCCAGGAGGATGGTAATAGTGCTCTAGAGAAACTTATGATAATTGTCGCATGTATGTAGTTCAGCTTTTTTTTGTAGCTTTTGTGCAATATATAGGTTGTTCAGTATATAAATATGTAATGGACATCCATCTATGGAATTGTATAGATATGCATTTGTGCAAAATCCAACTAGCTACTTCTATGTATTTCCACATAAACCTGGTCTATTTGTTGAATTACTTTCTTTTTCATTTTTAACATTGTTGATGTCTCATAACATAAGTCTGAAGCTGAGCATGTCTTGCTGAAGATGATTAACTGATGTGTGATACTTGGTGATACTTGATTTTCAATCTTTCATGTCACTTATGTACTTTTCCACTGCGGCTCTCTCATTGCAATCATTAATTTCTTTTTTTCTTTTACCAGTGGACTGTGCAAATTGAGCCAAATTTTCATGAAGATGCCAACAATCTAGAAGAGCTGGTCCCCTTTGAGGAGTGTATTGAGTTACACTCCACAGAGAAGGCTGTTGTAAGGCCTCCGGAGTATCTATTGCTTACTCACAATGGCCGTAGCTTCAAGTCAGTAAGCATTAGTTTGTTAAATCCTCTATGAAACCAATCTGACTACATTGAAGTTTTAAAACTCCAATAATTATGCCTTTTCAATTGAAGCTCTGAGCGCAGTTGCTGATATTTTCACTAGAACTCTGTCAATCGATTTGAATAATTGAATGAACACAATAAACTTGGATGTGGTATGCATAAAGAACACTGATGCGCCTAATGTAAAAGTTGTCATGGCAACTCTTATTAGTAAGTGAATATTAGACTATATTTTCTTCAAGGAATTACCTCCTTTTTCCTCTTCCTTATTCTTTTTGTAGATATTTTCATATCTAGATTGAGTTGACTGGTTGTGCTCTCAAAGTTTAATAGAACCTTAAGCAGATCATGAAACTAGTCTTGGTCTATCTTTAATGCTTTGTTTTGGAGATAGGAAAAGAGGAGCGGAAGAGTATGGCTGAGAAAAACATATTAGGAACATGTTACTTTTCCTTGTTTGTGAAAGGAAAGAAAAAAATTATACCTTCGGCCTTGATAAAATAAAATTATCTCTAAATCCATTGGGTTTTGTTTTGTCTTTTTTTTTTGGAGGGGGGTTGAGGGAGGGAGGGGAGTGGAGAGAAAGTGGGTGGTGAGTATATTTCCATTTCCTTTTGAGTCAAGGACAGCTAGCTCGAAGCTGAGTAAATTTTATAGTTTACTCAAGCTTGTGTAGGAGGTGAGTTTAATGCAATTTTCAATCATCTGCACCGTAACTGTACAAGTAGGCTACTATACAATTGGGAAAATAATTACTTGCTAATTTTGTATCTTAGTGGAAGTTACAATAATCTAGAGCTGCTCTTTCTTCTTCAGCATCGTTGTGGATCCCAGCAATCTTTCTAGTGGGCTTCATTATTATGAAGTATATGGGATTGACTGCAAATCACCATGGCGCGGTCCTCTTTTCAGAATACCGGTTACTATAACAAAGCCTGCAGTTGTAGTGAGCCGGCCTCCTGTAGTCACATATTCAAAGATGTCATTTCAGCCAGGTTATTCATAGTCTTCATTCAAACATTAATCTGTATTCATATACATCAGTACTTACACAATTTTAATATAAAATGAGGGCTAGGTTTTTCTTATCTATTTTAAATTGCAAAACGTTTGGTGTATATTTGAGAAACTTGCTCATGTCTTTCTGAAACTGTGCATAGCCACTTGATTATGATAAACAGTGTGTCAGACGAAGCAATAGAGTAATGATGTGCATGGATTTAACCTTGATTCCCTACGCCAAACTGGGGACTAATCTACAGTTTGCATTTACCTGAGAGATCTAGTTGACTTTCATAAGTTATGTTTGTACATAACATCATTAGATTGCTTGAGCATTCAAGATGCTGTAGTTTGACATAAGTGACCCATGGAAATTGGAAAGCAGAGTCATAGGCTACAAAGAAGGAAAAAGACTTTTGAAACCGATCCAGGTCATGATAGCATGCTTTTCAAATCTTTCTCGGTCTTAAATGCAACTTAACAGGATGTTTGATTGTGAATTCCTTTCTTTTGTTTGATGCTTTATGCTTTAACAGGTCGCATAGAACGGAGATACATCGAGGTGCCATTTGGTGCTACCTGGGTTGAGGCTACCATGCGAACATCTGAGTTTGACACCACCCGGAGATTCTTTGTTGACACAGTTCAGGTACAACAAACTGAGTACTTTATTCACCAGTTTATAAAGAACTGCTTTGACTTTGTCACAAAGCTGATTAGAGAACCGGTGGTAAATAGCCAAGAGAGTAGAAGGAAGAGAGTAGAAATCAAGAGGAGAAGAAGAGAGGAAGAAACAGATTGTAAAAGCCAACAAGAGGATCTAGGGTTCAGTGTTCACTTCGCCCTACATTGAAATATAATTATATAAATTGTACATGACCATAATGCCCTTATGTATGTAAAAAGAAAGAAAACCCAAAAAATAAAACCGACACCACTCAAGTAACGTAACACTCCCCCTCAAGCTGGAGCATATAGGTCAACCATGCCCAGCTTGGAACAACTAGCTACAAAGGCAGGATGAAACAACGCTTTAGTGAACATATCAGCAACCTGATCTCTAGAGGCAACGTAAGAAGTAGCAACCAACTTCCACGTCACAGCATCGCGAACAAAGTGATAGTCAACTTCTATATGCTTAGTTCGCTCATGAAAAACAGGATTCCTAGCATTATAAATAGCTGCCTGAATATCACACATCATGTCAATTGGTTGATTAATAGCTGCCTGGAGAAGGGATTTCAACCACAACAATTCAGCCACAGTATGTGCCATAGCACAATATTTAGCCTCCGCACTAGTCCTGACAATGGTAGTTTGTTTCTTGCTTCTCCAAGTAACCAAATTACCACCAAGAAAAGTACAATATCCAGTCTTAGACTGTCGATCACACGCTGACCCAACCTAATCAGCATCAGAATAGCCAACCAGAATGGAAGAAGCATTCGGTTTATAAATCAGTTCCTTACCAGGAGAGCTTTTAAGGTACCGAAGAATGCAACAAACAACATCCCAATGAGCCATCTTGGGTGACTTCATAAACTGACTCACCACACTAACAACAAAGGAAATATCGGGATGTGTAACAGTAAGATAAATTAGTTTCCCAACTAGACGCTGCTATTGATTCTTATCTTCAATAACATCTCCAGCATCAACTCTAAACTTCTGATTTGGATCCATAGGAGTATAAACTGGCTTGGAAGCTAGTGTACTAGTCTCATACAAAAGATCAAGAACATACTTTCGTTGAGACAAATTAATACCTTCCTTACTTCGTAAAACTCCAATACTCAGAAATACTAAGAGCTCCTAAGTCTTTAATTCGAAATTGTTGCTAAAGAAAAGACTTGACCTTAGAAATGCCAGTCACATCATTGCCAAAGACAATTATATCATCCACATAGACAACAAGAATGACCACGCCCGACTCCTTACACACAAAAAACAGAATGATCGGAATAACACTGGTGGAAACCACACCTGGAAATCACTAAACTAAATTTCTCAAGCCATGCTCTTAGAGACTGTTTCAACCGATAATTGGCCTTACGCAGCTAGCATACTTTACTACAATTCTCCCCCGAGCAACATATCCAGGAGGTTTCTCCATATATACTTCCTCAGACAAATCACCATAAAGAACAGCATTCTTCACATCCAATTGATATAATGGCCAATCAAAGTTCACAGCAAGAGAAATAATAACACGAACAAAAATGAGACGTGCCACAGTGGAAAATGTCTCAAAATAGTCCCTCCCATAAGTTTGAGTAAAACCTTTAGCAACAAGCCGGGCCTTAAGATGCTCAGCTGAGCCATCCAAGTTGTACTTGATAGTGTACACCCACTAACACTTTACCACATCTTTCCCAAGAGGAAGATGAACCAAAGACCATGTTTGGCGGGACACCAGAGCTTCCATTTCCACATCCATAGCTCTCTTCCTCTCAAGTGGAGACAAGGCCTCAGTGGTAGAGTTAGTAATATGTATGTAATGATAGAGCAAAGTCATCTAATGGAGAAGGAAGATGTGAGAGAGATATATAACGCTCGATAGGATAAGCAAAAGAGGATTTTTGTGTACAAGAACGAGTATCTTTGCAAAGGGCAACTGGAAGATCGTCCAGACCAGGAGACAAGGAAGGAGATTCGATAGAGGGCATGGAAGAGCTGGAGACTGGTGGTGACGTAGACTGCATTTGCCGTTGATACACTTGCAACGGAGGAGACATAGGAGAAGGACTAATAGAGTTTAAGGAGACAAGTTGTGGGATTGGAGGATTGGCCACGATGTTAGTTGAAAGCTCTTTACCCTCAGTAGAATAGTATGGTGTGCCCTCGAAGAAAGTAACATTAGCACCGACGTATTAGGTACAAGTCATAGGATCATAACACCGATATCCTATATGAGTACGTGAATACCCGAGAAAAACACATTTGGTGGCACGAGGAGATAATTTATCGGCACTGGGATGTAAGTTATGGATAAAACAAACACACCTAAAGACATGAGGGGTAATAGGGAATATCGGCTTGTCGGGGAACACAACACTAACAAGTGACTGATTATTGAGGACAGTATAAGGCATATGATTTATGAGGTAACAGATAATAAGGACAGCATCACTCTGAAATGATTTTGGGACATGCATACAAAACAAGAGTGAACGAGCAACTTTTAGAAGATGACGATTCTTCCTCTCGGCCCCACCATTCTGTTGAGGGGCATTAGTACAACTTGTTTGATGTATTTAACTGATTAGTAACTTAACAATGAGATAATTGAAAAACAGATAAAAATTCAGAATGGTCATGAAGCATATAGAGCCATGTTAGACGAGAATAATCATCCACAAAAGTAACAAAGTACTTAAAAGTATTTCTACTAGCAATGCGCGAAGGTCCCCAAATGTCCGAATGAACAAATTCAAGTAAAGTAGATGCATGAGAATCACTAAGACTAGGAAAAGACCTACGATGATGTTTCCCAAGTTCACAAGTCTCACACTGAAGAGTAGAAACTGATTTACACTAGTGAATTATTTGTTGTAACTTAAATAAAGATAAATATCCTAAACAGGAATGGCATAATAGGGGGTAGTAGAACTAGTTGCTACAACATTGGCATCAAGTAGAGACACCATATAGATAGTAGAGTCCATCACATTCATGCCCTCCACCAATCGTCTTCTTCGTCTGAAGGTCCTGAAAAATGCAAGAAGAGGGGTAAAATGTAACAGAACAACCAAGAGCTTTAGTTAACTAACTAACAGACAAAAAATTCAAAGGAAGTTGGGGATCATGTAAGACAAGGGACAAAGATAACATTCCAACAACCTGAGTAGAGGAACCTTTAGCTAAAATAACTTGAGATGAAGGACTAGAGTTATGGTGGGAAGAGAATAGTTCTAGCTTGCCTGTCATATGACTAGAAGCTCTCGAGTCAATGACCCAGGTGATAGGAGACAAAGTAGAGAAAAGGTCCACGTTAACTGTACGTGCAAGAGTGGCAGTGGATGAGGAATTGGAAGTCTCTAGTTGTTGGACACGCTTGATAAGTTGTGTGACTAGATCATCCTGAGTTGTAGACTCAGAAGAACTAACCCCAGTTGGGATAAATGGATTTGTGTTGCCAGAAGACACATTTCCAGCACTCCTTTTAGATACAACAACATTTGCATTAACTAATTGCTAAGCCCACACAGGCTCGCCATGCTTGGCCCAACAATTGTCAACACTATGACCAGATTTGCCACAATATGTACACTGATGATTGTCTCGATCAAAACTCTATCCACTACTCCCACCACCACGGCCATGGCCATGGCTTGCCCCGGAACCACGGTCACTATTAGAAAATCCACCTTGACCACGACCACCACTATTAGCCACAAGTGTTGAACTGACTTTAGATGGTGTAGAAGATGGAGGGACAATGCGCTATATCCGACAAAATGCTTCATTTATATAAGGAACTTTCTCTCCAGCAAGAAGCTAGCTCTTCACAAGCTGCAAGTCAGTATTCAACCCAGATAAAAACTTGGTCACTTGAAATTCAGCTCGTTATGTCTTTAGTTTCTCAAGATCAGTAGTGATGGGCTAATAAAGATTGAGTTATTCCCACATGCCTTTCAAACCATTGTAATAGTCTCCAAGAGAGTTGTCCCATTGTTTAAAATTAAAGATCTTCTAATATATTTCATGGACTCTAGACATGTTTTTGTCTTGTGAGTAGCTCTCCATAAGATCATCCCACACTCCCTTGGCAGTTGTGTGGAACATGACTTTAGCAACAATGGGTGGTTCCATGCTGTTCCATAACCACACCAAGAGTGTATCATTCTCTCTCATCCAGTCACCATACTCTTTAGAATTTATAGTAGCGGAGTCTGTTGTAAGATACTTGAGTTTCCCTTTGACATTAACATAGACTTTGATAGCTTGAACCCATAACAAGTAATTGGAGGCCCCATTTAATTTAATGGTGGTAATCTGAACATTGACAATGTTCGTAGAAGACTTAGTGTCACTCATGGTGATAATCTTAATATAAATATATCTATCATAGATCAAGAAGACTGAAACTTCATTGCAAGAAATAAAATAGTCCTTGGCTCCATATAATCAATACCGACATATAATTAGACACAATTGGCTCCATCGATTTCACAATGGGGATGCTGAAATCTCAGAAATATAGGCTGCTGTATAGAAGAAAATATTTGACCAGAAAAACAATTCCCGATTTAATTCATTATATTTCGATGGAAATCCTACAATTTTAGTCAACCATAATCAACGAAATATTCTGATCCTTGAATCTGCTGATCAGTAAGTGTTGTAATCTATAGCCGCAAACAGAACCTGATGGATCTGATTTCTCCTGGTCTTGTATGTATCGAGATTAGGAGAGAAAATAGACATAACTTGCAGCTTTGGGTGGCTGCGCACCAGAGAAGGAAAAGGGTTATTAGGGGACTCACAAACCAGCAATTGGATCAAGGAATCAGATAGTCAGATCTGTTCTGATACCATGTCACAAAGCTAATTAGAGATCTTGCGGTAAATAGCCGTAAATAGCCAAGGGAGACGAAGGAAGAGAGGAGAAATTGAGAGGAGAAGAAGAGAGGAAGAAACAGATTGTAAAAGCCAACAAGAGACTCTAGGTTTCTGTGTTCAATTCACCCTACACCTATCGCAATATATTTATATAAATTGTACATGATCATAATGCCCTTATGTGTGTAAGAAGAAATAGAACCCAGAAAATAAAACCGACTCCACTCAAGTAACATAATAGACTCTTCTTCAATGTGCAGCTTTGCCCCTTGGAAAGGCCCATCAAATGGGAGAGCGTGGTAACATTTTCTTCTCCAGCTGCCAAAAGCTTTGCCTTCCCTGTGGTTGGTGGTCACACGATGGAATTAGCAGTAGCTCAGTTTTGGTCTAGTGGAATTGGGAGCAATGAAGCTACTTTAGTGGATTTTGAGGTAGCATATATATTTCAATGTAACATTGTCCTGCTTCATCTGCTTGTGTTGCTTTTTATGCATCAATAAACATTCAAATATGAGCTATTGTGGGATTCATACAAGAGTTATACGCATCTGTGTGGTGCTTTCCGTCAATTTATAGGTGTCATTACTCTGATCATCAAACATTATATGTTCTAGGCTGTAATTGACTTTTGGAATCCAGATATAACCTTTTCTGTTGTCTCCTTCCTTTGATCTGTCGAGACTAGAGAGTTTCATTTGTATAGGCCCTTATCACTTAATTTATTTTTCTGTCTTATGTTTTTTAGGATATGGCCAATCTGGTCTGTTTCTGAAATTAGCTTTTGTAGGCTCAATTACCCTCTCAATATTGTAGGATTTCACACCTCAAAGGTAGCACCGATCTTGTTATTATTGCCTCTTGTCCTTTTTTGTTTTCCTCCAATTTGGGGTTCGGAGTGGGGATGGTGATTGGGGGGGCAACTCCACTTACTGGATTGCCTGTGATGGGAAAGCTTGTCAATGGTTCGCTGTTGCAAATTGGTGCTACTAAAGATGTGTGGTCAATGTAAAGTATAAAAATTCCTGTAGAACTATGTTATGAACTTTTGCATCAAAAAAGGCACCTTGTGGAGATTCTTACATGGACTGGTGTTCATTCCAAGGTGGTGTTTCATGGGATTGACATCAACAAAGAGGAAGTGATACTCGATGGTAGTGAGGCACCAGTTAAAATAGATGCTGAGGCTCTGCTTGGATCGGAGGAACTTGCTCCTGTTGCCACCCTCAATAAGGTAAAGCACATTATGCTTATTTTAGAAATCATAAGCAAGTGTTTCTAAATTCAGTTTCTTGATCTACTATCTTTGCAGATGAGGGTTCCATATCGACCTGTTGAGGCAAAACTTCGTGCTCTCCCATCAGTTCGAGACAAACTACCCTCAGGGAAACAGATATTGGCTTTGACATTGACGTGAGTGGAGCTTCACAATTTGTTGTCAAGCTTAACTCGCTGAGCTGTTTTTTTGAGTTGATCATCTGAGATTTCTTATGCAGTTACAAATTCAAATTAGAAGATGGAGCAGAACTAAAACCTTATATTCCTTTACTCAACAATCGAGTATATGACACCAAGTTCGAGTCGCAGTTCTATATGATATGGGATATGAACAAGGTACTATATTACTTGATTTTTCCTTGGTATGATGGTGCGGAATCCTTTTGATTTGAAAGATATTGATGGCACTTAACCATTTATGAGCCACCATAAGTAAATGGGTATAGGGATACTGTATCTCATAACCAAAACAAAATCCATTCTTTGCAATGCTGTACGGAGCATTTTATTGTTTTAGCATGACTTCACAACTTTACTAACCTTTAGGTTCGGTTTCACATTTTGGTGGTGTGAAAAATTATTTTTCCAGTTTGTATCATGACATATTCTGCTTTCAACATCTTTTTTGTTTCCTTTGTAGCGTGTACATGCCATGGGGGATGTCTACCCAAAATCTTCAAAGCTGCCCAAGGGTGAATACACTTTACAGCTGTATCTAAGGTGCAATTTATTTCTTGGGTTGAACTGCAGCCATCCATCCCATCCCTTCCTTCCCCCCCCCCCCCCNNCCCCCCCCTTTCCTCTCACACACACGCTTCAGATTAACATGGTCACATGTTATGTTGAACATAAAGACTTTATTTTGCTACCAATTTAGATTCTTTTGAAATCTTTTGTATTGCGTGAAATGAAGCATCCTTGAAAGGAAAACATGCTGCAAAGATCGTGGAAAGTTATGACCCATCATCTACTTCCTGAGATATATAGACTGTCGTGAAAAAAAATGTTTCGCCTTAATAGATATCAAATAGTTTCATGCTATACCAAAGATGATTAGATAAAGAATTTCTATTCTCACATTATTATATTTTTTTGTATTTCAGGCATGATAATGTGCAATATTTGGAAAAAATTAAGCAGTTGGTGCTGTTTATTGAGAGAAATCTAGAGGAAAAGGTATCTTTCTTGTCCAAGTAGTGAATTAGACCTGCATTTTGTGTGGAAAAGATCTTATCAAAACAAATTAAGGATATATGACTGTAACCGGCCAAATTTACACAGATATCGTGCGGATATGATTAAAGAATCACATGTTTAGATGACTCGAAATCCTTAAAGGTGTTTTTAGTAAAATGAGTTACATCAGTGACTTTTGGGTTACATCAGCTGAACTCCTACTTCTTTCATTTATGAGCAAGATTATATTTCAGATCGGGTCATGATTCTGTGTCATGACATGTAAAAAATTACTACCCCTAGCACCCTATAAAAGTTAAAAGTAGGTGCATAAATATAGATGTTGCTCTTTTAATGTTCAAATGATTAGTATAAACTCAAATGATCGCCAGTAATTCACTGCCACTGATTGTTTGCCTAGGTACATCTAGTTGTTTGTTTGGCACCATTGCTACCATCCTCTTTAGGTGTTTTCTTTGTAATATAAGCAATTCAGTAACCCAATGTTGTTGAAGAAGCTCGATGGTTTTTAACCTCATTATTTATGTTTCTGATTTCCTTGAGTCCAGGATGTCATGCGATTGAGCTTTTTCTCTCAACCAGATGGTCCTGTAATGGGAAATGGTTCTTATAACTCTTCAGTTTTAATTCCTGGGTAGGTTTAGTCTGTCATGGTTATATATCACTGTTCTGTCTCCTCTTACCACAGCCTTTGATATGTACATTGTTATATAGGAAGAAGGAAGCCATCTATTTGGGCCCACCGACCAAGGAGAAGCTCCCAAAGGTATTGCATTCTGGTGGTTCTTCTTCAACTAATATTTTCTAATGCTGGTCATGGAACTATTGCAGAATTCTCAACTTGGGTCTGTGTTGGTCGGAGCAATATCTTATGGAAAGGTATCAAATGGTGGTCAAGATATTGGAAAGAGTCCATCAAAGAACCCTGCATCCTACCAAATCTCTTACATAGTGCCACCCAATAAGGTTGCTCAAGACCATCCCAACTTTTGTTTCTTTTTCGATGCTTTTACTGAAGGTTAACCTTTTATTTTGTCCACATTTGGAAGGTTGAAGAAGAGAAGGGGAAAGTTTCTTCATTGAGGTGCACTAAATCTGTCTCTGAACGCCTACAAGAAGAGGTACTTGTCGATTGTGTTATTGTGGTTATTTTTCTTGGAGAGCAACTTTCACTTATGTATAAATTCCATAGATACCTCTTGGAAGCACTTGCAGTGTCATACCCGGATAACTTCTTGTGTTTGCGAAACTAGATATCTGTTTTACATATATGCAGACGATGTAAACTGTTACATATATACCAGCGTCTATCTAGTATAATTTTAGATCTGTGTCCATATTTTAGACCCGACTGCTTTTTTTTATGGACTTATATCCACATACACTGGGGTTCAGAAGCAAAATTGATGTTGGCATCTTTTCTATCAGATGACAACAAAAAACCTATGAGAAATGATCTGGCCTTAGTATTATTTGCATTTGATTCGTGTATTTGACTTTCTTTTGGGCTTTTACCTTTCTTTATATCATGCCGGAAATATCCAGGATTTCCTGTGGCAGATGCCATTCATTTGATGAGAAATGAAAGGGAATGTAAAAAATATGAGCGGCAATAAGGCTTGGTTTGCTGTTGCCAAATATAACTGCTTGACTAGAATTGTACATTCAGTGGAACATCCCTACTACAACTGGCATTTTTTGAGAGAAGGATAGTTTGGTGTACTTTTCCACAGGAAAAAGACATTACGAAATCTTATGGGCTTCAGTGGAAAAGCAAAAGAGCTCTTATAATCTCTCGCAAAGTTCAAAGTCAATGCTTGTGCCAATTTAAATAATTCCGATGGATTTCACAAATGTCAGAGTCACAGAAATATAACATGCTGGTGTCATTTAGCAGAGCTTCCATTTAAAATACCTTGCTTATTTGTTCTAACTAGTAAGAAACCCCATGAATGTTTTTTTGTGTAAAATATTCTTCTTTGAAAGTATTGGCACATTAACCTTATTTATTGTGATACCCTGGTTACAGAATCAATTCTTTAGTTTTGCTTATTTATTGTGCAAAATCTTTTTTGTTTTTTGGGGTCATATATGGTGAGATTGGAAGCCACATCATAACTGGACATGTTCAATTCTTTAGTTTTCTAATCATATATATCCGATAATGAAAAAATAATAAAATGTTCCTTCAAGAAAATTTCGCCTTATGATGTTTCACTGGGCACGTGGCTTTTAACATGAACAATAATGTCTTTATTTTAAAGGAAAATGCGTTACATGAATAATCATTTTATTAGACAATAGATTGATGAATGATGGTCATATTGGTAAAGTATAACCGGAATCAAAATACATCTGCTACTCAGATATTCTTTAGTTTGTTGTTCTGATCTAGGACGCAGACTTCATTTTGAAGTACTTGCTTGTTATAGTCTATTGGATGCTTGTTCACAATGTGTTTTGTTATCAATCAGGTTCGAGATGCAAAGATAAAGTTTCTGGGAACTTCCAAACAAGGGAATGGTGAAGAGAAGTTGGAGTGGAAGGACTTAGTTACTCAACTAAAGGTGATTTTCTTTATGGATAATTGGAGGGGAAGTACATCTTTTACTGTTGTTGCATAATTGCCTCCGAGATAGCTCTTACTTCATGCTGTAGGATGTATATGATGGCATTGATTTACTCCTCATATATGCAATGACGTGGAACAGTAATCTAAATTAAGAATGCTATCACGTCTGACAAAAAAAAAAGTACGCTAATTTTGCTTAAACAAACAGGAAGGCATGTTTAGTAGTAATGTGAAGTAAAAACTGGAGCAAAAAGCACACTCTGAAGTACACTGTTTTCGGTCTAATCTTTCTATTGATCATGTATGGTTCTTTACATTAATTTCTTGTGGCATATCCTTTGGCAGTCGGAGTACCCTAAACACACACCACTGCTTGCCAAGATCTTGGAATATCTACTCGCTCAGAGTGATGTCAAGGACAAAATCCACCACAACAAGGAGGTAATTAGCATTTGATCTCTAAGTTTGTCTTTATAAACAATTTGGAAGGGGTAATATGCAGGTCGGTGTTATATATTGGATATCTTGCTGAGAGATGCTCCTTATAGAAGCAATGTTATATCCATATGCTGCTGTCACTAGAAAACACAATAGGATATTCTTTTCCAATAATAAGTTTTCTCAGTTAGAGGATTTATACAACTGCAACTCCAAGGGAACAATGTGATGATACTTGATCTTGAAGATTCCCTAGCGTCAATAACTACTCTTGTACTTTTCCATTTGTTCTTGTCTGGAAAAGTATTCTATTCAACGTATGCGAACTTATGCAGGCCCACAGGAAATAGCGACTCAACATCTTTATCATCATCCATTTAGGGATTTTAAGCCCTTGACCTATTATAAATGGAACGTTTTCTACTCAAAAATACAAAAGCAGACATCTACATAGTTACCATTGTCTGTGAATTTAACAATTATTATGTCACTTTATGTTATTCTGACTGATTCTGCAGAACATAGAATAAGATACTGGGTGTGGCGTTTAGTCCTTTTCTCTTCTTTTTTTGGCCATGGGTTGCTTTTTGTTCTCTTTTGGTCACTCAAGTCCTGTTGGGAACCTTACCATCTTGCAGGATTAGGGCGAGTGAGTGGGCATTCCATTCCCTTTCCTTTCTATTTGACTTTTTAGAAGAATTGAGGACTTTGGACAGTGAATGTTTTTTTCAAAAGGATTGGGCCATCTCTTAAGATGCATCATTCCAAAGCCTTTCTTGAAGAGTTCTGATAATGTCTGTCAAAATTTCTTTGTAAAAGGCTAATTGATAACTGATGATGATCTCGCAAATTTATGCATAAGCTTGCCAAATTCTCATTGAAAAGTGAAGGTTGAGAGGGCTGTTGATGAGCAACTATTAATACATTCCTGGACAATATAAAGCCAGTTTCTACTTGGCAAAAAAATTAAGCCAGTTTCAGACAGGCAAACTGGAAAGTGAAGGGCTTATTCAAAACTTTCTAACGTAGGGGCCAACACCTTCAAGGCAAAGATTTATTTTCTGAAAACTAATTGGTGCCTCATTCCACACATTGAACTCTGATGGGAAATCTGCATATAAGCTGGGTACATCCGGAAGTCCATTCAGTAGGATTTCTTCGAGCACCATTTTGTGCTTTATGTTGTATTTTCCTTAACTGATCATGCTGTAAGCTATGTTTTTGTTCTTAGAAGAATGCAAAGAGAGGGATGAGTTTACTTACTGTACATGTGTTTTACGGTGCTTTGCAGATCATTGATGCAGCCGATGAAGTTATTAATAGCATTGACAGAGATGAATTAGCAAAATATTTTGCATTCAAAAGTGATCCAGAGGATGAGGATGCAGAGGTTTGTATCTTTGTACCGTGCAGCCACTTCCACTTATCTAGAAAAAATTCAATGTAACTGCTTGGAAGAAGCATCAAGCCCACCCCTATAAGCTCTTCATGGGTTTTTAATTTTTTCTTGTTACACTAACAACTTATGATGCCCCATGTTGTCATACTCGATATCTCATGGATTTCTAATTCTGAAGCATGTGATATTTCCATCAACTTGTTTGTTTGTGTATAGAATATTAAGAAGAAGATGGAGACTACACGTGATCAATTAGCCGAAGCTCTTTACCAGAAGGGGTTAGCAGTAGCAGAAATTGAGTTCACCAGTGTAAGGATGACCGAAACCTGTTCCTGGACATTAGTAGCATGAAATACTTATAGGGCTGTGAGCTTTAGGTGCTAATGCAGTCCTCCATATTATTTATGTGCAGTCCTAATAGCAAATTCTGGTTATATCAACAATTTCTTCGATATTTGTCTCCCTATGGCATATGAACAGCTAGGCTATATCATTCGATAATCATGAAGTATGTGAATTCAGATGGAGCTGCAAATATGTGCTGCATCACTTATAAATTTTACACCAAGTGTCCTTCCCAATCAAAATATTTTTCGGACTGATACTATTTGTGCACGGTTAACAGCTGTCAGCACTAGTGTCCCTAATGCTGGCATGCTGTCAAAGGTGTCACATTTCCCCCAACATGAAATAATCAATCTTCAGATTCTATTGAATTCATTATGATTATAAATCAATTACATAGCTTTGAGCAATTCAAAATTATGTTTCGCTTTCTCTCACATTCCTTAATTCTTGCAGGAAGAGAAGGCTTCAGCAAAAGCTACAACTGAAGGCTCACAAGATGTGGCTGCAAGTGGTGATGAACCTGTTCAAGGGCCTGGTGTCCCACCCAATCTCTTTGAAGATAATTTTGGGGAATTGAAGAAATGGGTTGATGTTAAGTCCTCTAAGTATGGTACTCTTTTGGTCATTAGTGAGCAATGTCGTGGAAGGCTGGGAACAGCGCTGAAGGTACTTTGTTTGGTGGCACTACCAACTCACTCTAGAAATCAGTAGTTTTTTCCCAGTTGAGATGCTTCTTATTTTGTTGTGTCTTCTTCTTTAGCATGTCTAAGATGCTGGCATTGAAAATGGTATCTAGAAATCAATAGTTTTTTCCCAGTTGAGATGCTTCTTGTTTTGTTATATCTTCTTCTTTAGCATGTCTAAGACGCTTGCATTGAAAATGGTATCCCCTGCAATAGTTGTGCTAGTCCTCATACTGTGTTCTTCCTCCAGTTTTTGCTTCAAACCTTCTTTCAATTCCCACTCTCGCTACCAAGGTCATGCTGTCTATTTGACTAAACCTCAAGTTATGTTCTCATGTATGCATACAAGTGTACCTGTGCACCTGTACAGCGTAGTTATGACATACTTCGCTTATTGAAGTTAGTCTCATGTCTTGGATGTTTGCATATCAGCCTCCATGTATATACGTGGTTTCCTTGCATTATTTTATTTTTAGTTTTATGTAAAGGAACCCTTTCTTTTTTACCACACAACTGCTAACAAGCTTGTTTTTCTGTCTTCTCTACCTACCTTTCATTGAAAAGTGGCATTTTGGCTGACTTAAAATATTTGTTATTACCAGTTTGAGAATTCTTCTTGGTGAGTTCATGTGATTGAAATATTGCCTTTTGAGATAATCTCAACGGGAGGAACATATCTTAGCAATGGGTACATTTTTACATGCTCTAAAATGAAATTTGGTTTAGGTACTGAATGATATGATTCAAGAAGACGGCGACCCTCCAAAGAAGAAGCTGTTTGAACTAAAGCTCACTTTGCTCGAGGAGATTGGATGGAGTCACCTTCTAAGGTATGAGAGAGAATGGATGCATGTACGATTCCCAGCGTGCATGCCATTGTTTTGAGGATGCTATAGTTTTACGTATTCAGCGGTGAACCGTGTAAGCAAATAAAGTGTGTAATCCACAAGGTGGGTGCTTATGATTTCCCGTTTGCAATATTTTCAAAAACTATAAATCTAGGCTTCAGTTTTTTCTGCACTGTAGTGCTACACAAATTGATCGGTGTTTGTATCATGAAACACTATGAAAGATTGTATCTTTCCAAAGGGTATTAAGTGGAATCCTCTGTGAGCGTGCAGTTTAACATCACAAGAGTCTTTGTTTTCGATCGTTTGGGTTGACGTGTTTTTCCAAAGAATGAATCTTTCCTCATTGTTATGGGCTCTTCGATTATCATGACTATATGCTCCCAAATTGCCCATCTAATCATGAGCACTTTACACTATCAACTTGCCTCGACACTTGGTTCCCACTGTCGACATTAACTGGGCACTTGAATTATATTTTGCTGGTCGAGTGTTAGCAATAGCATAGCTAAGATAGGTTTTGCGTATTAAATCAAAAAGGTCCGCATAGTCTATCCATCTTGAGATGGGAATTTGCAGTAAATTGCTTTCTGCGATATAACCTAAGGATGTTGCGCGAGCTTGCGCTCAAGTGAATTTCAAGCTTGAAAATTCATGAATCTCAATGATTCCGTCAAATTCTATTGGGGATTTTATCTTTCTCGCAACATGAAAATACAAAAACAAATTTATTGAGATAAATTCAAATTTGACACGACACTTTTCATTATAAAATACTTCAGATATTTCTATTTTTTGGCCTGTGATTGCTTCTTTTTGTGTTTGGCCAATATCCAGCCATGGGTGTTGCCTTCCACTGCAACTAGTGGGGGCCATTGCGTCTGCTCCATTGTATGATCGAACACATAATTAAAATTCCAAATTGTTTCAAATCCAAATTGTTTCAAATTGGTCGCGTGTATATATATAGCTCAATATTTTACAAGAGGTACTTGACAAAATAAACTAGTCTCACATCATGAATGACCTTGCCAATCTAAAGACAAATTGGTCGCGTGTATATATATATAGCTCAATATTTTACAAGAGATACTGGACAAAATAAACTAGTCCCACATCATGAATGGCCATGCCAATCTAAAGAGGTGGCACAATCGTTACTAGTTGTTTGTTTGCCACCATTGCCTCTTGAGAGTAACCTGATGTTGTTGAAGAAGCTCGAAGGTTTTTAACGTCGTTATTTATATTTTTAGTAAACGGTTCTTATGACTCTTCAATTTTAACTCTTGGGTTGGTTTAGTCCCACAAATAACCCTCCATCCTACCAAATCTTGTGCACATTTTGTCAGCCTAAGGTTTTTAGCTCCATGGAAGTCAAGGAAGAAGATGCCTCGCATGGCGTCAACGTGACAGAGAGAGTATGAACGACGACGCGCATTGGAGCTTGGATAAGCTAAGGCTCAATGTGAGGGCAAGCTTGTTCCTACGCGGTGGAGAGAGTGCGTCGAGGCTAGGGATGGAGGTGCGTGAGTCACCGTGGAGTGGAGAGGAAATTGACGGTGATAATTTACTAAAGTTTAACTCTAAATTATCTCCACATTTAGAAGGTTGAAGAAAGTTTCTTCATCAAGGTGCACTAAATCTGAAAGCCAATTGTCCTATTGTGGTTATTTCTCTTGGAGAGCAACTTTTGCTCATGTATAAATTCCAAGATACCTCTAGATGGTGTTTGCAATCACAGGTCGATGCTTGAGATCGAGACCGTGTTTGGCTTGTTCCAAGGAATCAAATAGTGTTTGCAGTCACGGGCCAATGCTTGAGATCGAGACCGTGTTTGGCTTCTAAGGAATCAAATGGGTGTGCAGAGAGAAAGCTTTTAAAGAGAGAAGCTTTGGAAGCGAATGTAATTTTATTGGTCAAATGTTGTTTGATACAAGTGAAGGGAAGAGCACCCCCTATTTATACAAGGAGACTCTCAATTATATCCGTTGGATCTCTCCTTGATTTAACAGTGGAGATTTAATTCCTAAAAAATATCTAGATTACATTTACCTTATTGCCCCTACAAATATCTATGCACTTGGAATTATCTGAATATTATTTCCTTAGATATATCTAGATATTATCTCTATAAATATCTAGACATGTACATTTCTCATATTGGCCTTGAAAATATCTATAGTTATGAGCTTTTAGAAGTTTCAAGGCTTTAACTTGGTCTCTTGGGACATCTCTTTGTTTCATTAGGCTTAAAATTTCTGGATCTTTGACACAAGAATCTATATGGTATAATTTTAGATTCGTGCCCATAATTTAGAGCCAACTGCCGATTTGTATGGACTTATATCCACATACACCTGGGTTTAAAGGCAAAACTGATGCTGGCATCTTTTTCCATCATACAACAACAAAAAGTCTATGGGAAATGTGTTGACATGTGTATTTTCCTGACTAGTGTCCCGAGAATATTTTGTAGACAATGAAAGATTGCGAAGATCAAGGTCAACTCAGTTTGACCGGGATTGACACGGCCGTTAGGCCCGGCTCGACAGAACTCGGCCCAATCCGGCCTCGGACTGTGTCTCTCTCGTTGCCCCCAAGTTCCCATGCCACGTGGCACACTCCCATTAGTTGAAATTTTCACCATCCACAATTGGACACATGGCGCCCAAGGGTTCGATCATTTAGCTCTCTATATTTCAAGATGGTGACAAGTGGCACTAAAAAGGACAAAACCCTAGAAAAAGACAAAACCCTAATTTCGCTTTACTTTTGGGGAGTATATAAGGCGGCAGAAGACAGAAAAAGAAAGGGCCCTTCTATGAAAGGTTTTTGGAAGTTCAAAGGACAAAAGCACCGAGTTTTTTTTAGCCCTAGCTCTCTACGTCTTGATCCGAAAGGCACAAGGAGAATTTGGGGGAGCGCAATCTTCATTTTCGTTCGCCTGTAGAAACATCGAGGCAGTCATGTCGTAGCCAAGGGATTTCCGGCGCCGTTCGTTGTGGTCCCTCGTCGTGAAGCTATAGTCGGGACTCCTCTATTCTGCCCAGTTTTGCGGCCATGGAAGGTGATGAGCTCGAATCGCGAGCACCGTTGTCCCGCAAAGCCCAGATCTCGGCATTCGACGATCCTTGAAGCTTCCGGCCTCGACCTGGTCGTCCGTTGCAGCCCTCTTCACGCTCAGCTGACCAGGCAATCTATCGCTCTCTCTCTCTCCCCTCCCCTGTTTTGATGAGCAACGATGAATACATTCCTGGACAATAGAAAGCCAGTTTCTACTTGTCAAAAAGAGTAAGCCAGTTTCAGACAGGCAAACTGGAAACTGAAGGGCTTATTCAAAACTTTCTAACCAAGGGACCAACACCTCCATGCATTCTGAGGCAAAGATTTATTATTTTCCGAAAACTAATTGGTGCCTCATTTCCGCACATTGAACTCTGTTGGGAAATCCGCATATAAGCTCGGCACATCCGGAAGTCCATCCGTAGGATTTCCTCGAGCACCATTTTGTGCTTTATGTTCTATTTTCCCATAACTGATCATGCTGTAAGCTATATGTTTGTTCTTAGAAGAATGCAAAGAGAGGAGTGAGTTTACTTACTATGCATCTGTTTTACGGCGCTTTGCAGATCATTGATGCAGCCGATGAAGTTATTAATAGCATTGACAGAGACGAGTTAGCAAAATATTTTGCATTCAAAAGTGATGCAGAAGTTTGTATCTATCGTACCTTGCAGCCACTTCCACTTATCTAGAAAAAAAATTCAATGTGACTGGTTGGAAGAAGCATGAAGCCCACCCCTAATGAGCTCTTCATGGATTTCTAATTTTTGCTTGTTACACCAACAAATTATGATGCCCCATGTTGTCATACCCAACATGTCATAGATTTCTAATTCCCAAGCATGAGATATTCGTATTAACTCGTTTCTTTTTGCATAGAATATTAAGAAGAAGATGGAGGGGAGACTACACGTGATCAATTAGCCGAAGCTCTTTACCAGAAGGGGTTAGCAGTAGCAGAAATTGAGTTCGTCAGTGTAAGGACAACTGAAACCTGTTCCTATGAATAAGATTAGTAGCATGACATACTTATACAGCTTCAAGCTTTAGGTGCTAATGCAGTCCTCCATATTACTCATGTGCAGTCCTCATATCAAATTCTTGTTATATTAACAATTTCTTCGAGATCCGTCTCCCTATGGCATATGAACAGCTAGGCTACATCCTTCGATAATCATGAAGTATGTGAATTGAGATGGCGCTGCAAATGTATGCTGCATTAACTTATAAATTTTACAACTAATGTCCTTACCAGTCAAAATGTTTCCGGACTGATACTATTTGTGCACGGTTAACAGCTGTCAGCACTAGGGTCCCCAATGCTGGCATGCTGTCAAAGGTGTCCCCTTTCCCCCAAATCAGAAATTATTGATCTTCAGAATCTATTGAATTCATTATGGCGATAAATCAATTACATAGCTTTGAACAATTCAATATTATGTATCAATTCCTCTCGCCCCCTTAATTCTTGCAGGAAGAGAAGGCTTCAGCAAAAGCTACAACTGAAGGCTCACAAGATGTGGCTGCAAGTGGTGATGGTGATGAACCTGTTCAAAGGCCTGGTGCCCACCCAATCTTTTTGAAGAGAACTCTGGGGAATTGAAGAAATGGATTGATGCGTGTCAGAATAGTTAAATATTCTCCTCTCAGCCATTCATTGTCGTCGATGAGGCTACAGTTGCTTCACCATTATCGAGTTCCATTGTAACATGGCTGATTTCTAGATATTGAATTGAGGAATTAATTCCCCACATGATTACAATTCTCACAAGACAATCAACCTGATAACAATGGGAATCAATGCCTTATCGTGATTTAGTCTAGTGAGACTAGTAATGTATCTTTGATCTATATTTGGTGCAAATCTCCTCAAAACCAGTGCAGTGATGCTGGTGGAGATTTTGAAGAGATTTGCACCATCATAAATCAGAGAAACATTACTAGTCTCACTAGATTAGATCACAACATGGCCATGTCGATTCTCATGTGAGAAATGTGATCGTGTGGGAATTTCAATTCAACATCCGAATGTCAGCTATGCTATAGTTGAGCTCGATAATGGTGAAACATTTGTGAGTAGCCTCATGATGACGATGAATGGCAAAGAATTCTATTTCTAACACTTCCCCTCAAGCTGGAGGCTTATATATGTCGAAAACACCAAGCTTCCATAATAGATGCTTGACATAGAGGTTTGGTGAAAATATCAACAGGTTGTGTAGTTCCCATAACCCTTGTCTTGATTATTCCTTCCACAATTTAATCGACCTCTATATGTTTCATTCTTTCATGGATTATTGGATTTACTGCAAGTTTGAGAGTAGCGTCATTGTAACAATATAAGGCAATCGGTCCTTTTACCCGTATGTCAAGATCTTGAAGCAAGCCTTGTATTCAGACTATTTCACAAATAGTTGTTGCCATGGCTCCATTTTCAAATTCATCTGATGACAACGAAACAATTTATTATTTTTCTGTTTTCGATGAAAGCAATGATTTTCCTAGATCTAGTAATAAATCTTTTGCTAATGGGACAAGTGACATAATTCGGGTCACAATAAGCTGTCATCTTCATGTTACAATCTCAAAATAAAAGTATTTTCAATCCTGGACATCTTTTCAAGTATTTCATGACTTTTAACACTACATTCATATAAGATTGCTTTGGATTATGCGCGAATTGAGGGAGGATCTGCACTATGTAATATATGTAAGGTGTAGTCATGATAAGATAATTAAATTTTTCAACAAGTATTTGATAGCTCGATGAATTCTTGGGCAATGGATCCTGATCTATAAAAGACAATCTCGCATCATATCAAATTCTCAAAATACGACAATCTCTTGGTTATTCGTGAGAAACGTTGGGGAAGGATGGGAACAGCTCTGAATGTACTTTGTTTGGTGGCACTACCTACTCACTCTAGAAATTAGATTTGTAGTTTTTTTCCTAGTTGAGATGCTTCTTGTTTGGTTATATTTTGTTCTTTAACATGTCAAAAAATGGTATCCCCTACAATAGTTGCACTAGTCCTCGTACCGTGTTCTTCCACCAATTTTTGCTTCAAACCTTCTTTCACTTTCCACTCTCGCTGCCAATGTCATACTGTCTATTTGACTGAACCTCAAGTTATGTTTTCATGTATGGTGATAATTACCCAAAAAGTCATAAATTTATTGCATTTGTGCCAACTTGGTTATAAACATTTCAATTTAGCCTATTTAGTCTTAAACCTTTTAACAATATAGTTCATCTGGTCAATTTTGAATAGAAATTGATAACGTGGAAATCGGCCATCTCACGTGGCATGTTCGACGTTGGCCGACACTGACATGAAAGATTTTTGAAAATTGTTTGAATTTTTTTCTTATTTTTTTAGTGTTAAGTTCCTACGGGGGCCTGTCAACCATTAGGCAATGGCTGTGACCCTTGCTGCGGTTGGTAAGGACTTGTAGCCGTCGCCTAATGGCCGGCAAGGGTTGCGACCCTTGTTAGGGGCTAGCAAGGGCTCGTAGGCCCTCGCCCAATGGCCAGTTGGGATTGCTGGGCCTTGGCCAATGGTTGCCAGCCCTTAACAATAAGAAAATAAATATAAATATAAAATTTAAGGAAAAAAAAATTCAAAAAATTTCTACATTGAAGTTGGTCATGTCATGATGAACTATATTGGCAAGTTGTCAAAAGATTTAGTACTATATTGGTTAAATTCAAATGTTTATAACTGAATTGGCACAAATGTAATATGTTTATGACTTTTATGGTATTTTTGCAATTATTGCACTAGTCCTCATAACGTTTTCTTCCTTTAGTTTTTGCTTCATACCTTCTCTCACTTCCCACTCTTGCTACCAATATCATGTTGTCTATTTGACTGAAACTCAATTCATGTTCTCATGTATGCATACTATTAGGAATTGGTCTTATAATTAACACATGACACCTCTCAATTACATCGCTTAATTACAAAAGAAAGAGAATATATATATAAGCAGTAGTTATTCATGGACCCTAGTGCTTTCCTATCGATGAGAAGTATAAACTCCACCCTAACACATAAAAGTGTACTTGTGCACTTGTAGGGTGTAGTTATGAAAGAACTTCACTTATTGAAGTTAGTCTCATGCCTAGGATATTTGCATATCAGCTTCCATGTTTATACATGGTTTCCTTTCATTATTTTATTTTAAGTTTTATGGAAAGGAACTCTAACAAGTTTACTTATTCTGTCCTTTCTTTTTGACCTTTGAGCTGCTAACAAGCTTGTTTTGTTGTCTTCTCTAACTACCTTTCACTGAAAAGTGGCGTTGTTAGGAAACATGCAGCAAAAGTCCGATATCTTTTGCCTATGGAGATCACCAAGAAAGAGTCCAAGTTCGAGCCTATTAATATATCTAATTAGACTCACATTTACTTAAAAACTTAAGCCAATTAGTTATGGGCTAACTAGGATATATAAATTGCTCTATACCTTATCAATTCTCTGATGTGAGATTTTTTTAACATAACTCACACATGTATCCTAACAATCTCTCCTTCACGTGTGAATTCAATGTTAGGTCTGCTCCCCCTTGATCCTATTATTATTCTATATTAAGATATGAAGTTCGCCATCGAGTCTGCATTGTTACACCACAACACCCATTGTCTGGAAATTACGCTCAACTTCATTAACCATAGTCTCTAATACCAATTTGTTAGGGAGTGCGCAATAGAAGCCCGATTCATTTCGCTTGGGAAGATCACCAAGAGAAAGCCTAACTTCGAACCTGTTAATATATCTAGGGAGAGATTGTTATGATACATATGTGAATTATGTTAGAGAAATCCTACATCAAAGAATTAATGTGATGTAAAGCAGTTAATATATCTTAGTTGGCTCATAACTCATTGGCTTAAGCTTTTTCGATCTCGCAGAATTTCCATGCCTAGGATTTTCTTTATTGCACTTAAATCCTTCATCTCAAATTCAACGCTCAACTGTGTCTTCAAATTATGTATATCATATTTATTTTTTTCTGCAATTAACATATCATCAATATATAATAACATGTAAATAAAAGATTATCAACTAATTTATGTCCACAGACAGATGAGGAGATAAAACATGTCACATGTTCCATACTCTAGTGCAGTTGGCATGGTTTGCACTCTACCCAATATTTCACATGCTGTTAGCATGGTAAGTAAATGTTTATCATGCCCAGGCAAAGTTCATTAGCAAGCTATAAAGTGAATTTTGAGATATTTGAAGGGTACTTTTAATTTTGGTTTAGAGTTTAGGAAAACTGATAACACTCTTATATGATATGTTAATTTTGATTATGCTGGTGATCTTGATAAGATGAGATCTTTGACTGGATATATTTTTATTATTAGAGGTTGTGTTGTTAGTTGGAAAGCTACTTTATAGAATACAATTGTTTTTTTTTTCTACGGAATCAGAGTATATGGCTATTATAAAGGCTATTAAAGAGGCTATATGGTTAAGAGGCTTATTTGAAGAGCTCAGTTTGGATCATGGTGTGACTATTGTTCATTGTGATAGTTAGAGTGCTATACATCTTACTAAAGATCAGATGTATCACGAGAGGACAAAGTACATTGATATGCGGTATCATTTTATTCGAGACATTCTTGCTAATGACTATATCAAGGTCTTGAAGATTGGTATAAAAAATAATCCAATTGATATGTTGACAAAGCCTTTACTTATTGCCAAATTCAAGTATTGCTTGGATTTGGTTAATGTTTGTTTCAATTAAGTTTTACTCTGGTGGGAGGAGAAGATTGCTTATTACTTATGTAAAATTTAAGTCAAGGTGGAGATTTCTTGAGAAAGGGCTTGGGCTAACGTTAGGGTTTGAGATCAGTATAAATATTCTTTTTCTCAAATTATTAGATAAAGAAAGTTGATACAAAAAAAGAGTCTAAGGGTTTTACGCTGTTTTTTTGTAATCCTTGAATTTCTATAGTGGATTTTGCTTATCATTTCCCCGTGGTTTTTCTTGCAAGGGTTTTTCACATAAATCTGTGTACTCTTTTTTTTTTTCTCAGTTTCAATTTCGTTCTAGTTTTCACATCTATCATAACAGGCATTTTGTCCATCTTAAAATATTTGGGGATAAATTGACTAAAAGTAGGGCCAAGCATAATAGATTGCCCGGATTCGGAACCGCCCATACCAAACTGAATTGGTTGGTTTGGTGCTATTCAAACCAAAGAACGCAAAGACAAGATCTATGGCAATTATACTATCCCACATACATGGTCTTCCTAGCCTCTTCAGTAGTGAACAGTGCATGAACAGTAGTGAATAGTGCATGAACAGTCGGTTCCCGATTCCATAAAATTGGAATTGGGACTAGTTAGTCCGATTCTTGGTTCCAAGGGAAATCGGACCGACCGAACTGAATAATATATCTGTTATTTTTAATTTTTTTTAAATGTAAACCTAAATCTAAATTTTTGTTTTCTGTTTCCTATGTAACGTTTTAGCAACAACACGATGAAATTAACGAGAGGTGATCCGGTGAATATGTCATTAACGAGAAAAATTTAACAAAAAATCACAAAAAATGCGATAAGTCCAATGATTGGACCACCCGAGAACCGGACCGGACTGGTCCTCGGTTCTAGAAATTGAGAGCTGGGACCACCGGTTTGGTTCCTGATTCCTAAGGGAACGAGACCAACTCGGACCGGTGCACACACCCTAACTAAAAACTTGTCACGAAAGTATAATTCAATCCTAAAACTTTCAAAAAGTGCAATTAAGTCCTAAAACTTGTAAAATTAGTAGAATTAAGTCGTTTTGTTTACTTTGTCGATTTTGTCTAATAGAGAATACTTCGCCGCCGCCATTGTTTGCAGAATAGATCTGGGAGGCCATTGCCT
>BCNH02000001.1:25492334-25521997 GCA_001662345.2 Metrosideros polymorpha var. glaberrima
TTTTTTTTTTTTTTTAAAGATTTAGGACTCAATTGCACTTTCGTGATAAATTTTAGGATTTCTAGTGCACTTATATTTCCATTTCGCGACTTCTTCTTAGGGAGTTCGAGGTCGATGGAAATAATGCCTTTTGAGATTATCTCAACGCGAAGAACATATCTTAGCAATGTTATGGGTACATTTTTACATGCTCTAAAATGAAATTTTGTTTAGGTACTGAATGATACGATTCAAAAAGACGATGACTAGGGGTGAGCATGGTCCGGGTGGGCGATTCCCACCCTAGAATTGGGAACCGCCCACTAAGACTCGGTTTTGAAAATTAGAATTAGGAACCGCCCGTTGATTCCATAGACCCACCCAAGAACTGGACCGCCGGTTTAGTCCGTTTTCCGGGTGGGTCCATGAAACCGGTCCCTTGTACCATAGAGAGGGAAATAAATTACTGCAGACCATGAAATAAACTGCCGCAAGCCAAACATGACACTAGATTGCAGTAGACAGCTACACAAACCACCAACAAGAGCAACAAACAGATGCAAACCAACACATAATAGATTCTGCTGCGTACTACTGTAAGGGAAAAAATAGGATGTAACCAAGAAAAATACTGATGCGAACAAAAAACAAACACCAAACTAGTATGGTCGACTCTAGAAACAGCACTGACGACCAATAAAACCAAATACCGGGGGGCAAAAGCCTGCAAGTAACAAGCTTGTAACACCAATAGCTTATGCAAGCAGTCTAAAGGCTAACAATGCATATGAAAAGTTGATTTCAAGAAAGACTCTTTCCATACAACTCACACGGCAACATAGCACAAGATGATGTCTCATCAAGTTCTACAACTTAAATATCCAATCCGCAAAAGATTGAGGAAGTTGTATCGGTTAGATTTCCCCTTCCCCCTCTCCATCTACTAGACATTGTCAATCCAACAAAGTGATAGAATGAGAGAGCGACAGAGAACTTTTTAGTCAAGACTAAGAGGGAGGGTTTTACTTTTACAAAAAAAAAATTACTATTATATATTATATAGCGGTTTGGTCTGGATGGGCGGTTTTGCACCTCGAACCGGGAACCAAACCGCTACCTAATGGTTCCAAGAAATGGAATTGGGAACTAGACCGCTTCCCATAGGAACCACCGATTCTTGGGCAGTCTAGTCCGATTCTTGGGCGGGCGGCGATTCCTGGTTCTTTTGTACACCCCTAACGGTAATCCCCCGAAGAAGAAGCTATTTAAACTAAAGCTCACTTTGCTCGAGGAGATTGGAAGGAGCCACCTTCTAAGGTATGAGAGAGAATGGAATGCATGTATTTTCCCAGCGTGCTTGCGATTGTTTTGAGGATTAGTTTTATGTATTTGTATCTTGAAAGATAGTATCTTTCCAAAGGGTATTAAGTTGGAATTCTCTATGATCGTACAGTTTAACATTACTAGAGTCTTTGTGTTCGATCGTGTGGATTGACATGTTTTTCCAAAGAATGAATCTTTCCTCATTGTTATGGGCTCTTCGCTTATCATGACTATATACTCCTAAATTGCCCATCTAATCATGAGCACTTTACACTATCAACTTGCCCCGACACTTGGTTCCCACTATCGACATTAACTGGGCTCTTGAATAATATTTTGCTGGTCGAGTGTTAGCAATAGCATAGCTAAGATAGGTTTGGCGTATTAAATCAAAAGTCCGCATCTGTTGTCTGTTGTAGTTTATTTTTGTTTGAGACGGAAATTTGCAATAAATTGCTTTCTGGGCTATAACCTTAGGAGGTTGCGCTCGAGTGAATTTCAAGATTGAAAATTCATGAATCTCAATGGTTCCGTCAAATTCTATTGGGGATGTCATATTTCTCGCAACATGAAAATACAAAAACAAACTTATTGAGACAAATTCAAATTTGAAACGACACTTGTCACTCTGAGATAACTTTAGAAGTTTCTACTTTTTAACCGTGATTGTTTCATTTTGTGTTTGGCCAATATCCACCCATGGGGTGTTGCCTTCCACTGCAACTACTGGGACCATTGCGTCTGCTCTATTTTGGATATGGTGCAGCTAAATACGATTGAACACACAATATATAGTGCACAGTTATATTCGCCTACCATGCATTTCCATAATTCCATATTTTACAAGAGACGCTTACTGACCAAAATAAACTCAAGTCTCACATAAGGAATAATCTTCCTCGTCTAAAGAGGTTGCACGATCAGGGGCAATCCACAAGCTGGTCTAAGAGAGAGCAGAATTGAAGGAGAATGACAGTAATTTGGTGAGAGAGAAAAGGAAAACCTAGAGAGGACCAAGGATAAGACAATCTTGTACTCCATCATCATCAAGTTTCTGCCGATGCACATTCGCCCACCGAACCCAAATGGCAAAAAACCCATCTTGTGCTTGCATCCGCCATGGCTGTCGCCATCAAACCTCTCCGGCTTGAACTCATTCACGTCGTCGCCCCATAAAGTCGGGTCGTGGTGCATGGACACGACATCAATCCATATGTTCGTTTTTTCGGGGATTATCACTTCATTGACCCGAATGTCTCCCCTTGCTTGCCTTTGTACGTTCGGGGCTGGACTATACAGGCGTAAAACCTCATTCATCACCAATCCCATCTGCAATGACAGGTTAATCAAGATTTAGCCAAGCATTTCTCTCCTGTTCTTTAGTCTAATGATTTCAGTCCAGCAAGCATCTTTCACACCACATTTATTCTTATGCAGTTGTATTAGACTAGCTTGATTGTAGTTGTAAGCTCGTCATGATCAAACCTGGACACAATACTAATCAGTAGCAAATGAACAAGGGTTAGATCCATGCTGGGATTCAAGTTAGCCCTTCAACTGGCATAGGCTTGTTTCCATGTTTTTGAGTCCTTCAGATCAGAGGCGACTCTCAGAGATTCAAGCAAGTCAAAGATTTTGCACGAATATACTTTGAATGGTCGTGATTTTATAAAATGTTAATAAGCCACAAAATATCCCCCATAAATTCTATTTCTATATTTGATCATTCCAGTTGGCAACCGCGACGTCAACGAAATCATGTAGAATATTGACGTCATCTTCTCTTTTGTCATAATCTTTAAAATTAGTGGCATATTGCTGGCCAAAATTTAAGACAGAAGGTACTTAAAACTTTTGTTATTGCTTCAAAGATATGTGTACAGTCTCTAAGTAGATTCGTTACGTAATGTAATTTATCTAAAACTCCAACTATTTTCCATTTTTCAAAGAATTTCTCAAATAGATCTATTTTACCAGTAACAGAAAGCCAAAGATAAGATGAAGAACACGTGAATCAAATTATTTCCTGAAGTTTGGTTGAGTTAATTATAAGTCTATCAAAACATGTGTATAAGATGTTCCCCCCTCATTTGCCATATGTCTTGACCCTACTATATACAGTAAAAGTTAGTATCAAGGTAAAATCCAAAGTAGGATTGGTCAATCTTATATTGAGGCAAAAACCATCAAATCCTCCTCAAAGACCAACATAATAACCAGGTGGTTAAAAAATAAATTACTGCTATTATTGTTTAAGCATATATCAAAGGAACTATAAATCTCTCTCTCTCTCTCTCTCTCTCTCTGTGGAACACACATAGAAGAGCTCGCCAGCTCTGATTTATATAGAAAGAGACAAATGAGAAGAGGATATATCTGTATGGACTGCTTCTAGACATCGATCTTGGCCGATGGTGATATTAAATTTTTTATAAATGACTGACATATTGGGTATCATCATTTAATGCAGTTGCCCGGCAGCAGCTAAAACTTATCCATTCGTAAAGTGCAGTACATAAATGACTCTTTACCTTCTTAAGTCCAGCAAGCATGGCGACTTCCAACTCTTTATCTCCTACTACTTCTTCAATCTCTTCTCTCAATTGCTTCTGCCACTCTGGATATAATGCCAGGAGAAACAGCGTCCAGGTGAGCGCCAACGCTGTTGTTTCATGGCCCCCGAAGAAGAACGTCTTGCATTCGTCCACTAGTTCTCTCGTAGCTAACTTCTTCCTCAGCCTTTCATTATCTTCAACGCGACCTTCTTGGAGCAACACCCCGAGTAAATCCCTGGGCTCATTCCTGGTGTCCGCACTCTTCCTCCGCTCCATTATGAAGGACATTAGGAGATCATCGATTTCCTTCCCAAGCCTTTTGGCCTTTAGGGTATGCTTAGGGTACATGAAGTTGTTGTAGGGTACCCCCACACAGCGGTTGGTCTTGAAGAGAGTAACTTGTAGGGTTCTTAACTTTTCAAGAACTCTGGTGCATTCTTGGGGACTTATGCCAAAGCTTGATTGAGCAATGATTTCCCCAGCTGTTGCCGTTATCTCGCATTCCACATCAACTTCTGCATGGCCAGAGCTTGTGAGATCAACCCACTTTGTTATCATTCTCTTCGTGGATTCCACCATGATGTTTGTCTTTTCCTGTTTGCAAGCAAAGAGGATTAAATTAGGAGCACGTATTAGCTCCGTATAGTATATAGATTTAACCTAGATTAAACATGTAGATGTACTATGTATTTCATTCAGAGTATTAGATTATGTGGTACTTTCTCCTACATAAGAGAAACAAAGTGATATCCAAGATTCTCAGCAATAAGTTCAAACAAAATAAACTACAACAGACAACAGATGACCAAGCTAGTGAACCATTAATCCAGGGTTTTTTGCAGGCTCGCTTGTTTTTCCCTTTTGTTACTAGTTCTAGATTCGTAGAGAATAAGAAAAACTACCTTCCATGGGCTTCTTCTTGAGAAGGTAATGGAAGCCTTTTTATAAAAGTTGAACAGATCAATGTTCAGCATAAAATATTGGGATTTTGACAAGGACAACACAAAATCTCAGGGAAATACTATAACAAGGACTCCCAAGAGCATTAGAAGGAACTCACAACTCTTTTTACTTAGAATTTCTTGCTTGACCGATTATAGTTTCTCTCATATGGGTTGATTTAAAGGAGGGATATTTACATAGTCTAGACTAGCTAGATGAATCTATATCAATTTCACAATTAATAGAATGCATGGGTCACTTCTACTAGGAGCAACCTTCCTCATATTAATGCCTCAATCACTATAGCAAAGTGCATGAACTGTGGTAGATATATTCCTAGAGAAAATCAAAATAATAAGCTGTGAAAATATATTGTTGGAGAGAGAGCTGGAGGAACCTTGAGATTGGATGGAGAAAATGCTGGAGTTATGACGTGCCTGCGTTGAACCCACTCATCACCTTCGGTCATTAAAAGACCATTACCAAACATTGGCTTCCTATCCAATTTGAACACATCGGGCTTTCCCCAATTTTTACTCTTGACTATGGCAGACATGTTTTTAAGAAATTCAGGGTCCGCAATGTAGAGAAACGGCTCAGTGCCTAGCCAGTAGATGAACACCTTCCCTGATATCACGAGATCCAGAATGAAACTTGTTAGTGTAATCATTCTTGCTTCTTTATGCACATGTAGGAAGAACCCTAGAAAACTAGAATTGCAATACAATACATATATGTTTAGGGTTGATGGCTATTGACGAGATATCGTCATCATGGCTAAAACCCATGACATCTTGAAAATTTCACTAACATCAAGAGATTAATCCTCTTGATCAATAATGAATTGATGGATTTATAGAGAGATCAAGATTATCTTGCTATGCCTAAATGAAGAGATGTGTCCATATGCCTCGACATATATTTCTCTGCATGATGTAACTCTTACGAATTTCTATAAGTCACCAACCCTAAAAATCCCATGTGTGTACTAAACTTATGTAAATTATCTTTTCGTCCAATGACTCTCAATTAACAAGACGGAACACCAAATGGTGTTTCTATAAGTAATCTTATGCATTCATAACCATGACAACGGTCCTCTCTTTTTCTCTCTCGTAGAAATTCACATTTTAGGGCTACATGATATGAAAACTTAGACATTAACATATGATATAGCTGTCTTAAAGGGTTTATTGCCTTCTCATCACACCAGTAGATGATCACTGAAGATAAGGACGGTCTTCTAGAATTGATCTAGGGATATTGGAATAAACACCATATTTGATAAGATTCAGATGACTCACCATACGACTTTTGCCACTCAGCAAAGTAAGGAAACACAGTGGAATGAATGTCATGAGTTATCAGTTGCTTCAACAAAGATGCCTTGGAAACATTTCTCTTCTTTTTCATCTCCATGATATTCCCCAGAGGAAAACTTGGGGTTGGACCCCCAAACCCTTTTCTCCTCAGCTTCCTTTGAGCTCGGAGTGGCGAAATCCACCAGGTGAGCGACAGTCTCACAAGAACCGTGAAGAGGATTAGGATCAACACTGCTATAATCGAAGTAAGACCACCATACGACTGCATATGGTGCCTCATCTGTGTGTGTGTGGTTTGGGAAGATTGTTGCGGTGAAACAATTCAAGAGGAACGAGGGTGGGTTTGAGTGAGGAACGAGGGTTTGAGTGGGTGTTATATAGATGAACGGCTTTTTAGGGGTTCTGACTAAAGCATGTCGGAATGTTGACTCGGAAAGCAGCCGAGTAAAAAGTAGACGTGGTGTGCTCTCGTGTATTTTTTATGTGCCTCGCTTACCGGACTGGAGACCGGAGTACATGTAAAGGCTTCCATTATTAAAAGCTGTGGAACTACTGGTGCTCATATTCCTGTTCCTACTTTATTATTAGATTATTTAGATGTCAGGTCCATTCACACATCACTGTAGCTCTCGTGTGTACGACTTAGCCGCAAAACTCGAAAGGACTACATTACAGTCTCAATTGGTTCACTGCCACTCTCATGATTGGACAAATTATTGATATCCTTCCCCAAGTTATCCTATTTGGTGCCGACATGTTCAGAAAAAAATGCGCAAACCGTTAAATCCAATAAAGACCGTTGGATCGGCGTGAGTGGCCAGTAGGAAGCCAAGAACGTATGCATGCCGATTCATGTGATTTACAACACACTTCAACGGTGGATGTACAACGGAGACGGAATCGCATAAGTTAATAAATGTGTCGATTTCATGCCTTCTCAAGTTCTTCCTTTATTAGAATGTTCAACCCAAAAATTTAAGTTAATTGATAGGGAGAGACCGTATATATTATTGAAAATATCTCACATCACTTGATAATGAAGTTTTTATGTTCTTTATATACATGTAATCTCTCCACACCTATTAGTTTAAATCTTTAGATTTAACTTTCTAACATGCTATTGGAACCAAGTTTTGCCTCTTTCTCATGTCCTCTTATGGAAGCTAGGGTTGGGTTGTCCTTTCGGACTTGGTATCAACCCATCATAGTCATATGAGGAAGTGAGTCTTCCACTAGTCTGTAGCCTTTCGTTGTTGTTCGACACACTTCTGATGCCGTTGCTTGCTACCCTCGTCGTTGCTTGCTGCCCTCTGACAAATCATATCCTGAATAGACACTCTTCCGTTGCCGTTGCTTGCTGCACTCTGACAAGTTAGATCCTGAAATCTCGCCGTGCATCAAATATCCACCAAAGCTTGCTACTTGTGGGATATTTTAACACCTCCTTTCACGTGCAAGCCGAATTAAAAATGGCACGTGAAATTTGACTAATTGAGCTAGACACACACGAGAAAGGGATCTTCCACTAGTCTGTAGCCTTCTGTTGCTAATTGACACTCTTCAGTTGCTTGCTGCCTTCTGACAATTCAGATCCTGAAATTTCGTTGCGTCTCAAATCCCCACCAAAGCCTGCTGCTTGTGGGATATTTTAACACCTCTTCTCACGTGCAAGTCGTATTAGGAATGGTACGTGCAATTTTAAAATTGAGCTGGACACACACTAGAAAGGGATCTTCCACTAGTATGCAGCCTTCTGTTGCTTGCTGCCCTCTAACAATTCATCTTGAAAATTCGTCGCATCTCAGATCCCCATTAAAGCCTGTGCTTGTGGGATATTTTTACACCTCCTCCACGTGCAAGTCGGATTAGGAATGACACATGGAATTTGACTAATTGAACTGGACACACATGAAAAAGGGACAAAATTTGGTTTTGATATTAGAAAGTCCAACCTAAAAGTTTAAGCTTATAGAGATTATGAATGGCAAGTGAAATTTGATGAATATGGGGCTGCACATGCGAAATAAACCGAGGCAGAACTTGGCTCTAATACCATCTTAGAATGTCCAACCCAAAAGTTTAAACTAATATGTGTAAGGAGGCCATATGTATATAAAGAGCATATACACTGCGTGAGCAAGCGATGTTGGATATTTCAACACTCTCAACCTTTTGTCATTGCTTATTAGAAAAGGCATATTTCATCGTTTCATCGATGACCGGTGACATTTTATCTTAGGCCATAGAATAGACGAATCTACAAAGAAAATATTCATCACAAGAAGGTGGGGAGAAAGATGATCCTTCATTCTCCTAGCCAAAGGAAGAAAAAGAAATGAAGTTCTCCACTGTTCGTTCTTTTGAAAATCGATTGCATGAGAATACGCATAAGTTCTACCTTCACACCAGTCGTGACATGTATGTGAACATCCTGATTTCTTCCATTGATTTGGTCCTGGGCAGTTAATATGTGGTCATACATTTGTGGTCGGTGTTGGACGACTTACAATGGCAACGTCTTCCAATCATCACGGGTTGTCGTCAACAATTTCCGATTCTCTGCTGAATTCCGGGGATATATGATGTTGACACCGATGTGAATTGTGAGCTATAGAATGAAAGTGAGATATCCAAAATATTCATAAATGCGCGACATTTATAAAGTCTAAAAGATAAATCATTACCATTTACCAAATCCTATATCAAGCCACTAAATAATGCCTACATTATCTTATTGGAGACCCTAGCTCAAATCATTACCATTTGGCAGGCAGAAGACTCATTCTAGGAACCACTCGAAAGAGCAAGTGGCACGATCTGAATGGTCCATTGCATCTCTGATTGAGATCTTGACGAGAAGCGCTTACATGAAATGGAAGAGGTAGGAGGAATTCTGTTTGTTCTTCAATCACTCTTTAATGAAAAAATCTTAATCCGAATATAACTTTTGATGTATCGTACTATACAAATGACGTGATGACACTCCAACATTTAGATGGAAATAGTTTAGAGTAGACACAGAACGTGGACCTGCATCTAATTATTCAAGCACTTCATTTGAGTAAGTTGACATATATCGAGGGTGAAAATAACAATCTTATCTACACTCCATCCACAATGGACAAAGTGATCCAAGTTATTAGATCGAGCAGGTAACATACAAGACACCGACAACTTAGATTGTTCAATTTTCTATGAACCGAATCCCGAAAAGAATTTTGGCCGAACCGAGTCCGGATCATTCAATTTTTGAGCCCCAATAAAAGGTTCCCCGAATACTAATGGACCCTCTTCGGGTATCGCTTGAGAGTGGTATGAGAGAAAATTTTAGAGGAGACTGAATCAATTTGATCATTACTTGAGACTTGTATAACATGTTCAGTGAATATAATGAATCGGAAGCATACAGGTTCCCATGTAAAAATTTAAGTTTTTGAGGAAGTGTGGGCCTATCAAGGAACCACATAACTAATCACGTTGAAAAAAGAAGCAAAGGGAAAAGGGAAAAAGCAGATGCTTGAGGACTAGCTTGATCATATACATTAATTTAATCTTACTTAGAGATTTCTGTTGAAGCTTAGACTACTGTTGCAACTGTTAATTTTGGTTGAACACTATTGCTTCGGTGGCTTGAATCAATCAACCAATGTGATCGCTGCTTCAATTTTAAAGTCCTATTTGTTTTGACCTCGTGCAATATTTCCTCTTTGAAAAGAGAGATTATATTTTTGGCGGGATTTATTAACGATTTTTGGTTGTATGCTTTTGTATAGTCATATCAGATCAGCAGATCCTGCGAACAAATGTATTCGCAACTATCGCTAAACATACACATTCGTAGGGAAAATTGTCCAAAAAATCCTAAAACTATTGTACAGCGGCCAATTCAATGCTAAATCTTTCAATTGTGTCAATTTAGTCCTAAACCTTTTGACGGTTTGCTAATTTAATCCTAAACTTTTCAATTGTTCCAATTTAGTCATAAACCTTTTGGCTATTGCCGGTTTAGTCCTAAACATTTTGGCAATTTGTCAATGTAGTCCTTTCGGCCAATTATCCAAATAATAGGTTTATGACTGAATTGGCAAAACTTCAAAAGGTTTAGGTCTAAATTGACACAATTAAAAGGTTTAGGATTGAATTAGCTGCCATGCAATAGGTTTATGACTTTTTTTTACAATTATCCTGACATTCAAAAGGACTTTTTATTCCTTATACAGACAATATACAAATTTCATGAGTTAAGATATGGACAAATATACAAAGTTTTTCTTAAGCAATTACGTTTGCTCCATGAGCAAATTGTTCTTCTATAGCATTCATGTGTAAACAGATTTTCACTTTCGACAAAAAAAAAAAAAGATTTCACCAAATATCTAAAGGCATTTTCCATTTAGATGTAACAATAGGCAGGTTTTGCTTTTATCCATCGTGATTACAGATAAAACCATCCGGTGGTTTTTTAATGCCTCGACATACTAGCGTAGCAGTGCAAGAAGGTCAATGAAGTCAGCTGACTTTGATGACATGAAAGCCAATGAGTGAAGCCCCGATGAATGGCGGTCACAACAACATAATGGTCTTCATATAGCGAAATTCCTTATTGAGTAGGACGATTCGCGGTCCACTCGCTTTTTTTTTTTTTTCAGAATATATGAGATTATGAATAGAATTTTTAGAAGCTGGATATCAAAGTCAAATTGGCCGGCAACGACATAACGGCTCTCTCTTATATGCAGAAAAGGAGTTGGATCATAATCAGACCGTCTGTGCACGTGGCATATGATGAGGAACTAGTGGGGAAAAAAGATCTTTTCTCCAACACTACGAATTAATCATTTAATTGCTCTTTCACATCTGACATTCTCTCTCCTCGATCGAGCTTATACCTTGGTCCGAGCTTACATGCATCGTCACCGACCGATCATGCTCTCATTGGTCGGATACAAAAACGTCTGTAGGCATGAGAAAATCATGGACTCTTCAAAAGATTAAAAAAAGAAGAAGGGAGGCGTCCAAAAATCTCCCTACTTCCTGCATTTTCCATCTTCTGTTCCCTTCGAGCAGAAATAATTATAGCAACAATTCGAATATGCATGCGAACGGCTTATATCGAGGATGACATTCCACTCAAAAAGATCGATCGAATTTGTATAATCACCCGAAATCGCTTAATTATCATTTTCCTTAGTCTTTGCTCGTTTTGGTATCCAACGAGAACAATAATAAATACACTTGCAAATACAAGAAGTGCTCAGGAGCAAATGTATAGTCAAATACTTAATATAGTTGAATACAATGCAAAATCTCTATGCACACATGTAGGGGAAATTACCAAAAATATTATAAACCTATTACACTTGTGCCAATTCATTACTAAAACTTTTAATTTGGCCAATTTAGTCCTAAAGCTCTTAACGATTTACCAATTTGGTACTAAACCTTTTTAATGATTTGCCAATTTAGTTCTTTCGGTTAATTTTGGTGGAAAACCGCTGACATGATGGTTTAGTCAACACTAATCGTCCTACATGGCATGGTCGGTGTTAAGGTGGACAATTTTTTTTTTTTCAAATTTTTCAAATTTTTTTCCTTTTTTTTTCTTCCTTTCTCTTTCTCTTTTTTCTTTTTTTCCTTATTTCCCTCTGTCGATCGCTAGTCTTGGTGATGGCTGGTGGACATTGCCGGCCGCTGGTGAAGGCTAGTGAGGGCTGGGACACCTCACCTAGCCCTCATCGACGAGGCACCTCGCCATCGCCACACGTCAGTGAGGGCATGCCTCACCTTGCCCTTGTCAGCCTCTAGCAAGGGGGACCTCGCCAAGGCCGAGGATTGGCGAAGGGAAATAAGAAAAAAGAGAAAAGAGAAAGAAAGAAAGAAAAATATTACAAAAATTGTTAACGTTAGCGCTGGCCGTGCCATCTAGGATGACCGGCGCTAACCGGACTGTTACTTTAGCAATTTTCGACCGAGCTTAGTTGGAAGAACATATTAAATTGGCATAAGCACAATATGTTTAGGATTAAATTGGCTAAATTAAAATGTTTATGACTGAATTGGCACAAGTATAATAGGTTTATGACTTTTTTTGTAATTTCCCCCACACATGTATATAGTGTCATATTTTTCTCGATCCGTAGCTTCCTCCAACTATTCTCTATTTGATAATAACCAACATGGATACATCCATAATTATTTTCAATTAAATTTGCATGTACGTGAATGATGTCTATATTTGTAACCCACTAATTAAAGATAGGATTTCCTTCAACTAGAGATGGAATAAAAGGTAATCCATATAGATGTACCTCACTTCAACAACATCCTCAACTCAAAGAACCTTGCTCCTCGTGATAGGAGGTAATGAGCCGGGTAATATAGGTCCGTCGTGGCCGAGTAGGTAGGCTCCAAATAAAATGTCGTGCATAGATGTATGTCCTCTTCATTTTTTTATTTTTATTTTTATAGCCGACAAGAATCTAATTAGTAGATTAGGACTTTTACTAGCTAAGCTGAATCTTCATAATTCTCAAACAAATTAAGTTTAGTTTGAAGGATAGGTGAGGCTTGAAGGGTCGATAAGTGTTTCAAGAAAATCAATGACGCAGCATATAAAAGGGAACTTTGCACAATGTTGTTATATTAAACATTGATCTAATTTGGGCTTTATATTCAGGCCAAATTCAGGCCCAAAATCAGCCTTCTCTCGTTCACATTCTATCCACTGTTAAGAGGAAGGTGTCATTTAATTAATATTCAAAGCGCACCATTAGTTTGCCTAATGTACCCGTTAAATCTACTAAAGCTTTAATGCCATAATATTTTGATATGGCAGCATAACTCAACTACAAACTAGTGCTCATTTAACCCTATAACGAAGAGAGGGAGTTAGAAAGGTGCAATCACGTCTGACGTCATTACCCCCACACCCTTCGGTGCAACTAATAATGATACTTATAAAGATCTAACCGGTACGCAGGCCAAGCCTCAAAAGAAGTGAAAAGAAAACAACTAGTGCTCATATGACCATTCTCATTTTACAAACAAATTCTTTATCGAAACGTGACTAATTTGATATATCATCCGTATAACATGATTTCAGGATAATTGTAAAAAAAATCTTAAACCTATTACACTTTTGTCGATTTGATTCTAAACCTTTCAATTTTGCCGATTCAGTTCTAAACATTTTTATGGTTTGTCGATTTAGGACTGATTCGGCAAAATTAAAAGGTTTAGAACTAAATTAGCAAAAGTGTAATATGATTATGACTTTTTTGACAATTTTTTTCATGACCGCTGAATATGATTTCGCATAACATGCATCTTGGCAAATTTTGCAGCTAGCTAGTCAATGTAGCCACGTGCCTCGAAGATGCATGTGAAGTCATCTCCTTCCTAACCCACCAAACATTTTTTGAATTGCAAGAAAGCGAGTGTGAACTTAACTCAGACATCACAAGTTTAACCAATCCTCCTCCTTTATTGGAACTGTCAACATCGGGTAAAGTTTGGTGGATGCTTAGCGAACTCTAAGAGACCAAGTCCTGACAAAATGACCATCTCCACGTAATTAATTGCCGTAAAAGGCGGCTTTCAAGAAAGTCTTTTTTGACCTTTCCTATTCTCTCCATGCCATCATTCTCTTCTTCAATATAATTTAATAATTGAGGTCTAAGCAATCAGCCATTCATCAATTTCACATTCGATGTTAAAAGGAAGGTTTCTAGATAGTGCCCCTACTAGTACTAGGGCAGTATAGGCCGTGCCCAACTTTGGCTGAGGGGAGTTCAATTATAAATTAGCATTGTTTTATGATGAAGAATGGAAAAGTACCAAAAAAATCCTAAACGTATTGTATTAGTATTAATTCAATCATAAACATTTTAATTGAACCAATTAAGCCTAAACAATTTGCATTTGTGCCAATTGATTTCATCCGGCCAATTTTAGTCAGAAATCGCTTACATGGGCACTAGCTGTCTTGCACAGCGTAACTAGCGCTGACATGGACATTTTTTAATAATTTTTTTAAAATTAAATTTTTAATAATTTTTTCTTTCTTTTTCTTTTCTTTTCATTTTGGTGAGGGCTTGGGCGAGGGCCCTGGCCAAAATGAAAGGAAAAAAAGGGTAATAAGAAAAAGAATTCAAAATTCAAAATTTTAAAAAAATTATTTAAAAATATTCACGTTGGCGACAACCGCATCACGCAAGATAGCCAACGTCCACGTCAGCAATTTTCAGCTAAAATTGGTCGGTTGGACTCAATTGGCACAAATGCAAAATGGTTGGGACTAAATTGATCAAATTGAAAGGTCTATGATTAAATTAGTACCAATGCAATAGGTTTAGAATATTTTTTGTACTTTTCCGGTACTTTTCCTGAAAAAGGATGGTCTTCATCCCCCGAAATAATACTAGATATGTGAAGATTGGTATGTTAAATTCCTATATGAAGTATGTGGGCCTGACCAAATCTTAGTGGGAGGGCTTGGGCGAGGCTAGCAAGCCGCCATGCGGATGATCGGGTCCACTTCTAATCGATGGGTTATACCAAAATTAGGTGCGATACACATGGATGGCCAGCTGTTACTGAACTGCGTAGGGGAACTTTCATGTTACTCCAAATTAAGTTAACAAATATTATAGGATGATGGCTTTCTAAAGGGGCCTTAGACGATGGGGTGATGCTTGAAAAGTAGAGAAAAGATTACCTAACGGCACCGTCCCACTTAAAAAAGAGACGGTGCCTTTAACCGGTTTCCTTGGGAAATTCGAAAGGAAAATCACCTCTAATCCCCCGGTGAGATGTGAACATAATTTTAAAAAAAAAGGACAAACGGAAAGAAAATCAACAAAACACTTGCAACGATACAAAATTTATGATTCGTAACTATTCACGATCACCAATTGAGTAGCCATGACCGAGAGCTTAAATTGAGAAACCATGACCTTGAGTTTCATGACTCAAAACTCAAGTGGCCATGGCCGCCAAGAACTTGAAACTCGAGCAATCATGGCGTCGAGTTTCATGGCTCGAAAAGATCTAGTGGACATGATCGTTGCGAGCTTTGAAACTAGAAAAATCTCACATCCACAGTCATTCCAATTTCAAATTAACCACCCATGGCTACAAGCTCGAGTGGCTATAGCATCCATAATTGCCGCAAGCTAGAGTTCGAGTCTGCGATTATGATGGTTGCGATGGACCCCATCTCTCTCTCTCTCAACGTTGTTTTCATTTATGTTGTTTAATGTGGTGCTTATTCCGCATATATTTTCGCTGAGCGAATCATAGCACGACACGTGTATTCTAACGTTCATGTTAGCAATTTCACAATACATGTAAAAAAAAAATCGACTAACAAGAAAAATAGTATAACGAAAAGATTAATGGTCGGTTTTTAAAAATTGAAGGAGGCTTTTTAACATTTAAAAAAAAAAAAAAGGGCGATTTTGATTTTCAGACAAAAATGGACAGATCAAACGTGATATCATTCCTCAAATAAAGTAAAAACCCAAAACCTTCCTTCCCCACATTCTCTAATTCGGTTGCCCACCTAACTGTGATCAACATGCAAACGTTAGAAATTCGACTTGATCGTACCGTCAAGTAGGGGTGAGCAAAAACCTGGTGGGCCGGTCCTAGGCTTAGACCCTGAAACCGGCCCTGTTATAACCGGTCCTTATTTTTTGAGCCCAGAGACCGACCTGTTTTTCTAGAACCTGTTTTGGGACCGACCCTGTTTTTTTTATCCGGGAACAGGGTAAACAGGGTCAACCCTGTTTCAATTTTTTTTTTCAACTTTCACAACTTGTAAATAAAATTTAAGCAAAAATCATCACTTCGTTCTGCAGAAACTTGCAAAAATCATCACTTTTTTTTTTCAACTTTCACAACTTGTCTTTTTCATTAGCATTGGAGCTTTTGTTAAAGGCTAGGTCAATCATAGTGGTGTGGTTGAAACAATGAACATGGATGACAAACAAAAGGAGAAAAAAGTTTTAGTTTACAGAATCTTATCCAGTTGTTCAGATTTTGTAGCTCCAATCAACGTACTCAATGGAACCTTGTTTCTAGAGTCTTTTGGCTAGTGTCGCTAAAAATAATCAATTTGCAATTGTAAAGTTGCTTTATTGCATCCTGTGCTTAGCAAAAAAAAAAAAAAGATATGGAGAAGGAATTTTAGAATTTTTTCTTTAAATCCCTAAAACCGGTTCTATAAACCGGTTCAGGCGGGCCTCCACCTCGAACCGGAACCCGGACCGGTTCAAACCGGTCCCCGAAATCTGAGCCCTGTTCCCAGACCGGTTAGTTTAAGAACCGGTTCCCGGCCCGGTTTTCCGGGTGGGCCGGTCCGGGTTCCGGGCCAACCCGGTCCGGTTGCACACCCCTACCGTCAAGCTAGCTGGGCACTGAAAAGTCTGGTTCAACAACCCGAGGCTTGTGCGTTTGAGACAGAAACTTGCGCCGTTGATAGCGGTGTTTGACTGGTGCGTCGCCCGGCTGGCCTTGGAGTCGTGGCCAAGAAAGACCAACATGTACATGCGTCTAAACTAGGATTCAATTTACAAGACTTCACTGTCACTGTTGTTCTTGTTCTTTTCAAACTTGAATACCTTAATTTCTTCCTTTGGTCCCAATCCGACTCACATATTTATACACTCAAATCGCTCGTCCTAGCTCGGACAGAAGCATTACACTTCCTAGTGATTCTTATTTATCTCTTAATTCTCCTTCTTCCCTCAAAAGCGCTTCCAAATGGCTTCGAGTCTAAGCTTTAATGCCCTTGCTGTGATCCTCGCTCTTACACTCGCCGTCTGCGTCACTGGAACACTAGGTACACACCACTATTGCACACCAATCCCAATTCAATGCCGTTAAGGATCTCTGTTAGGCATATCATGTAGGAACACGTCCTTACGAGCCTCAGAAGACGCGTGTTTAATTAGTTTACATTTGCTAATCTATTTTATGAATTCCATGAACAAATGATGCTTATAGCGAACTTTTCTCTCAGACACTGGACTTAATAGAAACTTCTTTTTATTATCTTTTTTGCAATGGGTAGGCGCGAAATTTAAAGCCAATTGAAGGCCACATAAGAAATTTTACTAAAATGCACTTGTAGCCGAGGGCAAGAGAAAGAAAGTTTACATGAAATTTGAGATTGTATTTTCTATGATTTTTAAAAGTCATAACAAATACCTAGGTATATACACGTGCACTCTAGATCGTTGGAACGCATGTTCCATTATATGCACGTTAAGTTGGAATCTATTTTTTGGTAGGATATATGCGAAGTAATACAATCTGATGGAATAATCCATGCAGGAGGAATAGTGTGTGAAAATCTCGACCACGACTCGTGCGCATTCGCAGTGTCATCCTCCGGCAAGCGCTGCGTGCTGGAGAAGGAGGTGAAAAGGAGCGGGGAGGAAGCATACACTTGTCGCCAATCAGGCATTGAAGCCGGTGGGCTGAGGGACTACATCGAGACCGATCAGTGCATCGAATCATGTGGGGTGGATCGCAGAACTCTAGGAATTGCATCAGATGCTCTGCTGGAGCCTCGCTTCGCACAACAGCTTTGCTCCTCCAAGTGCTATGGAAGTTGCCCTAACATGGTCGATCTCTACTTCAATCTTGCTGCGGGTGAAGGTAACAGAACAAATGGTCATGTTCATTGCATAACAAATCTTCTCGATTATCAAAATTGTTTGAAGGAGTCCTTTTTATAAGAACTCTCCCTCGCGCAGAAATTAATTAACAAAAAGATAACTACCTGACCTGACATATGTAAATTATCTTTATATGTATAGAGCTACGAAGGTTTAAAAGTTATGTTATATGAAAATATGATGATATTAGCTGGAACAAAATAAATAGAACAGATGACTAGTCATGGTTCTACACACCATGAAAGATGGAATCGCATTAGTACATGCACACTAGATTTGTCGGGAGAAAGTCGAGAAATTCACAACGAAAGACCAAGCCCTTGGTTTCTCTCTATCTGTAAAATACGAATTTCATAGTTTTTTTCTCCTTTTGCTGCAATGTGTAGGAGTGTTTCTTCCTAAACTCTGTGAGGTGGAGAGAGAAGACACGCGGAGAGGAATGGCAGAGATCCGGAGCTCGGGTATGGTTGCTCCCGGGCCGATGATCCACCCCGTCAAGTTTATGGTTGCCCCGGCACTGTCTCCTTATTAATCACTTTCCTCAAAACCGATCGTATATAGAAGTTTGCAGGCCTTGGTTCAGAACAGACGTACGATGTAGCAGATCGGTTTGATTAAAGAGTAGAGATACCCGTCTTCGAGTGCTGCTTTATCCTTCTGGCGTGTGTGCATGTATGGCTTGACGGGCTAGCTTTAATCTATAGAGTCCTTATAATTATGTGTGTATGTAGGATCAGTATCCCAAGCATTGGTCCATTATCCAGATAGTGTGTACGGAATCGTCTTCAATGGATTATCGTAATGATGATATATCTTCAGATTGTATGAATAAAAGGCCAGCTTTCGTTCGTACATCCATGCAGTTCAATGGATTGTCGACCCGACGCTCATGCTAATGTATGATTCCACGTCATATATCTCTCCTTCTCTCGTTATTTTGGTCCAAAATGAAACGGACAAACAATTTGCTGACTTCGGAAACAACGGAACAGTCCACGTATTATTGTGATCCAATAAACCGTAACGTGGCAGTCCATTTAAAAACAAGAAATGCTCATGTCGTGGCGATATACATGACGGAAATACTACATTGAGCATATTTTTTAAAGTTCAAGGACTAAACTAAAATAAAAAATAAGTTTATGAATCATATTGAACATTGAAGTAAAGTTTAAAAACCATCTATGTCATTACACCAAAAAAAGTATAATGGGACCTATATGAAAATAATATAAAAAAATCAAAAGAAAAATCTTCCACAAAAAAACATTGCGATTAGTAACTATTTGAAATTGATAGTATAGATGTTATCAAGATTGTTGATAGTTATAATAAATCACTTCTATTAATAAGCATCAAAACTATGATATCTTCAACTAAATTTAAAAACACAAAAAGTTTACAAAATAAATCATATTATAAGTATACTTGCTTGATAAATTTATAATAACACGTTGAACTTGCCAGTAGAAAAAACACATTAAACTTCATGCATGAAAGAATTATCATATTGAAGAAGTTTCTTATTATCTTAGCTTTATGAGATAATACTTATGCGTTATGAGACCATCATGTTCGATACATCAAATGAAATTCAAATATTGAGTAAAGACATTAAGGAATGATTAATTCACCACTTGTGTTTTCGTGAAATTAAGAAAATGAGACACGTGAATAGAAATGACATTTTATTTTGGACTAACTTTTACTCCAACAACTTGAAATAATTAGAGATGCAAAATTGCGCAACGAAACGATGAATCGTTTTAGTCTTGACTTCGGTAAAAGTGATAGCGATAGCAGCTATAGGCAAATAACTTCAAATTATGAAAAAAGCATTTTATCTTTGGAAAAACACCAAATTTATTTGTTTACTTTACTAAGCAAATAGTTATTAACTTAATTAATGTGAATGTATTCTATTGCGCATGGCAAATTTTTAGTATACATAGATACGTAGCCCTATGTCCAAGTGCGCACGCGGTGGAGAGAACCATATAGCGGGAAAGTTCTCAGACTCCTCTACAGAGAACCATTGTGAAAGAACATAGATCTTTTCGCTTCTCTCTTTCTCTCCAGAATCTTACTGATGCAGGTAGATGATGGACTAAAGTTTTTTTCCATAACATACATATAATTCCCGCAGTTCACTATAATAAGCCTTACATATGCTGTGTGCATTTGGAAACTGGGGAAGGTAACTCAAGTGTCTGACTGATCCTGGTATTATACCTCAACTTTGTATGAATCTAAGAATACAGGATAAATGTTGCTTATCTGCTATTGCTACTAAGTTGAAAGACTGTAGATGCGCCGCAAAAACAAATTCATCGTGTTCGTGCCCGTGAAATGTACAAAGAACCAACTTTTCTAGGACTTGTTTAGACCATCCCAGTATTTGTTCTCCCATATCTCCACTTGCCTGATCGAGTTCTCTTTCCTTCTGCGGTTCGCGTAGAGAGATGGAGCATCATATGGAGGAGGCAATTTGCAAGGATATGTATCGGCAGGTCCCTTTACCAGCGATTCTTCCATGAACTTCTTCTCCAACCCGTTGGCCTGGCAAGCCATGTGCTCGGAGCAGAATTCCACCGCTTTCTTGGGCGCGACAGGTTTGAACCTCAACAGCTTGGCGTACTCATTCAACAGATGAAACATGTAATCATACACAAAGTCCATCCTCAACTCTTCTAGTACAAAAGTGCTCGCCGCTTTCCCAAGAGCCTGTGCCTAATTATCGAAAAGAATGAATAAGGAAAGGTATTCGATGAAAAAAACCAATTTCAATCTTGAGAGAGAAAGTCCGGTCCACAATGATGATCCAAGCACCAAAATCATGTGCAGGTAGTTATTATGGCAAAGGAACTTGTTGTGTTGCATTAATACAGTAGTGTTGATATCTAACGAACTAGCTAAATATTACAGAATTCAGAAATATTACCTTTTGCTTGTGGCTGTTTCCCCAGTCTACGGCAAACTTAATGGATCTGCACTTGTCATCCTCCCTAATGGGCCAGTAGTGATGGACCGGCATCAAACCTCTGGTGAAGAAGTCGTAATAATGGGGCTTGACCACTAAGGTGACCGAATCACAAGCCAGGATATACTTTTCGCTGACGGACCACGCCGACCCTTCGATATATATTTTGTATCTGTTTATAAGGGAGCACGATGTACGAATTAGTACAAAGGAAGAATGGAATCGAGACTGAACTCAAAAAGACCACATGATCCAGAGAGATGTTAACATGAAGATTCTGTTTTACCTGTGAATGCATTGGTTTGCCAAGTCTGACCGTTTGTATCCTTGCTGCGATTCTCGGATCCAATCCTGCACAAAGTATTCTGCTCTTATCACAAAGCTCCCCGTGACTGACTGACTGTTATGTAGATATAGCGGAATCTATCTTGTCCAGTTGTTTTACTGAAAGAAAGTTGAAGATGACACGAATATGTAGCTACCAAACGTTCCAAACGGTCTCTAAAGCTACACAAACAATGACACTTCTGTTTGAGAAAAAGATTTGAACCCCAGTTCACAAGTGCATTGCTCTCTTCCTCTACTGCCATTACAAGGCACAAGTTTGTTCATGTCTATCAACTACAGCCTACACCACCGACCTTTTTGAAACCACACGGGAACCAATCTTCTTTAATTTCCAAAACCATAGTTCATTGCATTAGTCTGATCAAGCCACAGCCCAAGAACCACATTTAAATGTCATATATTTACCTGCGCAAAGATACGAGCATTCCAGTCTTGTTCATCAGATACATTGCATCGGAGAAGGTCTTGCCTGGTGGTAGCAACGGCAGGATTACCCTTCCAATAAGCATGAGGTTGCCTATCCATCCATTTAACCCTCTTGTTGCCTTCTTTGAGGTCCCTTGACAAAGACTCCCATGGTTTAATATTAGTCTCGGGCCTACACAGCACGGATCACATAACATGTGACTGTGAGTTACTAGCATCTTCTAGTAATAATTTCAAAGATGAGAATGGAAGTAGCCTTACCAGCCCCAGAAGGACCAATCAGGGAAGACAATATCAAGCGTGGCATCGTCTCCACAGTACCTAAACAAAGGTGGCGGGCTTGTGGCATTAGGCCTACGATGTAGCCTCGAATGAATGACCGGCCAGTCGACGCAGTCAAACATGAGCTCCAGGTCGGGCACTTGACCCGGGTACCTCCGCAGCAGCTGCAGGATCCCCCACAGCGTAAACTCGTCCCTCGTCTGAAACGACTTCTGATACGTCTCCACGTAAGCCCTCCCGCCCACGATCGCCAGCCTGAAGTTGGCGGTCCCCTTGGCCCGCTCCACCATGTCCCTCGTGATGCCCGTGCGGGCCCACGGCTTGAGGTCCTCGTGGATCCAGCGGAAGTACTCCGGACATGTGGCGACCGACGAAGGGTCGAGGTCTGGCTCTTGCTCTGGCCGGAGAGAAGCGGGGTAATTGGAGGGGCATGTTCGGTTGGGGTTGTAGAAGGTGCAGTCGAGGGGGATTTCGAGCTTCTTCCGGGGCCTTTTGGGGATTGCAGGGGGCTTGCGAGGGTACACGTGGCTCGTGGCAATGTTGACAATGGGCCTAGACTGTCAACGTACAAAGCACACCGTTTCATTCATACCAGCATTGATGAGCGTCCGGGGCACTAATTAAACATGTTTATCTCGGGAATAATCTAAATTACAAAGTACTAATTACACAGCCAGGCACACTGAGAATGCAATGTCTCCATGATTATCAGGAATGAGTTAAGAATTCCGTGGCCGAGCAGGTTCCTTAGAAAGTTAGAAGTGGGTTGACAATGGCAGGCAGAAACAAGTTGTAGCGGGACCCGCGCAAGAGCTACTAGATGTATTAAAAAATATATATCGACGGATCGATCGGAAAAACAGGCGGCGATCGCGCGGCCAGGTGAGAAGCGCAGTCAAAAGAGTCGTTCGCTTCCCTTCCATCTACTACAAACGAGAAGATGACGCGCGCCCCGGGACCGACCCGACTTGGCTCCGTCACCGACACGCCGCGGGGGCGTGTCACGACCGCCCCCCGAGGGCTCAATTATTTTTTTCGGAAAGTCCCCCATCAAACTAAAGGTATGATTTCTAATGGTGAAAGTGGTTCTACATCGTTCGACATGTTGCCCAGTACGCCCAAGATCGACGGTGGCTACTGACTGGAGCTGCCGACCGATGCTGCTGCTGCTGCAGAAACAATCGGTCATGGCTTGGGAAATCGTGACCATTGTAGTTCTATTCACAAACAAGTTTTCTGTTCTTCTTTCCCATGTGTACCCGCAATGAAAGAGACTCGTGCGAGAACTGAGAACTGACTTGCAAAGTGTTAAACTGCAAAGTGGAGCGATGAACTGCGAGTGCGCATGCCAATCGTAAAAGTGAAAAAGATAAAAAGCATTCTGGGAAATTAGGAAAAGCGGAAAAGAGAGAGAAAGGGAAGAGACATACTTACAGAGGAGGAGGAGGAGGCAGAGGAGTCGAGGAGGCGCGTGGAGAGGAACGCGCTGAAGAGGAGGAAGGCGAGGACGAGGAAGACGGCGGAGAAGCGAGTTGGGGACTTGAGGAAGGGCCTCCAGATCGAGTCCGCGAAATGACGAAAATCCCCAGACCCACACCACAAGTACCTCTGTAGCCTCTGCATGCTTGTTCTCCCTCACCGCCCTCCTCACTTTCCGAATGAAACCCACGCGATCATCCGCCGAGATCTCCTGACTCTCTTTCAGCGAAGCTCTTCGTGGACAATAATGTTCTGGTCGGAAGCTTTTGCTTGACCAAAAGAAGTCTTTTTGGAGCGTTGGAGAAGCACGCAGAAGCTGAGACAAAAGTCTTTGGTGGCGTGCCAGTAGGTGCGGGAAAGTCCTTTTCTCTTCTGGTTCACAAAAGGGGAAGAAAAGAAAGAACCGAGAGTTCGGATCTCAGAGACACGGCTTAGGCAAAAAGACAAAATACTATGAGAGGCAAGATCCACCCGATTCCGTGTCGAGGAAGAAACTCCCCCCACGAGAGAGAAAGAGAGTCAGTAGTTGGATCGCGTGATCAATTCTGGCAACAGTTCTTTGAATTTCACATCCTACTCTTCTTCATTGCTGACGGAATGGGATTAATAATTGGCAGAGGAAGAAGGGCCTCGACCGGAACAAACTCGAATGATTAAAGAGAAAGATGAATGTTGCAGCTGCTTTTTAATGGGTCTTGTAAGAACAAATCCTAAGGACCCGGAGTTTGGGCCCTTCCGGACAAGATTTTTACTCCCGTTTCTTTGTCGTTTTCTCCACTCGTGATTCGTGTTTTTTGTCTTACGATTTGTGGAAGAAGGCTTCCCTTGCGGAGAAAAGGCCCGGGCGTGTGGGTGCCTGTCCGAAAGCAGGCCCAAGAGGCCGAGAACGAGAACCCCAGTCAATGGCACGGGATGCAATTTTCTTCGGTCTCGGGGGCTTTCTGTTTCCCTCTCCCTGTCTGAACAAATCTGGCATCTACTTCTCTGGTCGGAAATGAGGAGGACTTCCTTCTGCAACGAATCGTGGGAGTCCTGCTAATATCATGGCCAAACAAATTCTCGTTCAAAGATGGGCCGTGATACATGTGACGAGCCAGACCATGAACCAAACCATGGCCCATGAGTAATTTGACCCCGCTGAGCATGACCAAGGAGGCCGGGTGCATGACTAGGCGCGACCCTTGATATTCCTCGACCTTTCAGAATCATCATAGGGGCAGCTCATATAATGATTGGATCCTATCTAGTGGGATACTATAAGAGAAAGGCGAAGGGATAATTCCGATGGGAACAAATCATGTCAATCCAAATTATGTAAAATAGGTATATAGGACAAAAGCTAAGGAGTCTCTGGCTTGTGTGTATATAAAGGGGTCACCCTTCATTTGTAAGACATCACATTGAATACAATTCGACTTCCCCTCTATACACTCTCTCATCCCTTGTACGACCCTTGAATTGTGTGCGTGAGAATCGGCTGACTTGAGAAAGTTTTCCTAAGACCACATAGGTGTGGAATCGTTAGATATAACCAACCCGTGACACTAGGATGACCCTTCTCACAATTACCTTAACAACAGATAATTAGCTGAAAAGATGGAGAAATCCCTTTCACTTTCCTTAATCACTGATTCAAATGCCCAGCCAGTGTGATTGATTTGTTAAGACTATTCTGCCAGAATAAGAGTCATGGATGCTTTACTTGTTATGGACCCAAAAGGCTGTTGAATTTCAGAGCGGCAGAACCCCAGCGACTGCAACCTTGTCGTCTCTCTAATGGAAAACAGAATTACAGAGATCATTATTGTCCCAAAGCAACGGTAAACCCTACCACATCGTTATATCATCACTCTCTCTCTCACGAGTTCCCGAGGGACAGAAGAGACAATGTTGGGGTGACCTCTTTTCGTTCTTGTTCTGCCTCTGTTCCCCCGCAACGCAGCTTTTCGAAGAGAGAATATAGACACCATCATCACCATCAACACCAGCCTTGTGCTCATCTTGGACCGTCCGAATATTTTAGCTGGTGGGTCGTGCTGTGTTTTCCCCGGTCGATAAAATCACCAACTTTGCTGACCAATCATGAGCTCGAGCAGTAAACGCAGAGATGGTGACGTTGTGCAGAAGATGAACTCCAAAGGTGGGAATACTGCCTCTCCAGTTGTCAGCCTCTGCCCCCAACACAACCCTTTTTCAGGAAAAGCAAAAGAAGAAAAAAAAAAAGCTGACGAGATAGAGAGAGAGAGAGTAAAAGGAGTTTCGCTTTTCTCAAGATTTTCCCCCCCATATGTAGCAGTTAATTCAACGTCTCAGTGAAAGCCTTAACCATCTCTTGACATTTAAGTGTAAGCATTATGATGTTATGGTATAATCTTCAGATGAGATGAATATAAGGCAATTGACTCGGCCACATTTTCGTTTCTTTTCCCCTTAGTTTTGGGTCACAAAAGGGAGCCCCTTTTCGACATCACAGTCTTGTCTTAGATTGGAATGGAGGTTCGCAATGGTGTGATGATTATACGGCCACAATTATAATGTTTAGCACTTCGGAGTAGTCGTCATGATTTCAGAGAGAGCATGGCAAACAAGGCACACTTACTGCTTTTCTCTTTGGGCCTGCCATTGCATAAGAACTTAATTCACGATTTCCCACTCCATTGCACGCGTGACACATCTCTCTCTCTCTCTCTGGCTTTGGATTTTTAAGAACCCAATGATGCCATGCCTTCGTTCCCTGGCTAGCCGTTTAAAATTAATGACTCCGCTCTCTCTCTCTCTCTCTCTCCGCGGAGAAAGGTTTCAAGAACCCAAAGGGCTTCTGAGAGCTTCTTCTTACTCGTAGCACTATGTCTGTAAGTCTCTCTCTCTCTCTCTCTCTCTCTCTCTCTCTCTCTCTCATATTCACAAACACACACATTCAACACTGCCATAGGAGTTCTTAAGTTTATGTTGAGGTTAACTGAAGATAAGACTGATCAGGGGAAAAATTGCAGATGATGGTGGAAGTGCGAGTGCCGAACCTGGACTGCGGGGGATGCGCAGCTAAGCTGAAGAGAGCTCTCTTCAAGCTCAAAGGTGCAAATATTCTGCTTCATTTCTTTAAACATTGCTATCTTATTGTCTAAGATGGTCCTTTTGGTGCATTCGTGGAGGCCAGAATCCGTTTGAATATAGGAGCTGCTATTAATGAGTGAACTCACCATAAATCGAACACACTTCTTGACATGACTGAAGAGGACTGACCTTGCTACTTCTTTGATGCTCGAGTCCTGACTAGACTCCCATGCTCTCTCGGAATATAGTTTTCTTCTTCTTGGACATGAAGCTCTCCTACATGTACCACACGCGCCACCATTCACACCCAAATGCCTTTCTCCACAGGTTAAACGATGATTAGATTTAGCGAATAGGTTTTATTCGAGCACTTGATTGGTGAGCAGGCACGTTACTTCGTGACTTGACATTATAAGTCTCGGCATTTCCATCATTATTCTCCTTTTTACCTCCTAGGCTGTTGTCTTATGAAAACTTGTCACCCTTAGTTGTCATCTGATTATGTTCCACGCAAGAACTGACATAATTAAAAGTCGTGTGTCTTAACTTCTAAACAATGTTGTGCACCGTAGACTCAAAATGAATAATCTCAGGATGACCAAAACTATTAGTCCTCTCTTTGCGGAAATCTTCATAGACACTTTCAACCAAATTATCATTCCTAAACCAAGCCATCCACTTGATTGTGCGCATCTGTTAGTCATACATATAGTGAACGGTGCTAGCTACTAGCTTTTTCTCTAGTCGAAGCCCCGTACCTATACAACCTCTCGCTGATTGGTAAAACCCAACTTTTCAGGAGTAGAGGAAGTGGAGGTGGACATGGAGATGCAGAAACTAACGGCCAGGGGCTACAGGTTGGAGGAGAAGAAGGTGTTGAAGGCCATTAAAAGAGCAGGGAAAGCGGCGGAGCCATGGCCTTTTCCGGGGCACTCTCATTTCGCTTCGTTTTATCAATACCCTTCTTACATAGTCAACCAATACTACTACGACGCCCACAGGATCGGAGCTTCTTCCGGCGTCCACACTTTCTTCCACACTCCCGCGGTCTACTCCGTCACTGTCGCCTCCGACGAGGCCTTCGCTTCTCTCTTCAGTGACGATAATCCACACGCGTGCACAATTATGTGAAATTAACTAGTTATCGCCGCTACGAAATTAGTTTTGTTCTCGGTTTTCCCTTTTGAATTCGGTCGTAGGGACAGATTCCCTAGTATGATGTCCCTTCTAATATATTCAAGGTTGCTAGTTTTCGCAGATTTAGTTCTTTCGGCAAGCGCTTTGATTTGTAGTAGCTAGAGCTAGGGCTGTGTCAAAAGTTCATAATAACATGAGCAGACGAATCAAACCGGTTAGGTCTGGTTAAAACAGGAGGAACAAGAAATATGCTAGTTTCCAAACATAGGTTGACACGTCGAATCAATTCGACTGCGATAGACTCGATCGATTTGGTTCTAGTCAATTGGTCTATTCGGGCAATTGTCAATGTTCGTGAAAATGAACCGGGTAAAAGTTTCCTATCTTCTTTTTCTTTTTCTTGCCAGAGAAGTTTCCATATTCTTTTACCTCGCGAGTGATGTTTTTTCTCCTCCTTATGATGTCCTTTGAGTCGATTTTCTTCCACAACATCCAATCAAACGTGATGAAGGGTGAAATCTTGGTTGGGCCCGTGAGGAGAAAGCCGTGGCGAAAGTCGAATTTCTTTCCCAGCTTTAATTATTTCGGTACTTTTCAAGAAATAGTCGATTTCTTCGTATCGAAGAAAATTACTATTATCTTGTATTAATGCTGGAATTTGTAAAATTGGGTTTGAAAAGTTGCCCTTTTCCGACGCATGCATTATCGTCCCGAAGCCAACTTGACGACTCCATTTTTGGTGGGGAGAGCCGTTGAACTTGATTCATTCATTAACAATAGAAGATTAAAACGCTGGTACTTTTACGCTCTTTACGCTTATGCACGTGATTTTCAACAACAAAAAATTGTTTTTCACACCTTTGCGAAACTTGCGAAAATACCCCTTTTTTTGGAGTATAACATAGTGTACACATATAAAACATGCGTCATATTATATTCAGAAAAAAAAAAACTATCTTGAATTTGTTTAATATGTTTTCATTAGTCAATTAATGATTTACCATGTCAATGAACATCTCTATATATCAAAGTTATGATTCTAACGGGACGTGCAAACACATATAAATACAGTTTTTTTTTTTTATTTCTCATAAGACAATAGAAAGTAGCAGTACAATTCAATTATTCGATGCGAGATTTTTAAAATATCTTGCAATTTCTCTGGTGCTCTTTCCGTATGTAACTTATTTTCATGTATTATGAAATTTATATATTTCAAAAAAGTGACCGTATACACCCATCCGTGTCCCGCATCCTATGATTTCTGTCTCGTATATTACTAACAGAGATTCCGACTTCAAGATCCATTGTTCGCACATTCATGGTCAATGAAAGTATTCTCTGCAAATTACGTAATCTTTCTCGAGTAATCCGTTAATTTTCCATCTTTTTTTACTATCAATTTGAGTACGAAATAGATGCCTTAAAAATTAATTAAAAAAAGTTGGTGCACAATGGGCCAGCATCGGATGAGTCGCTAGAATTGACATCGGGGGTCCACCTGTAAGGTCGAGGGCTATGAAGAAATCAACATCGTCGAATCATCCAAAGGACTAGCAATCTGATCTATTGGAGGTCTGGCTTCTTGCCTAAGGCATATAACGGGACAAAACACGCCGTATGTATTCATGTCATCGTACTCCGCCGTGTATAGATAATTTTTCATTTGATAAGCCAACAAGGACTATTTCTTATGGTCGAGACTCCATTTGTTTCGCGAAAAATATTTTCTGACATTTGATTTGCCTAAGAAAATGAGTCGATGGAAAATGTTTTCGATGCTTAATTTCAGGAAAATGATATTCCTCTTTAAAATATTGAAAAATATTTTCCAAAATATGGCAAGGTATTGATGCTTAAACCTAAAACTCTACGCTTGGGCATGGAAATCTCAATGCTAGTTCCTGGCGTTCAAGACTAGGTCTCCAGCGCCCAAGCCCGAGTCCATCGAGGTCGGGCCCAAAGCCCTAGTGCCTGTGCCCGATGCCTCGACACTCGAACTTGGATCGATAAAGGTCGTGGTTGACTCGGGCTCGAGCTTTAGTCCCCAGCACTTAGGCCCGGGTCCACAAAGGCCATGCACGGGTCCTCGATGCTCGGGCTTGAGCCCTTGGTTAATGAAACATTAGTTCTTATAAAAAAAAATTAAAAA
>BCNH02000001.1:25522017-25554953 GCA_001662345.2 Metrosideros polymorpha var. glaberrima
AATTTTAACTAGAGTAAATACTTGGCAAATCAATTGAAATCTGCTCTAGTTGTAACAATAGATAACAACACAAACGATCTCTGAACTTTTATCAAATGTGCAATGTCATCCTTAAACTTTTAATTTGTTCAATGTAGTCCATGAATTTTTTGTACATGTTCAATGTCATCTTTGAACTTAAAATAATTGAAGGACAACATTGAACCTCTTTATATAGTTCAGAAATTAAATTGAACATGTACAAAAAATCTAAGGATCACATTAAGCAAATTAAAAGTTCAATGATAACATTACACATTGGGTTAAAGTTCAAGGATCATTTGTGTTAATAACTATGGAAACTACCCCATCAAAAATATCTGAGGTCGAACATGTAATAATTGACTTCTTTAGATATATATTCTTTTTCACGGTTGGATGATTCTACGAGGGTCGAATCGACGTCGCCCGTCCATGTCGATTTCAGAATGTGGAAAAGCCCGCAGTTGATTCCATAATTATCAAATTTTTCTTTTGCAGCACGAAATTTGATTAGTACCAACTTTGGCCCCCAAGTCCGGGCCTCCCAGCTAAAAACAATTGATCCTACGTAATGCGTGGAGAAAAAGAAATACATGTGACGGCCCCTGAAGGAGCGTGTATAAAGGCTCGCTCATTCTGGTGGCACGTCCATTGTAATACGACTCTCTCTCTCTCTCTCTCGCGTAACCCAAAACCCCGTTCACATTCTCTGTCAACTCAGCGTGTTCGTATTGTCTTCCTTCTCCAGAATGGCGCAGGTACAGACTTTCCTCTGATCTCTTGTTCTATTCTTGTTTTGGGTTTCTCTGAACTTCGACCTGATGTAATCCATGTTCATCCATACTGCTCTGAATCATACAACAGAAGATGGTGCTGAAGATCTTGACCATGACCGATGACAAGACGAAGCAGAAAGCTATAGAAGCAGCAGCCGACATATATGGTTAGCTTAGCTCTCCCCCCCAGAAAGATCAAACCTTTTCTTTTTGATCTTCTGAATCTTCCCTCTTTTGAATTCATAAACCTTCCTGGACTTGAGTTCAAAGGGTTCTTCCTTTCGTTTTCCAAGAAATTTCTAAAGTCAACAGAAGGATCTCTTTCTTTTCTGGTACATTCGATTTCGATCATATCGTCCGATTAATGTGCATTAAGTAAATAAAATAAAATAAAATAAAAACAGGGGTGGATTCGATAGCGGCGGATACGAAGGACCAGAAGCTGACGGTGATAGGGCAAATGGACACAGTGGCGGTGGTGAAGAAACTGAAGAAAGTTGGGAAAGTGGACATAGTTTCCGTCGGGCCGGCCAAAGAAGAGAAGAAGGAAGAGAAGAAGAAGGACGACAAGAAAGATGAAAAGAAAGACGACAAGAAATCCGACAAGAAATGAGCGATTCCTTATTACTTCCAAGCTTCTTCCTAATGCTGTATATTAATCTATTGAACATAGGATTGCTCTGAGAATTTTCTTCTCTCGTTAAGTTTCGGCCATGTAGAAGCAGCAGACGAATAGAGTTAGCATGTAGAGGTGGGCTGAGTGAGCGAGGAGGCATATGCACTATATTGTGGGGTTTTACCTGTAATCCGACATTGGGTATGTTTCTTTTCTTTTGTTTTCTTGTGAAATCAGTCACTGCAATTGTCGTTGTCGACGTAAATAACCAGCGCACGTAGCTGAGAGATTATCTTGCAAGAGATTTTCTTTTTTCTTTTTTGCTGCATTCGGAAATGTTGATGCCCTTTAAATTTTTGTTTGATGATTGGAGTCTAGTGGTACGAGTTTCCTCTTCCTCTTCCATTAGTTCAAGGGTCATTTTCCATCCGAGTGTAAATCGATCGCATTTGTCCGAATGATCCGAGGGGGATCGCTGGCATCATCACCTATGGCTGCTGGTAGGCCACCCGACAGCCACATCGCTCTGCTTGATTCACAAGCTACTTAAAATAATGGGTGCCAAGCGTGCCTTCCAACTCGAGAGAATTGTGGCGTCTTGTGAAATTGATGTCGAGTGTGGATCTGTGAATACTATGATGGTGTCGATTTACTGGATCCAAAGCTTTTCTTGGTCGCGATCGTAGCCTACTATATGGACCGTCTAAAGATGTGAAATTCAAAGGCTGAATCAATTGACAAAATGTGCCTGCTTTTATTTAGTTTATGTGACAACTTCTATCGTACGTATGCATCAGAAGCTTCACCTCGCATGGGGAATTTATTTTCCACACGGGACTAGGTACAGTACTTACGGTATTAAAGCCTGAGAACAGGGGGGCAAAAGGCAAAATAGAAAGAGGTTGGATCGATTTTCTCCTACACCTTGCCAACGAAACCCACCATCACTTTGTTATGGACCAATCAAGGTGACTTCGATTTGGTCACGAAGCATGCCCGCTTCCCCATTTCAACGCCAAATTTTCTTACATGCATCATTTTCTTCGCAATAACGTGCATGGACCAACCCCTTCAAACATGAAGAAGTACACTTATTAAATCTTTGTCTTTTTCTTTTTTTAAAATCAATTAGGGACTGTGCTTCAGACTTAGAGATAATACAGAAAATGTCATGTTTCGAGGCACGAGGGCGCTTTCTATATCGAGTCCTGAATGGCGTAGTGTAGTGTAGCGAGAAACGGTTCAGGGTGAATGATGGAGGCGGGCCTGAGCAATGCGTACGAATGTTCATGTGGGTGGGGTCATATTCACCTTTGACCAGCCAGCAACCTTCCAAAACTCACCCCCGAAGCATCATGTCCTAAGATTCTTCACGGTTCTCCAATAATTTGCTCGAAAAATCAATATACGACCGAAACTTACAAAGAATCCATTCTCTTTCCTTCCCTTTTTTGATCCTCCTGTTATCTTTTTATTAGAGTGGAAGCACATTATACCACTTGTAAGTTACAGGTTGTAACGGTACACACCCTGCGGTTGGCCCCCATGATCCAAAAACAGCACGTACTGGACTTAACAGCTATATCTAACTGAAAAAAAACAAGTTTCAGATGTTGTAATTGCACTCGGTATTTCGCTCAACAGTCTCACAGGCGTGCGCACACAAGAGAGATCTGGACTACAAGCTAGGCTCCCACAAGTTAGCAAGAATTTCACAGAGGAATGTGAGTGTTAAGATTGCCCCAATAGAGGTCCAGTTAACGACTTTGTAGATACTTGATTGCCATCTCAATTGAGATGCCTTTGACAATACAGAGGATGTGAACAAACCCCATTAGGGGAAAAACGAAAATGCCTAAGGTGTTCTAGCTTGTGTGATGTGCCAATCTAACCTTACCAACTAGAGGGATGAATGGGTTAGCAGGAGACTGAATAAAGGGCACTGCTCTTCAGTAATAAGGAACAGTTATAAACCACACATTGGTCAATTCGAATCTTGATCCAGATTGTTTTGCCGTCTTGACAGGATAATCTCAGCCATGAGACATTGCTAACAGGGATAGAGATGCCTCAATCCCCATCAGGCATAAGTTTTGAGGGCTGCGTTATCCTATAGGTATGTGCTTAAAGATGGTATCTTGATAGAGTACGTAGACACAGAATGAAGGAAGCAGTTCCCTAGTCGTAAGTGCCGATGTTCTGAGAAGGCAAAAGCTTACCTGGTCTCACCAGACACGTCTAAATTAAGCTGCTAGCCTATCGGCATAGGCCTGAAACCTTCTGCACGGCTCTCTTGTAGTGGCAATAAATCTGAGCAAAAGAACAGGCAGAATTATTTACAATGATCTTTTAAATCTTCCCTAGCAAAAAGAAAAAACAATCTTATTTCCTTTTTGTCAAAGCAAAGACTCAAAGAGTATATTTCTCTAGAATGCAACACAGGCAGAGGAGTCTTACTAGTTCGGAGAAAAGATTCTTACGTCTCACCCTCTGGTTGAAGTCCTACAAAGACAATAATAGTATCTTAAACAGAGTGCTTGACATACAAAAAGATTCCTGCTACATGCAATGCAGCATTTTCATTTTCCATTACAAAATTAGCTGACATTAAATGCTTACAAAATGACTGTTAATATCCTGAACTCTTCAAATATCCTAAGCATTCAAGCACTAGAACACTAATAAATGAGCACCAACACTTCTGATTGAAATTGAAATGAGAATGATGCCTTCCATCTACAAAGCAACATTGGACGAATAGCCCAATTGACCTACATGAATCAATTAGAATGAAAAACCATATGCTGCCCCCACAGAAATTTGGCATCAGACAATTACATAAACGAAACCCATTATGCAACAGCAGTAAATGTAGAATGAGAAAAGTCTGTGCATACTTTACTCTGTGTCCCTGTTGTACACGATGTCTGTGGCACTGTATTCATGTATCGCCCTGAGGATCCACCCATACATTGCACAAAACTTAACATCTCTTGTAGCCCTTAAACTTTGAAACCAGGTGGACATACTGCCCCTTGTCCACCATGCGTCTTATTACCGAGTGAGCTTCAGAAAGCTTGCCTGCATTTCGCAGATAACTCACTAAAGTGCTGTATACAAGAAAATTAGGATTACAACCTCTCGCTTCCATTTCATTCAACGTGGAACATGCCTCTGCAAAATTACCAGCCATACAATACCCACGAATCATGGAATTGTAAGTAAACACGTTTGGTAGCTGTCCATCAATAATCATCTTGTTGAACATTTCTATGGCTTTCTCAAGCTCCCCAGCTACTACATATCCAGTGATCAGAACAGTGTAACATACAACGTCGGGCTTGCATTTATTTTTTATCATTTCATCGAAGAAATACTTGCAGGCATCTAAATTCCCTGCTCGACTCAATCCATCCATCAATGTTGTGAAGTGAAGAACACTAGGATCAAACCCCACTTCCCTCATGTGATTAAGGAGATTCAGAGCTGCAAGTGGCTTATCTCCTTTACCAAGGACATGAAGAAGTAGGTTATATGTATGAAAGTCTGGAGAAAACCCACGCCTGCCCATCTCATCAAGCAATCTGTGAAGTTGATCCAATTTCCCTAGCCTATACTTTGCGCACATAAGTATGTTATAAGTTAAAATGTCAGGAGAAAGACCCTCAGCTAACATCTGCTGATAAACCCACTCGATCAATTTATACTGCTTCAGGGCAACAAGGGAATGCAAGATAGCATTATATGAATGTTTAAATGGCCTATAGTTAAACACCTTGGACTTTATGAACCTCTCCACAACTCTCCTGGCCAAGCCAACCTCTCCACACGTACATATCAATATATTAAATGTCCGAGCAGTCGTTGGAAATCCTTTCTCAATCATCTCATCGACTAGTCTCCACATTGCCTTGAACTCATCGCACTCTGCAAAGATCTTCATCATCAAGTGGTATGCATCTGTCGTATGCCTGTAATTTTCCTGCATACCCGACCATACAAAGAACTTATACCCCAGCTTCACACACCTGCTCTTATTAGCAAACTCGATGCTTCTCAATATGCCCAAAAGGACTTCCCTCACGAGAAGCCCCGATACTCTTATCCGCAGTTCCTCTAAATACGCCTTCGCATCAAAACCCGGACCATCTTGTTGAAGAACTCGCAGGACTTTCTCCGCATCAACCCTCGCATTAGCGCCGAAGTTCTGCCTCGTTGAATAATATTCATCGCCGCTTGATTCATACTCGCTCAAAATAGGCACATCATCCATAAAGCAATCAGAATCGGATACCCACATCTTCTTCAAAGGTTCCTCTACGCACTCGAATTCCTTTTCGATTTTACCGCCGCGGAAGCTGCAGTCGCACAATCTACGAGAGCTAAATAGCATATGCGAAATCTTCTGTACTATTCTGGGACCAAACAATGCCCTAGAATTCATGCTTGACGTTCACAAAAGGTTGTGGAAATCCCATTATTTTCACTTGGCAGGATCCAACGAATACAATGAATCCAGCAAGAAAATGACACTATTACGAATACGAAGCTCCAATATCTTTATTTCGAACAACCGAAGAAGACCCAGTTGGATTGGAGCAAACGGATTGCTCCATTGGACCGGAATGCGAAGCATGTGAGACTGTGAGTGAAGACTCCGAAGAAAGAGCCTAATGATAAAGCATCAAAGTTCAGAACTTTGCAGGCGCAGATATATCACCTGGGACCGGCGACGTCGGGTTTCCAGAGCTGGGCCGAGTCCGGCGACGGCGCCTGAGGTGGTGGAAAGGCGGAGTGTGGAAGAGAGACGGCATTGCTGGAGTGTGTTGAGAGGTTTAAGAGGGATTTGCTGTTGCTGGTATGGTCTTGGAAGATTGGTCTCCCGGGCTGCTCACTGGCAACGAGCCACGCACTGAAAAACGTGCTTGTCATGGGAGAAGGCCCATGATTGAGAATGGGCTGGACTGTGGGCTTGAGGCCCAAAGTCTTGAACTAGGAGATAGCGTAGGGAAGTCGAGCTCATAACCCAACCACGTCCGAGGACTGTATTCTTCACGATCAGTTTGCATGATGCAAATACGATACGAGTCGATACCCGAATTGCATAGTGACGGCCGAGTATATTTTTTTTGTCCAATTGCATAGTGACGGCCGAATATGACATGACACAATATCTCTCATTCTATATGTTAATACGAATTAACACATTTTCATTGTAATTCAATCATTTAATATGAGTCGTGCTTTTTCCACTCCTCTTTCAGTTTAGACACTCTATTTTTGTGTTTTGCCAATACTATCCCTTATACGGCCACCACTTTTGTTACAACTCTATAAAAGTGGTTCCTTTTTTGTTGGTTGTAATTATTTTTATTTTGTTTCTTCCTTTTATCTCCTTGCGGATCCCACTTTCCTTCTTCTTACTACTACTCTTCTTTCTATGCACACAATTCTCGTGTCGGTCTCACGTTCTCGTCTCGAAGCTACAGTCCCAGCTCAAGTCCACAGAGGCCTCGATCGACGAGGGGCGACAAGTGAGGCAGAATCTTAAGGAGGTCTCGCATGTGAAGCGACAGAGGTTCCGAGTGAGATCGAGTGAGGCATGAAGTGGGAAGAGTGCGAGCGAAATCGAGTCACAGCCACAGAGGGAGAGAGAGAGAGAGAGCAGAGAAAGCATTGCAACTGAGTTAGTTTTGGGTTAAAGTCTAAACCCATTAAAACCCATATTTATGTTGGCCATACTACTCTAAAGCCATTTGTCAAATTTCACTCACCAATATAAAGGCACAGGTCATCCGACATGGGTTAAAAATGCTCCAGCGGCAGCGGGCCGATCACCTCAGGTTATCAATTATTCACAAAGCAAGAGTTAGTGAAACAATGGGTTAAACAAGTATAAATGATGGAATCCCAACAATTGCGCAATTACGAAATGATCGTTCAGAAACTGGCTTGAAGTTCAACTCTACGCACAACTGCAGTCTATGTCTAAAAGCAACAATGGCAACACAAATGAAAGAACAAATGCAGCATTATATCAATGTGTTCCTACTAATTAGTCTGTGATAGCACAATTTGTATCCCAAGACTCGGACACCGCACTAAAAACTGCAATGAATTAAAGCACTAATTCAAAATTCCGCTTCATATGATCTAAAAGAACACAACTGAACTTTCAACAATGGAAGAAACTGAACTTTCAAGCTATTGTACGTCTTTTATGAACAAAAAGGAAAAAGAAAAAGAAAAAGAAAATGCTGTCGTGCGTCTTTAAGAGGGTGAATGGTAACCATTCTACTTCAGAAATCAACTTCTCGCTAGAAGTTGATTTTTCTACTTCTACTCTAGAAATTGATTTCTAGAGTAAAAATACGTTTGGTAAAACAAGAAAAAAATTTTACTTCTAGAAGAGAAATAATAATATTTTATAAAAATTTTGTAATTAATTTTTATTTTATTTTTATTTCATTCCTTCTTGCACCTACACAGCAAGAAAGAAAAAATAAAAAATAATTACAAAAAATAATTACAAAAAATTTAGATATTTAAAATATTATTATTTTGGCCGGTCGACGAGGGCTTCGCAGCCCTTGCCCTCGCCAGCCACACTTCTAAGCAAGAAGGAAAAAATAAAAATAAAAATAAAAAAAATTTAAAATTTAAAATTTTTAAAAATATTATAATATTATTATTTTGGCCGGCCGGCGAGGGCTGTGTAGCCCTCGCCCTTGTCGGCCACACTTCTTGACAAGAAGGAAAATAAAATAAAATAAAATAAATTTTTCGAAAACATTAAAATAATATTTTGGTCGACAGGCGTACCACGTCATGTTAGCACCGGTCGACCAAATAGATTGAATTGGTACAAATGCAAAAAGTTTGAGCGGTCTAGAAGAGAAGTCAGAAGTCATTCTTTCTCCAAAGAAGTAAAAAAAAGTTACTTCTCTTTTTGGCTTCAAAACTCATTCTTGAGTAGAAAACTTATTCTGGAACAAAAAAAAGAAGAAGTTTTAACAAACGCGTTTCTGCTCCAGAAGTGAAAAAGTATTCTAGAAGTAGAAAAGTGAAAATACGTTAACAAACGCATTTCTACTCCAGAAGTGAAAAAGTATTCCAAAAGTAGAAAAGTGAAAATACGTTAACAAATGCATTTCTATTCCATAAGCCATTCTGGAGTAGATATTCTACTCCAGAATGGTTACCATGGCTACATTGGTATGAAAAGAAAATTGAGATATTATTAAATAGCCTTTATTAACCCAAACCCTCCAATCATCCATTTTAATACCAGTAGCCAAGTATCTAGACAAGAAAAATGGGACGTGTTCACTCCATTTTATGGCCTTTTTCCAATGAATGACTATTTTACGTTCCCCAACCGGAAAACTGTTCGGACATTTTTGCTGCTGTAATGTCCGCCGTTGGTGAACTGATGAGCCCACCACGCTCAAATTGATCAGACCGCGAACCAATCCCGACAACGCATCCCACGCAGTTCCTTTCAGAATGCAATCACACGTTCAATTCACAACATCTTCAATTCGCAAGAGTATCACGCAACATGTTGTTTTAGTAAAAAGTAATGAGCCAGGAAAGATCCCGACTCTGCATTCACAGGTAATCTGTTCCACAACCACAAACACAAATCTTTTCAACGCACGTTACAACCTTCGAAAAAGTTCATAAAAATCCACACACGTCCGACACTGAAAAATCCCTTCTCTTCTTCCGTCAGTTGCTCGATTCCTGAAGTCTCCTCTCCCCGCCGTGTTGTTCATCTGCAGCAGAAGAAACAGCCTCGCTCTCATCTGCAAGAAACACACAAACCCTGGATCACCAATCACACCAAACCATACCAAACCAAACCAAACCAAATTAATGACGAACAAAAAGCAATGCAAAGTTGCGAATGCAGCCTGGTATTACCATGGCGGGCCGGTTGCTGCAGAGCCTTCGCATCGTCCGTCTTGCTGAACCACGAGCCCACCGTCCCTCTCAGCTTGTCCACCATGCCCTTCCCTGGACTGTTCAACTGCCCTTCCCCCTCCTCCCCCAGCTGCTTCTTCACTTCCTCCGATTCTGTCACCTTCCCCACCGTTGCTGCCTCTGCCTCCGCGGCAGTCTTTTTCTTGTGCAGGGCGCTCGATATCACCTCCGATAGTGCCTTGTCCTCCTCCCCTGGCTTCAGCTTCTCCGCCAAGTATTCCCTCACTGACACCCCCTTATTCTGGGTCTGCGCCCCTGCCACCTCTCCCGGTGCCTCTGCACACTGGCCCATCGTCGAGCTGGTGACTTTCGAGATCACGGGGCCTAACTTCTCAGTCACTGTTGCCGCTATGCCCTTTCCCTGCTCCTTCGCAGGTGGATTTCCTCCTGGACTGAGAGTTTCTGCCTCCCCTTCTTTTTTCGCGTATCCGAGCTTAGATGCCACCGTGTCCTTGGCAGAGATTGCTTTATCAGCTATTGCCGAGATTGCTCCGGTGTAGCTGGTCTGTTCCAGAGGTTTGCCACTGTCTGCAGTGGTCTCATGTGCTTGAGGCTCGGATTTGGAGCCATCATTGTTGTGAGAATTGGTCATGTCGCCTTTCTCTCCATAGCCAAGCTTTGCTGCGACAATGTTCTTCGTTAACATGGCTTTATCTGCAATTGTGGAAGTAGCGAATGAAACCTTTCCAGTGTAGCTGCTCTGCTCATAAGGCTTCTCACCCTGAGAGTGTGTCTCACTTCCTGTAGCATCAGAGCTCTTTGGGGACTCTCTTTCGCCGTATCCGAGCTTTGAAGCCACCAGATTCTTTGCTGAGACTGCCTTCTCAGCAATCACAGATGTAGCAGAGGATAATTTCTCCGTATAACTGCCGGGGCTCGAGGGTTTGTGCTCTGTTTGGTCACGAGGATGAGCCTCAGGCTTCGTGACATCCACTCCCAGTGAAGCAGTGTCGGTCTCCATGGATGTTGGTTCAGGAGAAATTTGACCTTGGCTTCCCGTCCCAGTGGGTATGTTCGAGCTATAAGCGCAAGTCTCCGCAGGTAAGCTCTGATCTGTCCCTGATTTTCGCCCTGTTTCATCATGCACCGTCATCTTCCCAAGGGAACGAATGACCGGTGAAACATCGGCTTCCTCTCCACCTATATGGGAAACAACTTAGTACTCTGCATTGAATCGATTACTATAAAGTAGATATTTACATTGCGGATTCTGACAGGACACCAGCTCGGAAATTCAAATTCAAATTCAGAGCCGATTATCATCATAAACACCGTTCTTTATGGGCAGATTCTATTTCTACATGTTCTACGACCGATTAACGACAAGCATTATTTAGATAAACTCGAGTCTGGTTCGTAAAATATCAAATTGGCTCTGAGTACACTTAAGACTTGCTCCAAAGCTTTTTCCTTGTGAAGATCCAGCATCTGCTCAAGACCCACCCAACAATTCTAAGTGCCACAGCTCTTTTCACTACCAATTTACCATTAACCGAACCGAACCAACCAATTACCTAGTGTTGGTTCTGGTTCCTACTGTTCAAGATGACATATCTAAAACTCCAGTGACATTGACTTGCCTGAAGCAGTAGGATCGGTGACTTTGGTCTGATAGTTCGATGGCTCTCTCCTGCTCCCGGGCTGCGGGTCCTCCTCCAACCCACCAGGCCTTGCCAAATTTACCGTCGGTCGGCCTCGCTCTGCTTCACTCATCCCATGGGCAAAAGTCCTAGTCGGATCGGAAAGTTGGGTCGTCCCAGGATCACGAGCGGGAGCCGTCGACTGTGGTGTGTTTGCTGGCGCCCGAAGAATCTCTTCCTCAATCGCCCCAGTCCTTCCCAAAGCCTCCCTCGGCTTCCCGAATTTCTCCTCCCGCCCGGCATCGCTCGGAGTTCCACGGTCCCCTCCCGTCCCAAAGGACCCTCCAGTGTCCACACTGCTCACGATCGCAACTGACTCGTATACTGTTGCATCAAATTCCCACTTACTGAATCTTTCAACGGGTTATCAAGTTGGTAACCACACACTGAGCACGACCGCATAAATCAATTTGAAGTATAAGTTCCCAAAAAGACTCACTAGGGGCTCCGTGGATTTCTGGGTCCTCAACCACTTCTTCCTCCTCGTCATCCTCCTCATCGAGGTCGTGATCGTCAGGGACGTGGCCTTCAGGATGGTCGTGGCCGTGGCCATGGCCGTGCTTCGTGATCGTGTCCTTCAACTTCTTAGCCTTGGCCTTCACCTTCTTCAGGACCGACTTCTTCTCATGGTGGTTCTCGTTCTCTCCCCCCTCCACAACTAAAACCAAATACAACATCACCAAATTCAGGGAAAAAAACAGAGGAACAGAAATAAGAGAAGCAAGATGAAATTGAAGTTATTGAACCGAGTCGGCTTTTCTCTGAATGTACCGGAATGAAGGCCAACGGCGTTGGGGTCTTGCCCGTAACCGTGGCCCTGAGGATGTGCGGCTTGGGACTCCATGATCGCTCAGAGAAATGCAGTAAACAGTGGTCTCGCGATGAATACAGAGGAAACTGTTTGATGGTTGGCTAGACACTATGCTTCCGATAGAGACGATGGCTGGTGGGAATGTTTATAGACGCAGAGTGCCAGCTCTGCATGGGAGTGTCGTCCTCAGAGAAGTGACACGCAGGGACAAGACACGTGTAGAGTGGCTTGTCGACACGTGGCGAGGGGTCCGTGGCTCGGCGGTTCGAGTAAGGAAGCAGAGTGGATAACCTCTATCTCTACGGTTGTTTGCTCGTACAGATGTCGATCGGGGTTTATTAACTTCTCCGGCATTGGCTCCGTCGGCAAACGCCAATGATGGGTCCCACTCGAAATCCGACGGTGCAAGCGCGAGTCCACGTAGCGAGGAATCTGTCTGAGAGAGGGACCAACAATCAAGCCTGTCTAGTCTGCTCTACGTCACGATCGAAGCACTCCACGACCAACTTCTCATGGTACAGACACGTGCCCCCTTTTGCGGTCATCGTCACATCCCGAAAGAGAATAAGAACGGCAAGTTATTCACCGATAGCATCAAATACGGTACAAATATCTTACCACATAGACCACGATGTTTCTCTTGCATGATCTAAACTTAACTTTCGTACTCGAAATCAAGTATGCAATCCGTCGAAAGGATGGGTGGAAAGCCTTGGTCAAATTGGAAACATACAGCAAATGCAAAAGATGATTCCTATTTGTTACTAATCGGTAAATCCGTCAAACAGGTGAGTTAAGTTAGGCTTGGTCTGACCCAAATAAACTAATTTAACCCGTTTGACCCATTTTCCATGCAATTAAAATCAAGTGATTTATGCCTGACTCGACATGTACTTTACTCATATTCAAGCTGATTCATATTACTAAAACATTTCCATATTTAACCCAATAAAGAAAACTCATTCCAAATTAAGATGAGAATGCGAGATGAATGAGCTCGAGATCGAGTGAGGACAAGAGAGAATGAAGATATAATCATAAAAGTGGATTGGGTCTAAATAAGTTGTAAACCCATTTATGACTTATTTATCACTCATATTATGTTTAAATCTATTTATTTAATATAATTAATCTATTTAACAAATCGGCCCATTATATATGCGTTAAGAAATGGGTTTATAATCCATTTTAATCGATCTTCTAATCGTAGACAAAAATTATAATATCATTCTCTTTTGCCAATTTTGTTTTGAAAAATAAATTATTTTTCGTGTCGATAACTGTTTGAAAAAATTGTTACGTATTAATTTTTCCATGGCCTAATTCCATTAATAACCCCCACCTTTATGTTTAATCTCAATTCTATCCCGAACTTCTTTTTGTTTCAGAAAAAATCCCAAATTTTAGGCCTAGTCTTAGATCTTCTCTAAACTTTTTTTTGTCTTAGAAAAAACCTTAAACTTTAGGTTCAGTTTCAAATCTACCTCAAACTTTTTTTGTCTTAGAAAAAACCCCAAACTCTAGATTCAGTCCCAAATCTACCCAAACTTTTTTTAAGATAAAAATCATCAATTTTTACTCTAGTCCAAAATCTAGCCACATTAACCGCTTGTCTGAAGATCACTATTAATCGTTCTTAATTTTCATATCCTAGAATAGTTTCATTTTAGAGATATTTTTTCGTGTCACTTTGTTGATGTAGATTTGTTATCGATGTAAAAATACCACATCAAGTTGGAATTAAATAGAATGAAAGTTGGTTATTTTTTTTTTAGAAAAAAAAAAACTTCGGGGTAGATTTGGGATTGGACCTAAGAGAAAAAAAGAAGTTCAGGGCAGATTTAGGACTGGACCTAAAGTATGGGATTTTTTCTTAGACAAAAAAAAAGTTCGGGACAGAATTGAGAGTAGAACAAAAATTTGGGGTTTTTTTAGGAAATTTGGCCATTTTGCCATTGGGTGTTTTGCTTTTCCGCTTCTGTCCGGGCTCCGGGTTCGCGCCAAATTCGAATCACTCCACCTAAAAACCCCTCTCTGCAAATCTCAATATGCAGAACGGTGAAGACGATCTCTCTCTCATGGTCGAGACCGCAGCCTCTCGAGGTTTCTCGAGCGATTTCGTGTTTGGTGATCGGGAAATGGAGGTTCAGAGACGGCCATTACCATCGCGGTAGATAGAAGCAGGTCAGTGAATTTCATTATTTCCATCTACATTCAAAAAGCGGTCACCGATTCAAACGGATCATGGTGCTTGATTGCTAGCGAAACGGTAGATGTTTAATTTTCAGAAGGAGTTAGGTATAGTTCTGGAAGAGGATGCGGCTAGTGCATGATATCATTCAGTTTGGAATTGGAGAGATTAGAATTGCTTTAGGACGGCTGAGATTTAACTAGCCGGTTCTGTTGTGCGCGCCGTGTGTCAATCCGATCGAGACTTTCTCTGCTGATCGAGCTGCTAATTAGGAGTTTTATGTGAGGTACTTTAGCGGTCTTTATTCCGGACACTTGAGTTACTACTTTATTGATGCCCCCACAACTTGCACTTAGCAGGGCATTTGCTCGGCTGGTCTGCTATCACTGTAATAGTTCCAGTTACATCCTAATTGCTATTTCTTCTCTTTCGGAATGCTTTGAGTAATAATGGCTCTAGGCATTTGCTAGGCTGGAACTCTGAAAGAGAGTACCTGTTAAAGAAGAAAGCATTACCGTAGGGGAACATTGCCCCGGGTATTAGAATTGCCACAAATTATGAATGTAATGTACAATTAATCGCCCGCATAGCTGCTGCTTCTTGATATGACAGTGATCTGAGATGAGCAGAGCAAGAGATCCCTTTTTCGTAAGAATGTCTAACCGATATGTAGGATTTGATTTCTGACCTGACTTCGTGTTATTATCACTCAGCGTCAACAGCTTCACAAGGGCTCTGCTGTCTACCTGCATTCTTCCTCAGTTTTGTGACATTCTTGCATTTCAGAGAATGCTAGTGTTTCCTACTATTTTTGAGGTTGCGGACGGTCATCACGAGTTGTTGCCTTTCACCTTCTACCTCAGCAAATCGGAGACTTATTTCCGAGTATCTTTCTTCCATCTCCTTTAATTCTTGCTCCATTAATTTGTTCCTTTCGCTCAGTACTGCCAGCTCAGCACGCAAGTAGTTGCAGTTATCTTCACTTTGGACCACAGGATTCCCATCGATATGCTGTGCTTTATCAACTGTTTCATTCCTTTCCCCTGACTTCCGATGGCTTCTACTGCTTCTACCAGAATGTTTTGCATCCTGTGAAGTAAACCACGAGATATGAAGTCGTAATTCTTTATTTAGGTGAAATGTTTTGGAAGCAGATATACAAGCGGAGACGGTGTTACAGGCTGTCAGTTGGATGAATCTAGTAAAAGAAATATGGGACAACTTAGATTGCTATAGTTTTTCAGTCAAAGCAATTGATTATAATTTTGATGCCGAGGACTGAATTCTGTGTGCTAGTCTCATAAAGTTAGGTTAATGGAAGTTCCATATCAACAACTGCAAGTAATATTTGAAAGGCACTTTTCCCCCCTTCAAGGAACACTTTTCTTAACATTAATGTTCTTTTTTCTAGGTGCCAACTGAATCAACATCCTTACACCTCTGAAAAGCAGAAAAGGCTCAGATTGGTTGCCTAAAAAACAGCATTGTATGGTAATTTATGATTGAGATTTCAATGGATAAGTGACAAACCTCTAGCTGTTCTATGCTTTTGCATAGTTCTTCAATGATGCTTCTTAGGTTCTCCGCATCTCTTAGCCAAGTCGGTTTTTCTGCTCCCCTGTCCTTAAGTTCGATTTGGTTCTGTCCGATAAAGTGAAGCGTCAAACGTAATTACCAAAATAAGGAAAAGATGATGACCTAAATTTTACATAAAAAGAAGTAGCGTGTGTTTGATGTAACTTAAATATGTTCTTGGCACTTAGGCTAAAAGGAAAAAATTGTGGGCACTAATATATGATCAAATAGAGGTGGCTGACTGTTGTTTGATAACTGTGTTTGCATCCGGAATGTGTGATATTGTTTGTACAAATATCTGAAAGAATAAGAAGAGGACTTTTAATCACTGACATGACTGCTAAAGGTTAAATTATTACCTTAAGTGATGCCAATTTCTCCCTTAAGCTGGCAAGCATTTCAGGAATGCAAAGTGCAGTTGATTGGTAATCGCATGGAGTTGCTTTTCTATCTACGGATGCAGCTTGGCCACAGCTGCAGGCAAATGTATCATTTGCTTTGGTGATCTGCTCTTCTCTCCTTGTTAATTCTCTTTGTAGTTCAAGAAGCCGCTGTGTCAGACACTCTTTCTCCTTCTGTTCTTTCTGCATGATGTGCTTTAGATTTCGTTGTTGAGCTGTGAGGTTTTCCACTTTGGACTCCATGAAAGCAGTCATCTTTTCCTTCTCTTCCTTCAAGGATCTCTCAGTAGTCAACTCCTTAAGTGCTTCTTCTGCATTCTTCTTTTCCGAAGCAAATTTTTTTGCCAAACTCTCTCTTTCCTCATTCCATCTTTGTATGAGCATCTCTACTTCAGCTTGTTCTCCTTCAGCTCTCAGCTTGGCCTTTTGTTCCTCCAGTTCTTTGATGTCATCCTTCTCCTTTCTGAGTCTCTCTATTTCGGATTTGAGACTTTCTATCTCCTTTGAGGAAGCCTTGTGTTTTTGTCCATCATCATTTTGCACATATTCAAGTAGCTCGGATTTGTTGTCGAGCTCCATTTGAATATGCTCCATTTCTGTTGCTCTCAGAGCAAGTTGAGTGCAAAGCTCTTTTACTTTTACTTCATTTTGATTGTTTCTCAGTCGTAACTCTTCATTGGCTTTCTGAAGCGTCTCTTCCAAAATTTCTTTCTGCTGGCGGAGTTCATTGGCTTCATTCACTGCTTTAACTGCCAGCTTCTCATTCTCATCAAATTTAGATGTCATTTCCACTGAAAGCCTGCTGAATTCCTCCTGAAGTCTTTCAGCAGTGACAGCGTTCTTCCACCTGGTCTTCCTCAATGCCTCCTCTGCTCGTATTGCCCTCTGCTCCAGCTCGATTTTGGCTTGTGTCATGGCTTCTAAATCTTCTTCAAACCCTTGAGCTTGCTTATATATTTCTTTTTCCAAATGTTTAACTTGGCTTTCCAGTTCATTAATGGAAATCAATGACTCTGAAAGTTCTTGCACCTGCCTCTTGACCACCAATTCTAATTTCTCTATCTGCCCCTCAAGTTCTCTGATATGAGCTGAAGACTCTGAGCGCTCAACCTGTTCATTCATCTCTTCTTGTAGATTCCGTTCTTCCAGCTTGGTAGTTATATCGTGATTTTCCTGTTTTAAGATCTCATAGTCCAAGGTTAGCTGCTCCAAATGTGTCTCCATTTCTTCGTTGTATTTCTTGCACAACTCTATCTCACCATGCTGGTCTTCTATCTTTTGCTTCAGCAAGTCCACAATTGCATCACTTCGCCTGACCCGGCATTCTGGCCATCTGTCCCTTTCCTGAGGCTCTTTGAGATTCTCATTGATCTTGCTGGTAAGATGAGATATCTCCGTATTTTTTTCCTTTAACGTCTCATCAAGATCTCTTACAGCTAGAAGTAACTCAGAGTTAGAATCTTGAGTTTTGTGCAGCTGCAACCGGAGATTGAGATTCATGTCTTTTTCATAATCAAGTTCTTGTCTTATTGCTTGTAGTTGGGCTTTTGTCTCCTCATATTCAAGCTGCAGTTTGCCAGGAGTTTCCGCCTCTTTGGTTTGTATCCAGTAGGACCTGAGTTGTTCACATTCCATTTGGAGTGCATCTTTCTCCTCCTCGAGGCTTGATATTTGGGTAGATGAACTTTTTCCCAATTTCGTCTCTTTCACAATCTGTTTCCTGAGAGACTGTAACTCCAGTTCTGATAGTGTTGACTGCCTTGTTAAACTATCAATTTCATCTCTGAGTTTTTCAATTGTTGCATCCGAAGCTTCTTTATGGAACCTCTCTGTTCTTAATTGCTCATCAGCATTATTTACAGAATCGGTTAAGCTTCCATCTGAAGCTGAACCTAGAGACCACTCTGTAATGGACCGTCTATGATTATTGTTTGATGCCGCCACTGAACCAGCTGATTTTCTCTGAGGCATCGAACTTTGTCTAATAGGAGGTTCCGGTGGGATGCTCCTATTTTTAGTTTCAAGCTCTCCAGCATTTGGTTCAGGATATGATACAAGAGGTGGCAGGCTTTCATCTAAGTGCCCATCCTGCAAATGCAGTCAAGAATCATATTTAGGTTCTTCAAAAACCTAGAAATCATGGCCATTTTCAACACCCAGAAATTTCCTCCCTGTGAAATCTTAGAGGGCCTTGATTTTAGTTAGTGATAAGAACACCTTACTTCAAAATAATTATGTTGGTCCTCATCTTCTCCACTGACAATGCTCAGTTGGTTCTTCAGGGATCCCTCGTCGTAAGATAATGGAGGTCCATTGTCTTCAATTTCTCTGAGGATGGTGGAAGATTTCACAATTTATTTCTTGAGAAGGAAGAGAAATAGCTTTGGAATGATCAAGAAATATTGACAGATAATACTAGGATATACCTTTGGTCTGAACCCTCCACCTTCTGGATTGTCACCTGTTTGAGCAATTGCTTTTTGGTTAGATAAGCAGATGCATTTTCAAGTTTTTGTGATTTGAGATTAATAATGTACTCCGTGCAGGCAAAAGTAAAACAGAATCTAATGGTTAAACATTACCCAGCTTGTCAATGCGCATAAGACACAAATACAGAGAGAGAGAGAGAGAGGGCTCACATGTAAAACTGCTCCGGAGTTTGCAAACTTTAGTGGCAGAGAGAGAGTGTACGGTTCAGTTTCTGCTGCAAAATCTGCAAAATCAATTGAAGCTTCTCCAAGAAATCCTGCCTTTGATGACCCCTGGGCGAAACAAGAAAAAAAGTTCAGGCCTAGGCATTTGTTGACAAGATCACAGTGGACAATAGAACAGATGAATGTGGCTTTTTCCCCACCGCTGAAACAATGAAGTGGTATATTTTCTCTTTGAGCTTCCCTGTTTTTGACTCTCTGATGAGCTTCACCGTTTCATATACGGGACTCTCCCAAGAACAGATCCCATCCAGTACAGCAGTTTTCTCTAGCTTCACTGTCGGCTTGCCGACATCGTCAGGCACCAGAGATATTGTTAAGGTAGATTTCTTTGACTTGGGAACCTGGAGATGAATGTGAAATTGCAAATTAGATCCATACGTATGAGTTGTGAAAACTGTCTACTTTCCCATTGCAACAGTAAACATTTCACTTCTTTCCAGATCCGATGATCTCAATTGTCCAGTTTCTCAATTGCCGAAGTTACTGCTTTTAGCTTCATAACATCAATCCCAGCCTAAAGATGTTGATTTTCTGAGTTCAGTTACCTGAGTTGCCTGAAACTGCAACTTGAAGACAGCTTTGATCTTGTTCTTGTCGCTTCTCCATCTTCCTGACTTGAACATTGTTCTTATCTTCCCACTTTACTGACTCCCAATAGAGCTTACTTGGAGGGCAACTGTCATTGCTGTGCTTGGAAACGAAGCAGCAAATGCTGTACTCGTCAGAAGCAACTGAAATATTCCATCATTAAGAGCGAAGGGGAAAGAATGTTTCTTGTTTCTGTCCAACTGAGAGAGGAGAGGAAGTGCGATCTGAGATTTGAGTGTGGGCTTGCCCTCTGGCTCGGTTGAAGTTAGTTTCTGCAATGCAGTGGATTAGGAAGACTCCTGCTGGAGTCTTTTGGACGAGGGACAATTAATTATGACCCAGCCAAAGGCCAAAAGATACCTTGCCTAAAACAATTAAAGAAGCTTCTCATCCGAAGCTCAACAGGAACACGTACAACCAACCAAAAAGCATACAGTACAGCAGTTTTCCAGGTATGAGTCCGATTTTGCTGTTATGCTCAAGTCCTGGCCCTACACTTCCATGACCATGTCCCCACTCTCTTCTCTGGAAAAGATGTTTCGTTTCGATCGAGCTGCCTTGTTGGATAACACAGCAAAGCATCCATTTCGGGTCGCGATAAAGAAATGACGTGTTAAATGTATTCAAGATCTGATTTTCCTATGAAGGTTTTGCTGTGTCATTCAAGAGTATATTTGTATATGCTGGGTAGATGAGTCTGCCACCACAAGAAGAGTCCGTCAATTTACATCTGCTAGTGCTAATAGAAAAGAAAAGAAAAGAAATTCCTGGGTTCTCATTTAAAGCGAGGCGCCAACCAAAAGAGGTGGAGTGCGGAATCTGCCAGTGAAGTTGTAGTGGCTCTTTAATTATCATGTCATTATGGAATGGTTGCTACAGTGTGGGCAACGGTACTTTACAGAATTTTCAAAAAGGCGCTCCTTCCAACTGTAAGGCTAGGCCATGCTGCTTGTGATTGGGGATATGATTAAGACTTGACTAAAGTTTAAAGAACAGCCTACCGACATGCTGGAATGCTAAAGTATATATCCAAGGCATGTATCCTTTAATTCTTTGTATTTTCTCTGAAAACGATCTCTTTGTAATAAGGCGGTAAAAGAAAATCTTTTCCACGGGCGGCTTTCTCACCAAGAAGAGTGGGCGAGGCGGCTTGTGGAGAATTTGTTGTTTGCTGACCGGTGCGTGCGCAAGATATGCATATTCTTGTGGCATGGCAAACATGGTTGCATTCCGTGTGGTGATCCAATCAGAAGTGGTCCAAACCATCCTCTAACTCTCCTGGTTAGAGGTGGGAAAATGGAAAATTTGTCAAAAAAAAAGTCTTAAACCTATTGTATTTTTGCCGATTCAATCATAACCCTTTCAATTTTGCCGATCAGTCTTAAACATATTACATTTTTGCCAATTCAATTATAAACCTTTTAATTTTGCCGAGACTAAATCGGCAAATCAAAAAAAATTTAGGATTGAATCGGCAAAAGTACAATAGATTTAGGATTTTTCTGACAATTTTCTCAATGGCAAAATGGGTCTAAGCCCTTTCAGCTTTCCACAAACGTAAAGAATCGTCCAGTCTTGCAGCAGAGCATGGAAAAAGGGGATGCCAAGAGGAAGTGGTGCTTTCGTGATTGCATTTGCATGCCTCGTTCACAGTCAACCCCCAAGCCAAGTTGCTCTCTAAATGAGTGAGAATTGCACATGGCAGGTCTCGCACATGTCCCTCTCTCTCTCTCTCCTTAGTTTTTTTAATCGACTGACAGCTCATTTGAGAGCAATCCATTTTCATTTAAATACACGGGTGGATGAGAAACGTGCCCAACTAAAATAGAAATGCAATTCGAACGATTAGGGAGATCCTAACATCTCTTCCTCTTCGAGGTCAAAAAAAAAAAAAGTCTTTCTTGTCGACGCCCATTCCATTTCATGCTAATTCGAGATTTGTGTTTTTCATGGAATGAATAAAGTCGAGTATGTTGCGTGACTCGAGAAATTGAATAAATACATATTTTCTCATCGAATTATACACAAAGTTAATAGGACATTTCATCGGTTCGGGTTTACATAATGCGAGCTTCTTCATAATTGAAAATGATCACTAGAGTCACCTCGATAAGATGATGGATTCAAACTCAATCAGGATAATACCTATTACGGACGAAATGCACATTCCTGTAATAATTGAAGCTTACCGTACGAAAGAAGCTTTACTGGTACCAAAGTAAATTTATTTGCCAGGGTGGTCGCTTATCAAATGATTAATTCGACATATAAAACGAAAGATTTGAGGAATAGTATCTCAAAAAATTAACTATATTATCACGAAAATTACCAAAAAAAAGTTCTAAATCTATTGATTTTATGCCAATTAAGTCCTAACTTTCTTATTGTACCAATTAAGTCCTATACATTTTCACGTTTTGCCAATTGAGCCAATCGAACCAATTTTAATCAGAAAGTATTGACACGATGGTCCAATCAGCGCCGATCGTCCTATGTGGCATACCATGCTGACGTGGACAATTTTAATTATTTTTTATTTTTTTTCCTTTTTCTATTTTTTTCTTTCCTTTTTGTCGACAATTGGTCTCAAGCATTGGCCAACCATCGCCAATGGCCGAAGAGGGCTGGGCGAGGTCGCCCTCGCCTGATCTGGCGAGGAACGGCCTTGCCAAATCTGGATGAGGGTTGCCTCGCTCGCAGCCAACGAGGGCGGCCTTCGCTCGTGGCCAGCGACCCTCATCGGCACTCTATAGAAAAAAACTAAAGAAAAGAAAAATTATAAAAAAATCCAAAAATTATTAAAATGCGATAAAAAAATGTCCACATTAGCACCGGTTGTACCATGTAGACTGTCGATGTCCACGTTAACAATTTTTGGTCAAAATTGACTAAATTGACACAATTGGCAAAACGGGAAAATATTTCGGATTTAATTGGCACAATTGAAATATTTAAGATTGAATTGACACAAATACAATAAGTTTATAACTATTTTGGTAATTTTCGCCTATTTTATCCTTCTTTATAAATTCTTTGGCTCCTAGTGTCTCCTTAACTTCCATATTTTGTTTTGTACACTTATTTGTTTTCCTTAATATTCTACTTATAGTAATATGATTTTTTTTATGCATTATTGGTTTGACACAGCGTCGGGTGGATCGAAAGGTTTTGCTAATGAGAAGGATGCTTTACCCTTTGCGTGAATATTCAATAACCTGCCCACTGTTAGCGACATCTCGGACTTCACGTGACTTGACCTCGCATCCACGATATTTTAATCATTAAGAACATAAAGTTAACGCTCTGGATTTAATATTTTGACTTAGATCTACACTTATTAAACCCAGAACCAGAGTGGAATCCAGCTTTCTTTACCCCAAAGAAAAGAGGTACGAAAGTATAAATTATAAATAAAATTACATGCAGAACATGCAACGACGTGGGGGTCTTCCAATCAACGTCATGCAAAGGACCACGTCTATTCATTAGTTAATCCTCCGTCGTACCAACGCATCCATCACGTGATGTTCGAATGGCTACCACATCATTTCGTGGCACATTGGCCCATCCACACCCACCTTCGAAATTGCGCGGACTTGTTTGGTGGTCCTATAGAAATTGACAACGAAAAAAACGTTATGTCGTTTTGGCCCACTTCGCACCTCTCTTTCGACGGTGGTTGTTGGGCTCCATCGTGGTGGCACAACCACCGCACAAAATCACTCCGGTGCTCTCGGGCCTCGTTAGGCTATTCGCGTGGTATCTAGAATGGACAGAGGATCTAGAAAGGGAATGTCGTTCCAAGCAAGAGAGTCCCCTGGTTGGACTAAAATTTCGATCTCGTTTCTTTTAGATTTTGAGGTACCTCATCTCGGAGCAAGCATGGAAATTCTTCTTGGGAATACAAGATGCGGCATACATTATATTAATTGATGACATGACGTATGACACCCGCTCGATCTTTCATATCTTTAGAGAAAGAGCGAGGCCCAATGGGAGGAGAGATTGGGATACGTGACCGTAGGCTAGGGATAAATGTATCGCCACTCCACTCCATTGAAGCTAGAGAGCCGGCTGTTCATGTCGGGTTGTTTTGGGCCTTTCTCACTCTTGAGAAAAATCCAATAATCTTCCCCTCACACATCGAGCTCTAAGTCGGAGCAGCAACAACCGATTGAGATCTAGACTTATTGATAAGTGGGAGGCTCTGATAGTGATAATAGTGTTGGGTGGTATTGGGCATTTTTCACTCTAAAAACTAATTTAAAGAGTAAGACTTTCTATCACACTTATAAACTGACCATCAGTCTCTTCCACAACCGATATGGGATAACCCAGCAGTTCGTAATGAAAATCGATTGAGGCCGTAAGAATTCAGGCAACTGAGGAACCATCTCTACCAGATTACGTCCAACTATCACCGAGGGTCTTTCGGCCTGGGCCTGGGACAAGTGAAGCAGACCAAGAGCCGCTCAAGATCAACACCCAACAAAAGAGAAGGGTAGGCCACTAAGCCCACTTGAGGAAAACTGAATGCCACTCTAATTTTTTCTGCAGAAAAGCTTTACCAGACATTCTGGTATTGGTGTCTTGGAATTTCATCCGGTTGAAAGGTCAGGATTAAATTTAGAGTAACTGTTTGCACTGAACTAACATTCTTCATCCATCAGGACTACCGCAAATTGCATTTTCAAGCAAATCTACTCAGCATTACCAACTCCATTCGACTAATTCACCGCTATCGTCGCTGAGATCCGTGGGGAAAATCCACCTAAGGATGAAAGGCATCCTTTACCAGTTGCAGTTGAACGATGGCATTTCGTGTGTGCTGCTATTTACTTAAAATAACAGTGTGACAAAATGGTTTGCTTTTTTTTTTTATTGGAATTATTTTAAGTAAATAGCAGCACACATGAAATGCCATCGTCCTGTAAAATCATTATTTAGGACAAAAAAAAAACAGATATGTCCGAAATAAAAGGGAAAAAAAGGAGCTTTCATTTGATTGATTAAGGAGCACCACTTGAAGATTCTAATCACCAGCATAAGAACAAATCTTAGTGGATTTTGAACACCACCAATCTCCATAAATGTTCTTGGTCCACTTCACTTGGTGGGTCCGTGAACGGAAATGACAAGAAGCATAACTTTTCTTTTTATGACAAAAAAGAAAAAAAATGAAAAATGAAGTGATAATTTAAGAAAAATTATAGTACACCCTATTTTTTTTAAAGAAAAATTTACACAAGCAATTTTATCCACTTCAGAATTGAGAAATTTAACTGCAAAATTTCTCGTTAATCATATAAGGCCACATGTGAAGACGTATTTTTACATTGGCAATATATATTAGAATTATTCAATCGGTTGTGGGCTACCCCGGTCACGATGCTCGGCTAAAGCTGATGCTACTCAAACTCGTACGATTTTACAAGCTCATGATTATTTTTATAAAGTAGCTAATTAAATAATGAAAATTTACTAATGTATTCCAAAAATGACTATCACCCATAAAAATTACTAATCACCAGTAAAAAAAATCGCGATTTCAACTAATGAATTTTGTAGAATCGTTTATAGAGTTGAAGAAATATTACACATCACAAGCAAAATTAGATGGGCCCGTCTAAATCCTAATGATGTCACCAGTGACTTCAGCCACCGATAAGTAATGACTACAAGACATTTTTGTCTCGGGCTTGATCATTTGAATAATCGCAGAAAATGACAAACCCCCCTCAAATTCTTGGTCATTTCGATCGGAATTCCAAGGAGTGGACAACGGAAATGCCCGCAGAGAAATTTCGGAGTTGCCATTCGAGTTTAGTATTTCCCTAATCAAAACACCAGTCGAAATTCTGTCTTGTAAAAGTTTAAAAAATGGAAATCTATAACTTGAGGGCTCTTGGCAGGAAGCCAATTGGCTGATTTTCCAGAGAAATTCCTACTAATTTTGCGCTAAATTTTAAATTTTGTGTCGTTGAATTCGATAGATATCGTAACTAATTCGATAACCCGATAAAATTCGAAGGGCCACATGTGAACCTGGAATGCACCGGCACCTGACTCGATTCGTGCAATAACTCGTCAATTTCTCATTCCCCCGACAATTTTTTCAAGGATAATTTTCGCTTTTTAGACAAAACAAAGAGAGAGAGAGAAAAAAAAAAACAAAAGAAGGAGAGCTGGGCCCCGGGAAATTTGATAATAGAGAAGGTGACGTGCCAACATACAAAGAATTGCGGGGCTACGACCGATGGACGGTCAAGATTAGCCCTCCAGAATAGCTGGTAAGGAAGAACAGACGCATCCAACAAAGATAGAGCACGAAATCCCCCTCGCAGAACGGTATAAAATCCTTGGTGTATTCACTTCTCGCACTTTCGTTCATCACTCTGTCTTCTCGTCTCATCCATTCAATAGATCGAGAGAGAGAGAGAGAGAGAGAGAGAGAGATGGCACTGATAGGGCTCAAAGCGACGCCGTTCGCGGTGGCGACGCAGTTGCTGGGAATCGCAGGCGCGGTGCTGGTGTTGGTTTGGTGCATCTACTTCATGGGCGGCTTGGCTTGGGAAGCCTCCAACAAAAGTCTCATCTTCAACGTAAGACCCTCTCTCTCTCTCTCTCTCTCTTCCCGTGCGCGTGCGCGAAAAAAAAAAATAACCTTTTTTTTTTCTGTGTCATGGACTTGGAGTCGCTTGTCTTTTGTTTGCTGAAACAATCGCCGGCCTGCGTAATATTGTTCATCGAACAAGGAAGAGAGACTTTCTCTCTCTCTCTCTCCTCGGCGCGAGCTAACGCGTTTGGAGAACGGCATCTCTGGTTTGATCGTTTGTTGCGTTTTCGTCGCTTCGTGGTTGGGCACCGAAGTTACATCAATGCCCCTTCCATTTTTCATTTTCCTCTTTTTCAATTTTTTTTTTTCGACATTTTGGTTGTTTTGGCAAATGAATGTGAGAAAAAACCTCACTTGGGAAGAGAGAAGTGAGGAGTTTGATTTCTCACTTTCCCGAGAGTTGAGGGTGAAGACATGTGAGTAAGGGAACATGATTTCATAATTTATGCACAGCACATAACACATAAAGTGGCTTGTGTCCGCTTGATTCCATTCTTGCTCCTCACTTTACAGGGGATCTGATGCTATGGATGGCATGTACGTAGTTGAGTTGCACGATATTTATTCTCTTCTCGCCCACCAGCACATGTGAAGTCAGTATAAAAGAAGCACACGACATCTGATAAATAGTATTTTGATTTCTTAAAGTATTTATTAGAGCAACACAAGAAAAATAATGTGCTGAAAATCACGAATTTTCGCTAGTTGGTTGTTTAGTTGTACCAATTAACAGATTCCCAGAAAAAAAATATATACTTTTTAAGGATTTATCTTCACTATGAGCTGAGCACCGTGGACGCCACAAGCTTGCCTACCATTCTCATTCGTCGCACCCACCCGTCTGGCTTACCGCTTTCATGTTTGGTGTGCCTTCATTTAGGATGAGTTCATATGTTCCCAATTCTCTCTCCATCACATAATATATCTCAGAATTCCAAACAATCGTTTTCTCTTCTTCTTTTTTTTTAATTTTTTTCTCTTTATTTACTGTCCATACACAATAATGTCCACAAAAAAAAAAATTGTACCCTTTAGGAATAATAATGGATGTATATCTTCTATGTATCAAGTGGAAACCCTAATTTTCTCACTTTTTATTTTTTCCAAATCTAACTCTCATACAATAATAAGGAAAAGTAAGTAATTAGTTCTCATCTACCATCTAAGCTCCCACTTCCTCCACTCAAATTATAACTATGCTCACCCATTTGCTCTAGTGAAAAATAACTTCCCTTGTTTTTTTTTTTGGGTATCTCTCAGTTTACTATTTTTCTCGTTTTATATATTCATTCGATTTTTGCACGAGCACATGGCGTGTGCTCAACACTAGTCGATGAATTACTCCCGAAATTGCGATGAGCATGTGGCCACGTTCCCGTCTAGAATTCAAACGATGATCACGGAAAATATCCAGGTACATAACGAATGTGTGGCCATGCTTATCCGATTTGGACCCATGTTGTATTTAGTTACAACGATCGGTCCAAGGCTCACGTGTTGCTCTATAGCCGGTCTGGTGTCAAAAACGATAGATCTGACCTGTAATCAATTGGCTTTACTTGTCCTAGAATATGTCTGACTTGTCCTTTAGCTCCCCAAAGCATATCCCGTGTGTTCACGTCACGCGTTGCCGGAACTTTTCGAGTTGCTGGGTTTGCTGTTTCGAGGTTCTGTTCTTGTTAGCCCGGATGGATCCTGCAAATCCATGATTTATCTACATGTTTAGAAAGTGATTAATCAAGGAAAAGTGAAGTTTATACTGACCTGAAATCACTACCACATCTCAAATAGTCTTTACCCATCTCGGGATCCCACTGCTTCCTCACCGCACAATTGCAGAACTGTTTCTATCGTTTTACTCTCCTGTTACGAACGGAACATGCCTCTCGCTATTATAAAGTTCTTCACTAGGCCTGTGTCGTTGATGACAGATTCATCCTGTGCTGATGCTTATTGGCTTGATCATCATCGGAGGTGAAGGTAACGAGAATTGAGCCAACATGTCGTCTCGCCATTTTGATTTGTAAACTCTTCGGTCCTGCGAGCAAACTGCGGACTAACACACTAGTCGGAATTGTCCTTCTTCTTTTTTTCACGAAATGCAGCAATAATAACTTACAAGACATTGCCTCTGAGGAAAGAAACGAAGAAGGTAATACATATGGTGCTACACGCCATCGCTCTGATACTCGGCATCATCGGAGTATATGCCGCTTTCAAGTATCACAATGAGAGTTCCATTGCCAACCTCTACAGCTTGCACTCCTGGCTCGGGATTGGCATCATTGTACTCTACGGCATTCAGGTGAGTTTGCTGATCTCTTAGAAGCTATGTTTATCTGCATTTTCAATGCCTAAGAAACACAAAGTAGACACAACCATTTCGCCATTATTTGCTGCGACTGAGGGAGTGCACATTAAGAAACCAGATTTGCCAAGTGCTTGTAGTGCCCAGAATCTCATGACTCGGAGCTAATTTTCATGTCGTCGATCATACTTATCTGAGACTAAGGAGATGATGTGCAGTGGATATATGGGTTCATCATCTTCTTCTACCCCGGAGGACCGAGCGCCCTAAGGAGCGACTCGCTTCCGTGGCACGTGCTGTTCGGGTTGTCTGTGTATTTATTGGCGGTTGGAAATGCGACACTAGGCTTCTTGGAGAAGCTGACATTCCTCGAGAACTCGGGGCTTGCGAAGTATGGTTCCGAGGCCTTTCTCGTCAATTTCACCGCGGTTGTGACAGTCTTGTTCGGGATCTTTGTCATATTCACTGTTCTTTCTCACCCCATTGTTGAAGACCACGATGGCTATTCCGCAATCTAGATCGTGTCGTATTCTTGAGTAAGATTGCTTTATGTATAGAACATCCACGGATCATTAGTAATGACTGATGTACAATAATTACTTGAGGAGCACTCGTTCACCTGCACAAAGTTGTCGACTTGTCTTGCTTAGCAAAATCAATGTTCTTATGGTTATCTTCATATCCCTAGCGCTATTCTGATCAAATTTCACATAATTAGGACTTAGGAACTTGGGCTCTGTTTGGAGGATTAGAAATTTAATACGAGGATTCTAATCTAAAATCTGTTTGGTGGTTGTTTCGCTACCATCGCTACCGTGTAATGTAATTGAGATTCATCGACAAATGAATGTCCAGAAAAGAGCAAGAAGAGAAGAATGGGCCTTCTCAACATTGTGGGCCTTAAGCGCACGCCGGAAAGGCCGATTCAAAAGGGCCCGCAGGCCCATCTCTGACTAGGCTTGTGAGAAGATCTTGAAAGGAGAGGTGGCGTCATGCTTTCTCTCTCGCGACGTCGACGGATTTAGAGATTGGAGATATGGAGTTACTGGTGAAGTAGTCCTTCCCTAGTCATGCACGGAGACAAATGGGGAGAAAATATTGCGTAGGTCGGCGCCTCCTTGTCACCATCTACATGGATATCGATCGATATCCGATCCCATGTGGATTGGAGGCGGCGAGGACAGACCAAGGGGAGATCCGAGCGGGGATAAATCTGTCTTTCAAAGTATAGACCGGAGAGAAATGTTGTTTGGGAATTTTTTTTTTAAGACAAGCCTCGACGAGGAAAGGGCCAACAAAAACATGCATTGAGGGGGCCCACAACGTGGCAGTTTCCAGTTGGTCCTTTCGTTGTATATATCTGATATCTCCATGGAGGACAATACATCACAAAAGACAAGCAAGCCCTCTATTACTACAGCTATCCCTCTCCGTCCTGTCGGCCTAGCAATGGCATCGGAATCTGCAATTTAACCCATCTCCATCTCATATGAGCCCCTCGGCACCTGATTGAAACAGCAGACATTAAAGGCACGCATGAAAATCATTATTGCAATAATTTTTTATTCTAACAAGAATTGATTCTAATAAAAATCAATTTTAGTAGAAAATAAGAAATTATATTTACTAAACACACCCTCATTCTACTTTTGCTTTTGGCAAGTTTACCAAACGGCGTCTGAGGATTAGTGATTGGCGTCCGACGTCCGATGGCGGGTGGCGGGCAGCCGACGTTCGGCAGTCGGCGTTTGGTGAACAGTGGTAGGCGACCGACATCCAACAGTCTGCGTCCGGGCGTCCAGCAACCGGCGTCCGACGACCGGCAACCAGCGTTCGGCGACCAACGACAGTGGTGAGCAACCGGTGTCTGGCAACTAGGGCTAGCGTTTGGCGACCGGGGCCAAGGACAGCGGTTGATGCCGGCGGGCGGCGATCAGCATCGGCGATCGGAGGCGACGAGCGGTGACCGGCGGTAGCCTACGAGCGTGAGAAGGAAAATGAGAAGTGAAAACAGAATAGAATCACTTTTGGCAAGAATTGATTCTAGCCATAAAAAATCATTTTTTTACCAAACACAAATCTCATTCAAAAGTAAAAAAATGTTTCAGAAGTCATTCTTTACCAAACGCATTTCTACTCCAGAATCACTTCTAGAGCAGAATTAAAAATTTTGGCAGGTTATCAAACACACCCTAAACACGATCATAATGTTTAAAGCCATTTCAATGGCTCACGACAGGAATCTAAAGCCATAGAGGCAAATGTTGCCCAAGGTGGAGGGGCATTTGACTAGTCCACCGCACCATTAAAGACCGGAAATCATTTTGCAGAAGCACCGTAGTTCGACAGTTGCATACATTAAGGTCGTGTTTGGTAACATTTTTGCTTTTCTATTCTTCGAAATAGAAAATGAAGTCTATTTGTTTACGTCAGTTATTTTTTCTATTATCTGAAATAGATCAGTGGCTAGGGAATAAATTTAAAACATAAAACAATCTTACTCAAGAATACAACATGATAAAAAAATGTAATAACTTTAGGACTCATTTTTCTATTATCCGGAATAGATTGGTGGCGAAGGTTTCACGGCCCTATCCCAGTGGTCAATGAGCTCCGGCTGGTCAAAAAATTATCCACGTCAGAGTCGGCAACGTCACACCAGCATCAGTCGGTTAAAAAGACTGAATTTATACAAATGTAAAATGTTGAAGACTCAATTAATAAATTTAATAAGTTTATAATTGAATTAGCAAAAGTATAATAATTTTAGAACTCATTTGATAATTTTTCCCAACATTGGGTCTTCATTTTTTTTTTATTCTTTTGCCAGTAAGGAAAGAAAATCAAGGTTATCATCACTTGGAGCGGGCCATACTGTCTGTCTCTCTGCCACAATGATTCGCTCAACCTGACCCACCTGGCTTGTTTGAAGGAGCCTTTGTGTCCGGAGATGTTTTGCCCAAGTTGATCATCAGCCCCGGACTCTTTCTAATTTTGCTTAGGGTTTCCAATTGCCGTGCATTCGTTATGCCTTCGTGATGCCACCCCAAGTACAAAAGGTACCCACGTTCGCCAAATCTTCCCTCAAATACCAATTAGCTGGCGAAGCTCTTGTTTTTTCAGATTGAAATCAAGATAAGTCCGAAGAATAAAGGAGAAACCAGCCTCCTCGGTTGGATGGATTTGCATTGACATGCGCCCGTAGTCTCCATCCGAAAGGGGATTGATCGAGGAAGGAATTGAATGAGCCGCTCTCCTCCAACACCAGGTCGTCCCCACCACCCAAAAAAAGAAAGAAATAAAAAGATTCCCATTTTCACCAAGAAAAACCAACCCACCATATAAGATTCATCATCGTCTCTCTTTTATTTAAATATATAAAAATCCACTATAGATTCTAAGAGATACTCAGGCCCATCAAGGCTAAGGACCATTTAGACCTCGGACACCGCCACCTCTGTTAATATATCTACGTGTGTTCCATTGGCGTTAATGTTGAATAAATATGACGCTGCTCAATGAAGAATTCGAAGGTTGTAGAAGTTCGTCGTTAGGGATTTTGTACATCTCTAGGTTGCAATAGCTCTGCCAAAAACATTTAGGTTTAATGTCATCAATTCAACCGCCACATTTCTCGGCCTAATTTCCATTTTGAGGGGACTTGTTTCTTATTCTCTTGGATGTACAGGTGAGCAAACTGGACCGGGACTGCTCGGACCGGACCAAGACCGGACCGGACCAGCTTGGTTGGTCTGGTCCTTGAGGGTACTGGTCCGGTCCTCGATCCCAATAAACGGGACCGGTGACTGGGCGATTCGATCCCCGGTTTCAGGGGGAACGGGACCGGACCGGACCAATCCAAAAAATATATATATGCACATTCTTCTCAAAAAATTTTAGGAGATGAATGACTAATTTAGAACTAAAATTTATGTTTTAAGACAAACATTTCTTGAAAATGAATATGGTAATTTAATTATGTGAGTTATTTGTCAAAATTCATGAACTCATTTGAAACAATTGAAGAGTCGGATTACATAAAACTACATCCATGACCTTTTTCTCTCTCTTTGATAGTTCGACAATGTTCTGCCTTGAACTCGTTTAAATTGAGGGAGACTCTCACATTAGCAATGATCGATATTATTGTTGAGGTAAAAACACGCAAGTTATAAGATTGATACAATTTGTAAAAGTTTTTCTTAATTTTCAACCAAAGAAAATCAACTAGTATTGAAATTCAAAAAGCAGTAGATGAATTCATATTTTAATGAGCCTTACTCTTATCGTCCGAAATAGTCAATCTGAGATAATAAAAACTATGATTAAACAACACTGTGTATTTAGTGTTGAAACTTTTCTATAAGAATGTAATGACTTTTCTTTTAGTAAACACTTATTTACAATGTCGTCGGCACTCGCCACTTCTCCTTTCCATCGCCTACAAAAACGTCATCAGAACCCACCGCACCTCTGCAAGATCGAGGCCGAGCTCTCCAAGATCTGCGACAAGTGAAATCGCGAGCTACAACAACTTTTTCGGCTTGTTTGCCGGTCTTGATCCGGTCCTTGGTCCCAAAAATTTGGGGACCGGAACTACTGATCCGGTTCCATACGGGGACCGGACCGGCCTGGACCATGCACACCCCAAGTTGGATGTGGTCTTTAAAATTGGTTGAACCGGTGCCGAATT
>BCNH02000001.1:25554993-25566875 GCA_001662345.2 Metrosideros polymorpha var. glaberrima
TCGTCGGCACCCGCCACTTCTCCTTTCCATCGCCTACAAAAACGTCGTCAGAACCCACCGCACCTCTGCAAGATCGAGGCCGAGCTCTCCAAGATCTGCGACAAGTGAAATCGTGAGCTACAACAACTTTTTCGGCTTGTTTGCCAGTCTTGATCCGGTCCTTGGTCCCAAAAATTTGGGGACCGGAACTACTGATCCGGTTCCATACGGGGACCGGACCGACCTGGACCATGCACACCCCAAGTTGGATGTGGTCTTTAAAATTGGTTGAACCGGTGCCGAATTTGGTACTATAACCTCACGCAAAAGATTTCATTCCATACTTTAAAAAGGCTTGCCAATCCTTAAAATTGCATGTGGGTCCAGCATTCGTTGTCAACATTTCCTTTTTCTTTCCTTTTTCTCCGCGCAAACGCCACGTATAAGAATATCTATATTTACAATAATTCAGAATGACTACAGGTTTTTTTTTTTTTTGGTCTAGAGAATGACTACATTAAAACGAGATTGATTTTATACCCACTTAAGCACATAATTCGACTGATGTTTTGAGGTCATTGTTAATACGGCTTTCATGCGAAATATTGGTTTCCTGTTTTTTTTTGGGGGTAACAAGAAGGTATAACTTCTTACAAAACGGCCCACGAAAAAGTTTACTCGAAACAATTTAAACTAAGAATGGCCAAAGCGTATGTTAGATATCTAGAGGAGAAATATGGGTCCTCAAGCTAGTAATAGAACATCATCAATTGTATTTTCGACTAAACACATGCAATATTTCTCGAGAAAGTGTGTGAGTGATGTAATTTGAATTTTCTCCATTTATTTCGTCGGAAATGAATGATTTAAAAAATATTTTCTTGAAAATGATCGCTCGTATTGCTTGAAATAATTAATTAACGAGAAACGTTCTTTTTATTGATAATAATTTATTTCAAAATATAACAAAACAATTTTTTTTGCCGGGTCATTAAGGTAAAAACCTATTGCTCATTTGCTTACAAACTTGGAAAAAGGAAGACGTTAAACTCTGGCCATACCCAACCTGGGCACTGTGCCAACTCACAGAAGCTCACCATTACCTACCATCCAGCTCAGCTCTCTCCCTGTCTCTCTCTCGCCTGCTATAATATCTCAACCAACGATCTCTCCTTTCTTTCTGCTTCGTTTCTTCTGTCACCTTCGCTCCCGAGCTCTTACCGGTGATCACCCTCTTTAGCTCCCCCTTTGATAGCTCAGCCATGGCCGAAGAAGAACCCAAGACGGTGGAGTCCGAGACCCCGTCAGAGCCTCCACCCGCTCCGGCCCCCGAGCCGGCGGAGACTCTGAAGGACGTCGCGGAGGAGAAACCCTTGATTCCACCGCCTCCGGAGGAGAAGCCCAAGGAACCCAAAGCCCTCGCCATCGTCCAAAGTAACGGGATTTTAAAGTTTCTCCATTTCCTCTTGCTTTTGGGCTCCAGCTTTATAGTTTCGCGTCCGTTTTCTCTGGGTGACGGAAAGTTGATTGCTTTCCAATCTTTTATGTGCTGTCTAACTGAGAAAAAACAGGAAGAAAACGATTGTCAGATTCAGGTGCTGTAATCAGATACGATATGATTATGCATGGCGTCTGTTGTTCTAATTTCAATCTGGTTTGGTTTCAGTTGATTGCTTAGTTTGAACGAAATTTTTTGTTAAGCTTCCTTACTAGTTCCTATGCTTTGGACAGTTTGTGTTGATATATGAAAATTTATGTGGGTGTGTAAATTTTTGTGTGATTTGATCTCTGTCCTTGTGTTCATGGCAGAGCCTGCTGAGACCGCTGAAGAGAAAGTCTCCGAAGGTTCTGGTCACCGAGGTGAATTGAAGAATTTTTTCTTAAAAATTCCATAATTTTATTTTACGATTTTCTCGCTTGAAGATCTTTATAAGCGTTTAATATCACATCGGAATGATGTCTTCACGAACTCTTCAGATAGGGAGCTAATGAGAGTCGAAACAGAGAAGAGGATGTCTCTCATCAGAGCATGGGAAGAAAGTGAAAAGTGCAAAGCAGAGAACAAGTAAGATCAAAGTCACTGCCTGATGGGGGGTTTAGAGAAATCCAGTTTATTTACTGATCTGAGCTTTGCCTGTTTTATTTCCAAAATGAAGTTTTGGCATACACAACAAATAGATTGACAAGAACACTGTTTGGGCAGGGCTCACAAGAAATTATCTGCGATTGGGGCATGGGAGAACAGCAAAAAAGCATCTGTAGAAGCTGAGCTGATGAAAATTGAGGTGCCACCCTATGAATTTGGGGATGTTATGAGTTACTTCTGAATCTGTTTAGTGTGTATATCATCCAGGTCAATTGTTTTCATTATGATTCACATGCCCAATTATCTTTACTTCGACATCGGTCGTGGATTGAAGATGTGATATATTGTCTTGGACAGAATTACAAGTTATCAGAATGTTTCCCTTGATTTGGCTCTGCTTCCAACAGAATATGACGCCCTATTCCACCTTGACTGACTTTGCTCTATTTCTTTGCCAATTAGGAAAAGTTGGAGAAGCAGAAGGCGGAATATGTGGAGAAAATGAAGAACAAAATTGCTCTCCTCCACAAGTCCGCAGAGGAAAAGAGGGCGATCATAGAAGCCAAACGAGGGGAAGACATTCTCAAGGCAGAGGAACTAGCCGCTAAGTGCCGTGCGAAAGGAACCACTCCCAAGAAGCTCCTCAGTATTTTTTGAGTCTGAAGATTTTTGTGGCCTTCTTGTGTAATCATCACTACATACTGTAAATGTTATTGTTTGGGTTTCATTTGTTAAGCTATTATATATCCGAGTGCTTCATGGTTTTAACATTCGCTGCTGCGTTGGTGTTAGCCATCGTGTTGGTAGCTGGTTTTTCTTTGGGTGTACATGACAGTTCTGTCAGACATGTAAGAAACGTGTATTAGTTCAGTTTCTGAACTTTGTGTGAACAAGGGTTTGCTTTAGACAGTTTTTACGCTTTCTATGCTGCTATTCTACTAATATCAGTGACTTCTCAGAGACGGTAGAAGGAAGGGAGAGTGGCATCTAAACAATGCAAGAAATTAGAATGAGTAAGTTACGAGTATGAGTAGAATGAGCTGCTAATTTTGCGGATGGGAGAACCTCTCAAGACATGTTAGCAAAGATGACACCAGAATGTCGGTGTTATATTATTTTGTGTGTCCCCGAGTCACACGAAAAGGGCCGCACGAGGGCAGTCATCTCTGCTGTTTCTCCCAAATGAAGTCCGGAAGGATCTACAGTAATATAAGTTACCATCTTCTTCGCCTACCACTCCACCAGTTCGAACTCCTGACTCGAGGAATGAAATTAGAACCTGAACTTTCCATGCGCCCCTTCCCAAAGTCAAGTTTCTTTTCATGCTTTCGTGCTTGAATCTTTTAGTTGGATGCTTAAAGCATGACAGAGCTGCTTCCCAATATTTTCCTCCCGGAGTAACTGGTGCGCTCTGCGTATTGAACATTTCCTTGGACCTGTGCTAAGCTAATCAGAACTGTACAGCCTCACAATTCACAGGCAAACTGAGTTCAACAAATAAGGCCCCCTGGAATCAAATTAATAGGGCTGTGTCAATCTTTGAGGATCAATAGCTGCATACACAGAAATGCGAGAATAACAGCGCATGTTTTCCACAGAGGAAGGTTACTGCCGATTGGCAAAGGGCTTCGTGTCGGTCTTGGGGGTAGTGTAGATAATTCTTTTCCTAAAATTCATATAGTTAGCTTTGATTGGTTGTACACGCGTTCATCTCATCAGTAAAAAAATCTCACTTGCTTATCGAAAAAAGAGAGGATCGATTAGCTTCATAGTCAGCTAAGCCAAAGCACAAGAATTAATTTGCAAACTGTTATTCGATGAGCTTGGGATAAGGAGTTATGTCATAGGTGAATGAATCTCAGACCTTTTTGGTCTTATACAGTTCAGGCTCCTGCCAAGATGCCTCAGAGACAGGTTCTATTTCTAGCTTTTCGATCATATGCTAGGCTCATTAGCGTAATGGGCTTGTTAAAACTCTTCACGCCTGCAATTGATGTTATGTTCATGCTCCTTTAGGGTGCTGATCAAGTGATCATGGGGTGTCCACTTGTCACCTCTGACACTTTTGAGTTATTGAGAAGAAGATGAAACTGAGCCCTCCCTTGCTCAAAATCGAAACGTGTTCTGGAGGCTACCATTTTCATTTCACGCCCTGTTCATAGGACTTCTAAGACCACAGCCAAACCATTCTTTGGCCTAAGAAAAGCTTCTGTACTAGAGCTCTGTGAAATCAGGCATAACAAATCCAGAGGAGTAGAGGTATCAATAAGATTTTCTCGGACAACGATTCGATGAGAAACTGCAGAAGTTAATGACATGAAACTTGAAGACACATCAGTTGTTTATTATGCAAAAGTGAATGCGAAACAAGATACGGGATCGCTCTGGGAGCCAACATCATGAGGAAGAATAACAACTAATTACGCTTGTTCAAATTTTCCCAGCTCATCACTTCTTCCAGTAAACAGCCTGACCTGGAAAGGACTTGCGGGTTTCACAAATCCCATGTTTAATTTAGGAAGTATAACTAGAAGTTACTCTCCCTCGTAGTTGCGCCCCTGGTAATTAAACAAATTCTCACTGTACAACATATCATTGTCGATGCTGAAGGCACTACAAAGATCATCCCTAGAAAGACACTGCACAAGCCCATTTCCCGAGATTTGATCCTCAAAATCGAACTGCGAGCTATATATCTCGCTGGTCGAAAATTCACTCCGCTCGCTCTGATATTGATGGCCGCCACCAAAAGTTCCCTCATTTAGGAGTGAAGAAACTAAAGAATCCTGAGAGCTTGAATGGTAATAATGATCGTCTCTAGGAATTTGAGATTCAGCATGGTTTGTGAAACTTTCTCCAGGGGAGTCATCCAGAAAAAGCCACTCCGCAAAAAGAAGCCTTGGCAATGAGCTTTGACCCTCTTTTGTGGGGTTGAAATTTTTTGGAATTTGAGAGGCTGAGCTTCTCTTATGTTCCGTCGTATCATAACTTTGGGTATGATCAGTTGGAAAGTTTGTAGAGTTTGGAGATCCCACGCAGTCTGAATTACTAGGCATTTGAAGGTGAGATTCATCAGCCGTGACGTTAATCTTCTTCTTAAGAAAAGAATGCCAATGATTCTTTATCTCGTTATCGGTCCTTCCAGGGAGATGCTGTGCTATTTGAGACCACCTAATCACATGAGAAAGTTAGATCACCTTTTCCAGTGCCTTTGAAAACAAGTAAGAAACTCTCTAGCATTATCTAGCATGGCAAAAGAAACAGTTTTTAACGCTCGCTTACTTGTTGCCTAACAATTGGTGGAGGTTTAAAATTGTCTCCTCCTCCTGTACTGTGAACAAGCCTCTCTTTAATCCTGGCCTCAGGTAATTAATCCACCTTAATCTGCAGCTCTTACCATTCCTCTGCAAACCTGCACAGAAGTACCACCTGAATTATTATAATCATGAAAAGTCAACTTAAGAAGTTTTTTCTTAGGACTACCTAGTCACCATCAATCTCTTGCACATGAATGGACAGAATTCGCACTCCAAACGCCCTTGGAATGCATTAGTCTTAACTTCGAAATAACTAATTTAAAGGCACAAATTTCTTCCTGCAGCTAACTTGCCATCGAGTAAGCATTTTTCGTCTTTCCTTGCTGTTTCTGACCTTAGCATTTTTATTATTGCAGAGTGACATCAACATTACGAAAAAAGTCAGCGATTATGAAATTTTATGTGGTTTAGGTAGAACTTATCAGTTCTTAGTCCCTATGTACAACCAAGAAACTACCACTTGCTCCTTGGGAACTCATGTTTGTCCAGGTCAATTCAAGAAAACAGAAATATGAACAAAATGATGGCTAGATTCTGTCACCATTGAATCGACCTATTCCAGTACAGAAGAAATTAAGTCTTTGCTTTATCCGCTGGTTCCAAACCAGACTGCAGTTGTTTGTACCGGACGTTGTCTGCCCGATTATTTTGTTTCCTTACTGTCTTACGCATGCATCCATCTCAAGTATTGCTATTGGGATGATTTATTAGCGGTCTGAGAACTGAGATTATGACATAACACCAATGGCGCATTGAATGTACCAAATATATTTTCTTATACTCTCATACTACGGAACATGTATGCATATGGCTAAAGATCACACCTGCATTGATGGGAACTGAGCTCCAGCAACCGTAGCCATGTTTAAGGATGTAATTTCTGAGCCTCTGGTCTTCATCTGGTGACCACAACCCCCTCCTGTGCTTTGCCCTTGGTTTTTCCCCTGACTTGCATCCCATTATGCCAAATGTAACAGTAAGACAGCTGAGTGATGAACTCAAAATTAGAACCTCAGTAATGTCAAAGAGCTAAGAGCAGAAAGAGGAGAGAAGAGGAGAGGTTGAGGACAAGAGGGCAGTGCAAAGGTTCTGGTATTTAAAAGCGATGATTTTCTTCTCTCCTCCCCTTTGTTTATATATAAAAAAAAGTACAAGCTTGTCTTTTGGGGGGGGAGACGGGGGATAAAAAAGTAGGTGTAACTGAAACATATTCAAGTTAAAAAGCAAAAAGAAACATGTACCATTGTTAAATAAAAACTCCAAATTCTTTCAGAAAAGTTTTCATCTCATATTTTGCATTTATCACCTAGCACCAGCGATCAATTCCCATTTGATTTTCAACAAAACTCAGCCACTTCTCTAGCTCTATCTGGTGAAAATTCAAGTAAAAACCATGGCTTATCTGAGGAAATTAGGAAACAGAGGATGAATGCATGGTATTCATATCTGCACAACAGCTCATGCAATCTCGGCTATAAAATTTGCGAACCGGCATGTCCTCTCAACAGCACCATGATGAAACATGTTCTTCTTTTACGTCGGCAGCGGTCTTTCACATGACATAAACAAGGCGTCCATCAATGTTGGAGTCAAAATGAACTGCCATCTATTCTAAGTCACTCGTCCATCTCTCATCGCCACACCCGCCAATGGCACTGAAGCTTCGAGTTCTAAGACATTGAATTGGAGAAGAAATGCTCCATAGGACATCCTAGAAACTCCCGAGAGTTTCAAAGTTCAACTGGCCTCAGTTTACTGTAAACAGCTTTAAGGGCACGGCACACTGTCCCTTGAGAAACTTCAGATGGTGCAAAGTGGTTCGAAACTCAATCTCAACTGCATCCCTTAGGTTTTACTGAATATAAACTATCAATAGCTCTTATTTGACATGATCATATTTGCATATTTATGTTCTGAACCTAGTTAGAATGATACAAATCAACACAGGGACAACATACACAATCTCATTTCGAAAGCATGCCTACTGTAGTTTAACAAGTTGCCTCAGACCGTTCTCCTTACATTTGTATCACAAATGGAGTGATTTCCTCAGATACCATCAACAAGACTCACGAAAAAGATGGAAGCAAACTGAATTTGACAGGTGTTCATTGTCCATTGGCAATCCACTGATGTTGCAACAACCCTTGCCGACAAGACAATGTGTTTTTTTCTTGTTTTCTGAGAAATATTCTCTTAGCCCTTTTTTTTTCCTTGACCAAAAGAAGAAATTAGTTGCATTATTAGCTTTCAAGAAGGCCCGACTTAAATCGAGTTCCTCCAATGATCAGAAACTGACTTTCGATCGGGATCGTCCAATCAAATTCGGATGGAATTCCCAAACTTAGAGTGCAACAAGGGAATAAAACGTGCCCCATGAATTTAGTTAAACAAGTTCAGAAGATTCTCTTTTATTCAAATGGGGTTCTGGAAATTCTGGCCTGAGAACCAATAGCTAAGCAAGACGGATCTCATCCAATCATTCACCAAGTATGCTTAAGTGCACGCTAACTCGAGAAAGTACAGAAAAAATTTGATTTATAAAACTAATGTAGTTGAATACGTTGGAGTGAGAATGGCTGGTTATCAATGCGTGGACTTCTATCCTATTTAAGAATTTAATTCATAATTTATAAAACTGATGTAGTTGAATATTCGAAATGTGATGGACAGGTGTAGTGTAGATTTATTAATGATAATGTTCGGATAACTATTATCATATTAAATACTAATCAGGCGAGCTGGTAAAGGTATCCTACGTCATCTATTGTACACATGCCATTGCCCAAAAGGTTGAGGTGAATCACTATTTGACTGCAACATAATAAATATACCTATCTCGTACTTTTCCAAATACCTAATATATGATCCTAAATCTAAACCCATATATATTGAATATTTAACACATATTTCGACAAAAAGATATCAAAAGTGCCAAAACTTATGTACGAAAATCACTTTAGTGCCAAAAGTTTTTGTTGGCCCACTTGAGTACGTAAATTGGAGAAAAACGATTACTTAAGTGTTAAATCGGAGAAATTCTAGCCAAATTTTACACGTGGCATTTATAATTAAATTTTTATCTGACGTGATAGTTTTTTCTAAAAAAACTTAGTCCATATAAGCTCCACATGGATTTTCATATTTATTAATAAGATAAAAAAAAAGTTTAACTGAAAAATAAGCTGAAAGTTAAAAAAAGGGATGGGGAACAGTTCGCCGCCGCCTCAACCTCGCCGGCATGGTGGATTGCTAGCGGGGGTCGCCGAGCCCCGGCTGGGAGAGGGTCGCTCGCCCTCACCTACGGTCGATGGGGGTCGCCGACCATCCCCCACCCTCGTTGCTTGCGAACTGTTCCTCCTCTCTTTTTTTTTATTTAAATTTTCAACTTATTTAAGTTAAAATTTTGTTTTTATCTTTTTAAAATGCTAACTAGACCTCCAGCAGCTCAAAATATTAATAAAAAAAAATTTCAAGTAGGATTTCCGGCCAAACTTGCCAGAATTGGTACTTAAGTGATCCGAAAAAAGGTTTTGGCACTAAAGTGAACACCGTACACAAATTTTGGCACTTCTGGTGTACTTTTTGCCTACATATTTACTTGAGAAGCAGTTGAAGTCATCATCAATGATGTTGAACCTTTTTCTTATTCTACATACACCTTACAAAATATCGCTTCTCCTTATATTACCAAAACCTCAGATCTAATTTTTATACTAGATTTAAATTCTTGAATACCGTTATGATACATAGTTTAAAGACCTCTACGTAAGAAGCTTAAACGTAAAATCATCCGCTTTTCGTCTCGAGATTTTATGGTGCGCTTAATTCGTATAAAAAGAAGTGTGCACATCAATCAATTCAGTGACTTGATCAAAAGACAAATGAATTATAGTTATGGTATCGTTTTTATATTAAATAATTTATTAATGAATGTAAGTTGACTGGACAACATGAGCAATTTTGAAACTAAGGATATCTTTTGTGTGTTTTTTGGTAGGTCACAACATCAAACAATGACGAGCAAGTCTGAGGCTAAGGATGTGTTTTTTTGTGTTTTTGGCAGGTCACAATATCAAAATATGACTTTGTCAAAAATCTTGGTGGTAGGACATTTCTTTCAGGGAACATATATATTCTCAACTATCAAGTCCAAACTACACTTTAAATAAGATCAAACTACCCTTTTAACAAATGGAGGCGTTGAAATAATTAATTCCTCGTTGACTTTTAACTGTTGTGGGGGAATGATTTTCTCTGGATCCATCACAGGCTTGGATAAAATCTAACAAAAAAAACCACGATAAATTCGACGCGTTTTTATCACAAAATATGCGTCGCTTAAGAATAAGAAATTGCCTAAAATTACTTCATATGATAGATTTGTGTATTGCACATAATAACTTCTTCTTCTCGACATTATCTTTGTACAAAATGGTGCAAGATGCAAGTGAACGCTGTAGTGCCGAAATAAACTTTCTTCATGATCTCATGCCTCAGCAGATTTTTCGACATGCCGACTTAAATAAAGATGTATCTATTTTAAGTGGTGATTTATATACATACATTTACAAAAAAAAAATTATTAAAAGGTCATCTTTTACGGTTTCATATTAGAAACAGCTTGTGGCCAAAAGAAAATAAGAAACAATTATTTACAAGTTGAAGAAAACAAGAACAAAGAAGATAGAACAGAAAATAACGTTATTAATGTCTTCTTATAACTCACGGCATCATCTTTCGCGTGGATCTACAGAATCAACGACAACTTAACACAAGTGTACTATTTGATTAAGACACTAAGCAAAAATAAAATAAAATGGAACTGGAATCTCGGAAATAATGGAATATGAAACAGTGGCACAGAAAACAAAATGTCGGACCTTACATCCTATTCTTACAACAAAGTTTGAATGTGCAAATATATATTATAATGTGGCAACTTATATTTGCAACTTAATTAAATTTATACTTGTATATTGGCCTTGATAAGGACACAAATTGAATTCTGGAAGCTACGAGATTAAAAGAAAAGAGAGACAATAATCAAATGATCAAACATAACAAATTTCGCCCTCACAAGATATGGTAGGTTGGCTGAAGCTGACCGTAATAGAACAAAACACAGCAAAAGTACCAAAAAAGTCATAAACCTATTATATTGATACAAATTCAGTACCAAACATTTTAATTGAACCAATTTAATCCTAAACATTTTGCATTTGTGCCAATTCAATCTATCCGGCTAATTTTGACTAGAAATTGCTGACGTGGATGTTAGCCGTCCTACGTGACACGACCAGCGCTGACGTGAAGATTTTTAAATAATTTTTAAATTTTGATTCTTTAATTATTTTTCTTTCCTTCATTTTGGCCCGCGACTCTTGCCGACCACTGGGCGAGGGCTAGCAAGCCCTTGCCAGATTTGGGAGAGGTCGTTGTGGCCTCGCTAGCCACAAGCGAGGACACGAAGGCCCTCGACCAGGGCCTTCGCGGCCCCACGGGCTCTGGGTGAGGTGGCCCTACCCAGATTTGGTGAGGGCCTAGGCAAGGCTCGCAACTCTCGCCAGCAAAAGGCAAGGATGAAAGGACAAAAAGAAGAAAGAAAAAATTAAAAATTCAACTTTAAAAAATATTTTAAAATATCCACATCAGCATTAGCATGCCACGTAGGACAGCCGACATCTACGTCTTTCCGGCCAAAATTGGGCGGATAAACTGAATTGGCACAAATACAAAAGATTTACGACTTAAATTATTTCAATTGAAAGATTTATGACTGAATTGATATCAATGCAATAAATTTTAAACTTTTTTTTTGTACTTTTTCCAGTTAAATACTTAATAGCCAAAAAGAAAAAGAAGGTATATAAACCAATGGCAGTCGATGGCGCCTCTCTTCTGACTTCACCCTTTCACTAGTTGCCCGTCTTAATACTAATCAATTCTAGTTACCGTCCAAAGATTATGGACAGTCCTTAATTGAGTAGAGATTATCAGAGGAATCAACTTTTGGATTCGTTATGCATCAGCAGGTCTGGTACCGTATAAACAATTCCGGCGTGCTCCCTCTTGGGGGAGTACACTGAATGTGTTGAATGATGACGACTCCAGCAACTGCAAACCCATTAGGGTTCCGACTTCATGATTAGTCGTTTAATTTCGCTAAACGAGAACAGACATTAATGCTGACGAAGGGCTGCTCTCCATAGTTTATGTACTTGCCACGCCGTCTGCTCCCCTGGGCGGTTCTTGGTGTTCGGAGACGATTCGATGACGTTTCACTTGCCACTTTGTATATGATTTTTTAGCAGAAGTCAATGATCGGGTGTTCAACACAACACACGTCAGAAACAGAACAAAACTCTGAGTCACCATATAGGACGTGGCGTTCGAGTCATCACCATAATTCGTTATTGCTTTAGTGACTCGACACTGTCGGAATTATGTGGCGGTGTCGTGCCTTTTGTATGGGCGAATGATGGCCAGGGATGAGCACA
>BCNH02000001.1:25584975-25605480 GCA_001662345.2 Metrosideros polymorpha var. glaberrima
AGAGCACCCAGGAGTGTGAGTGCTGAAGGGCGTTAAAAGTTGCCGCCTCTCTCAACCATTTCATAAACCCTCCTCCATCTCCTATCTCCATGTTATCTTGAGTTTCTATGACGGTCTTGCGCTTCTCTCTCTCTCTTGGTAATTACTCTTTAGCTTGCCTGCAACTCTAATACATACTCGCTGTTGTGTGATCCTCGCGCCTTTTACTTGTCGAGCTTTCTGTGCCCCTCCACATGGCTCCGTTCCCTTTTTGTTGTAAACCTCACTTTCGATTCTCTACGACGTCCCTAGAAGCGTGAGTTCGTGGGGCAAAAGCGAAAGATCGAAAGAGGAGAGGAGGCGTGCGTGAGATTTTAGATTATTAGGTTTACATTTAAATAATAAATAAAAAATAAAAACAATCGGTTTGAGCGGTCCACTTTCCCCCTTGGAACTAAGAACCAGACTGCCCGGACACTAATTCCCTTGTTAGGAATCGTGAACCGAACTGGCCGATTTCCGATTCGATTGGTCCATTTTGCTCACTCCTAGGGATGCCAAGTGGCAGATGAGGAATGGAGTCAATTTTTAGAGAGTTTTCCTAGTAGTTTGTTGCCGAGGTAAATAAGAGAGTTGAAAGCTAGAATTTTAGAAGTTAAAAAGAGTCCTCAATAAGTGAATTGAGGAAGTATTTATAGTGAGAGGTTCAAAAGGTTTGGTTGAGAGGATTATGCCATGTGACAATTTTGTCGTAGGAAGACAGTGGATAGGCTACCATATGTTAGGAGGACCCATGCCAATCATAGATAACCACTTGTAAAGAGGACACGGGCTCACATCAAGCCAAGTAGAAAGGCTTAAGGAATAGGTTGGGCCATCCCTAACAAGCCTCGCTTCGAAACTACCGAGCCTAAACTCTCTAAAACTTTCTAAATGAACAAGAATAATCTGGGATCCTACCACTTAGGGCATTCATAATTATATCAAGGTTTACTTCTTAAAAATTCGGTTACATCTAAGTCATATCCTTAGTAAACAATTAGGTGGCCAAAGTTGCGATATCTCCGAAGTTGAATGAGAAAATATGTGGATGGGAACAAGAGCTAGACTTAAAAATAAGAGAGAGAACTAGTCTAGTTCCAAACTGCGTAGTAAATAAATATCAAAGTCGTCCATATTTGTAATATTTACCGTGCCAAGTAGAATATTTATGGGGAAACTAGCAGTAACAACTCGCGCCATGGGACCACCAGGTCCCGTCTCGAATCTTTCAAGATGGTTGCTGAAGACCAGTTGGATCTGGCTCACGACTCTGTCAGACTCGGACCGAGCAGGTCGATCCCAACTTGCCAACTCGGTCTGAGCTGGACCATGAAAGCACCCGGCTCCAATCGTAAATCCAACTACCCTCTCTCTTTCTCTCTCATGCTAGCTTTGATGAGACCAACGAAACAACATTCTTAAACACTTGCGTCCCTCCACAGGTTCGACTAAGATTCGGGCAGATCAGAAGTTCCACCTTCAAACCCACGAAGCACATGGTCTATTTGCTCGTAGAGGTCCGTCTTTTCGTGTATATTCCCCTCTCTCTCGCTCTTCGTAATTCATGCGTTGGAATGAGATTGGTTTTGTGCGCATTTCTTTCTGCTATAATCAACTGGATCAAGGTGGATTTCGTGTGAGGAAATGGGGAGGAAGTGGGATTATTGATCGGTTTGAAGTCGACGCAATTAGGGAAATCTCGAGTCATTGAAAGCTCCATCATTTGCCTGCTGAATTTGGCTGTTTTGGTTCGTGGGTTGGATTCATCTCCCTGCGTCTGGAGTGAAACCCGAATTCGCGTTTGGTTTTTGGAGTTGCTAGTTCAATTGAACATTCCTGTTGGAGAGATTACGTTAAGAGGGGGCACTCCCTCGTAACCAATCATATAGGCATCATTTCAATTTCTTAGTTATAAACCTCGTATATGTTTTGATGGGCGAGTGCGCTGTAGCGCTTGCTTGCTTCTTAGTTATTACTTTCGACGTTGTCTCTGGATTGCTGCCAGATTAAGCTAAAGAAGCCGTCTTTACCAGCTAATTTTGTCTTATTGCGGATTTTGTTGGTCTTTGTTCTTCTGCTGGAATCTGGTCTACTGTCTACTTGAATTTGCAATTATTTTCCTGAGCATAGATGGACTATACATTGAAGCAAAATGAAAAAAAAGAAGACTTGAAACGTCCACTCTGTTGGATCTGGTAATCATTCATCTAATCTCGGCCAAGTCCTTCGATTTGACTTCCATAGATGGACATACGTTACAAGTCTCCTATCTTTTGTCCTTTTCCACACAATTATCTGTATCTCTTCTTATGTGTTCCAAACGTCCTTCCTCGTCTGTTCTGTCAATGGCATTCCTGTTGTATTTGCTCTGTGAGTCTTTGTCAGTATTAGTGAGGGTATATTGCCAATGCTTGATTCACAGGGAACATTTAAACCTTAATATACTCGAGATTATTAGAAAGGTGTGGGGGTGAAAACTTGAAGCTCTTAGATAGAATTTAATGGGATAGTGAGCATTGAGTCTTCGACTTCACTTGGCTCGAACCTGACAAAACGAGAGAAAGAACATCAATGAATGTCGTTTAAAGGAAATTTCGTTAGGGCTCGTACTGTCAGGGTCTATGGAGATAATAATCCATCTCTGAGGTCATTGATAGCATTCTAGAATTGGATGTTATGAAAACAGAGATGGTGCCATAGAGGTACAAATCAGATGACATTCCATTTTATTGTCCTTTTATTGAAAAATACCAGCTAAGGTGGTTAGTTCTGGTATTTTTTACTTTTTCTTGTCTCATGCTTTTAAAAAGGGTTCATGAAAATGAGTGGATTCTGGACATAACATGTCTATTTGGCAACTTCAGTTAAAAAAATTGAAAAGACCATAACTTTGCAGACGATTGGAATTTAATCTTAGTCAGCAAGCAATTAGCTGGCATTGTTACTATGGTTTAACACATAGATTGCAACATTTACTTGTCAGGGTAAAAGACAATGCACATTGGATTGATGCGTTTACTATGTTTGCCCATGAATGATGTCTCTTCATTTGGAGTTACAGGTTGTGCGAACGTCAACTTACCAAGGCCCCTTTTGTTTTTACAGGCAAGCTGCATGATATACTAAATTACGAGAAGATCATTGGAAAGTCAATAAAATGGAAGAAAGTGGCACTGCCACAACGAAATGGGAGGACTTGGACACTGATACTCTGGTGAAGATATTCCAGACGTTTGATATCTTTGAGTTGACATCGGGGATAGCTCATGTTTGTAGTGCATGGCGTATGGCTTGCTGTGACCCTCTACTCTGGAAAACTCTCGACTTATCTGCTTTAAAGTCAAATTTCATCAGAATTCCTCTCGAGCCATATGTTTATGTCGATGGTCCGTCGGATAAAATGGTGACCCGGGTGTTGAAGATCGCGTTGAATCGCAGCCGGGGAAGCATACAGACATTAATTTTCCATTTCAATCTATACTTGAGTGATGAACAGCTGACTTACACTGCTTTAAGGTACCTATCAAGAACTTAGTTTTTACCCTCCACCTCTTATGTTTGGGAATTGTGCTCCTCCTTGCAATTTCAATACAATTGTCTCTTATTATATGCTACTTTCCTTTCTCTGAGCTCTTAGTATAATCTACATTGCTACTTTGATAGTAGATGTAGACTAGTCCAGACAGACCTTAACCTTTCTTGTTAATTTCATAGTTGTTTGGGAGAAAGTTTCCGAACTTTTTTCTCTGACAAATGAAGCAATGGAACTCTACCCCCGTGATAAAATCTTCTTTTTGAAGAGATTGATTATCTATCTGCTGGATGTGCTGTGTGGATGAGGACAACTTGTAAATGCATTTAAAAAGTGTGATTCAGCAATCTCTGTCTCGGTGTTTTGCCTAAACAAATAACACTTCCAGTGAGTTACTAAGTTGCTATAGGTAATTTTCATCATTGGTATCAGAACATGTGATTGGAACCCCACCCCCATCAAGATCCAACGACATCCATCTTCTGCCTCCCCTTCTTAGAAGTAGTTTTTGATTAAAAAAAAGAACAAACTTGTTATCTCTGTGAAATGATTGGCTTTTAAATAACTGCAGGTGCCCGCTTGTCAAACGCATTGTAATGCCAGCTTGGAACCGAATAAAGAAAACAGGAATATGCAAAGCTATCAAAATTTGGCCTCACCTTGAATCTATGACAATGCCCAGCATAGCGAATCCTCCTTACCTTCTGGAGGAAATCTCCAAGAATTGCAAGAACTTCAGCAAACTTAAGATCATGGGCCCTTTTGATATGCTCTTTGCTTCGTCCCTTGTTTCATACATCCCGAAATTGAAGGTCTTGAGTCTTCGGTGCTCGGTGATATTCAAGGATGCTCTTATCACGATTTTGGACAAATTACAGGATTTAGAAGTGCTAAACATATCACATTGCATCCTTATCGAAGCCTGCCCACCTCCTTTGTCGAGAAGAGTGGTTGAGGAGATTGATCCGTTCATCATGAACAAGGCAAATAGACTACGTGAGTTCTTAGTGTGCATGAACGACTCCTGCGTTATGTGCCAGCGGGCCAGAAGTGATGAGGGGCTGATGAGGTGGTACAAATACGAAGAAGGCTTGTGGAAGTCAGATGAAGCGAGGTCTCTGGCCCTATGATCAGTATATTGACAGATGAGTGGCTAGAATGCGTAACCTGTATAGCATCTTACTTTAGTTTCGAAATTCTCTCGCATGCTAGAAATAAAACAAGGATCGTATTGATGGATGTAAATAAAAGCTGTCCTTGTCTTAGTTATAGACTCTTATGAGACAGGTTCATCTGTAGAGTGGTTGTGGGTGGTCCTTATTTAGAAGTGGTCGGCTGAATTGCACCCAGGCCTTTGTGATATTTGTAGTTCTGCTGTAGATAATCATCTAATTTTATCGCCCCCAGGCAACTATCGATGTTTCTCTAGATTCTTACGGCTCTTCTTCATGAGTTTTTCCTTTAATTTCCATCTGTTCTGCTTATCATTTTTTCCCTGTCCTTTCTTTATCGATGAGGGAAATGACCGGTTTCTATGTCAGCCGGAGATCGCAATGAAGGAGAATCAGGGATATTCAGTGTTCTTCCTCGGTTTCTAGGATGGGATTGTAACGATGATGATATTCTCATACAAGGACATCTGAATGTAGTGAAGAATGATATTCCATGCAATAATTATCGGATGGCTTCGCTAGTGACTTTTCTTTCCTTTTCAGTTGGTTCTTATTATCATCATAACTCAGAGGCGTAGTTAGCAAGTCGGAGTTTGTGAGTTTGAATCGTGTTATGACTAACTATCAGCTGACAGTTTCATGCCATGTCCGCCTATATCAGTTGGCATTGCAGTGACATCGCCAGCAGTGAACTAGGACCCTCAATCGATAATACAATTCGCACAAAACATCCACTAAGACGACTCTCCTTTGGGAACGGAGCTCAATCACCAAACTAGAGCCAAATCCCCAAACACGAGCAGGCAAAGTTCCAGACAAGCATGTATCAGCAAAATGCCTCCGTTATCACAAAGCAATCCAACATTGAAATGAAGGCAACGCTGGATCTCAACCCATCCTATGGAGGACGCCCACGGTACTTCTGCCCAATAGAGGGACCCCATGGAGTGGTGTCCCTTGTCTCTAGACTCTCCGTCATCGATAGATCCAAAGTCCGAGTAGGGTTTGGCTTTTAATCAGAACCGCATTAGAAGCAATAATTATTAAAGCAAATAGTTCGAGGCATTAACAGATACAATGTTCCAATTCTAGATATACATATCAAAAAATCCAATTTGGCTCCTCCTATAATCTCAATTCATTTGTATGAGTAGAAATGCTTCCTTCTTTGAAGATGTAAGGCGCAGACTTCTAACTTCTATGCTGCTGAAAAAGATTCATGGCCATTGGAGCGGATTAGAAATGTCTTGATCACGTCCATCCAAGTCAAACCTATAGATTATTTACAGCCGTTACAACTGCAACCTGATATAATCTTAGGCAGAAGCAGGACCTGTCACCCCAGCACGCACTCTCAACATCTCAGTTCTCTTGCTTCTCTCCATGACTTCCACTAGCCATTCTACACTTTCTTTAATTCCCAACCTGCAATGAATGGGCATAACACTATTGAACACTGAACTTGCCTCCCCAAATTTATGCTTACGTACATGTGAATTACCAACTGTTGTCTTGCTTCTTAGAAAAATAACACATGATACAAAATGAGTTGGACACATATGGATTGCTCCTCACTACTTACCCATCATATGCTGAGACAGCTTCGAACATGTAAACCCTCTCATCCAACTTCTTAAGATCCAAGTACCGAGCCAGTTCGTCAGCTGATACAGCTTCAGCAAGATCCTGCTATCAAGTTAAACTTCATACAATTGCCTTCCTTTATGGACCAAAGAAAAAGGGAGATGAAGAATAATGAAAATCATAGATTCGCGAGTTAACAAAAAAATTGTAAAGAGCATACTTTAGGTTTGTTATTGGTAAAAATAAGAGAGGAACTCAATGCAGGGAATGTGAACATGTGAAAAGACTTTCAGATGCTCTAGTAAGAAGATGCCACCAGTTAAGAGAAAAGAAGTAGACAATCACATGGAAGAATAATCTTGACCACTAGGATATTATGGAGATTTTGGTACTAAACAATATGCGATCATGCAAGAAGTTCCTTGTACCCAACCTCAGTGGAAAAAATACAGCCGTCACAAGAAAACAATGAAGAACCACACTAAGCAAGACAGCATAAGCACGTTGATGAATGCAGAAAGCTATAACTACTGAGGTGGAAACAGAGACAACCTCAAAAGCGATGGATGATGATATAGTTCTCAACCAAAAGTTTACTAGAAAATAGCCCGTGACGTGGTCATGTCTCATGAATGTCAAATTTCAAGAAAAACAGCGCACATACTCAGCTAATAGTCTGCTATGTCAACGCAATATGAAAACAAATTCGAGGAAGAAAATGGTCATATAGCTTCAGCAAGCTCAGAAGAAGGGGATTCAAATAGCACAAAAATTCACCTGCTTATTTGCCAATATCAAAAGAGGGGCTCCTTGAAGATCCTCATTCCGAAGAACTTTTTCTGAAAGGCATATCAGAACAATTAGCAAATCACTGTGAGAAGACTTCTGGGCTGCTACTACCAATTACAACGCAATCAGTAATTTCACCATTCATGACCCGCATTTCTGAAATTTACTAACCCAAAGAAGATTTTGAATCCTCGAAGCGCGATGGAGAAGCGGCATCGATTGCAAAAACTACAGCATGGGCCTCTTCATAATATTTTTCCCAAATTGAACGAAGACCAGGCTGAAAAAAACAAGACCTTTGCTGTCAGTGGTCCAACACACTCAAGACTCTACATAAAATGGCAGGACTGAGATTTGCCATCTGCTTTCTCTAAGTACTCTCTCTCTCTCTCTCTCTCTCTCTCTCTCTCTCTCTCTCCCCATGATAAGTTGCAACACCATAAAAGGAATGCTAACAGCACAAGCATACAGATCATTAGAACTGGTTGAGCAATATATGACAAGAGAGAAGAATTCACTGTCTAAGTCATGTGGTTCAAACAGATACCTGTCCTCCCAGGTCCCAGAACACAAGTTTCGTATTCGACACTTCGATGCGGCCAATATTTAGTCCAACGGTTGGAACAATTCGATCAGGAGGAATGCTTTCCGTGTTCAGATATATCGATTTCAACTTCTCCAGAAAAGTCTACAAATCCAAGTAAAGCGCTTAAAATCGTTGGCGGCACAACAAACTCGTGACAAATACAAAAGCTCAGGAATTCTCACACACACACACACGTATCAAACTCAAATGGTACCAAAGCAAGAGAGAGGAGCAAATTACAGTTTTGCCAGCCTTGTCGATCCCGAGGATGAGAACATGAAACTCCGTCTTAGTGAATAGATACTTCCATAGTCCATAGAACAACGAGAACATCTCCTCTTACTTTGCTTGTAAACCCTTTATGTAGACAGTTCAGAGGAGTGCAACTGGAGGATAACCCCACGTCATAATCTCCTAATCCTGGACAGTTACACAACAGCCGTCAGAGCATGACACAGTAAATCAGAAGAATGAGAAGAAGAAGAAGAAGAAGAAGAAGAAGGGGATCGAGCAAAGGCAAATCTTTGGAAATTCAACCCAAATTACTAAACTGCTACTCCGTTCAACGCGAACCGAGACGCAAAAAGATTCACGATCCACGCATTGCAAGCAAGCGTGACTACTTCATTAGAATTACAGATGGTTGAGGCATCTAAAAGATGGAGAGGAGGAAGAAAAGACTAAGAGTTATGCACCGATATGCAGATTCGGAGCTCCGGACAGAGCGAAAACATCAATCAATCCGAGAAACAGATGAAATCACGGGGCCAATTCAACATGGAAATTTCGAATCAGCGAGGATGTCCCGAAGTTTGCGAAATCGAAAAACTAGAACCACAATCGCGAGATCTCGTCTCGAATCAAGGGAGCGGGCAGACCGGGGGAATCCTCCACCATAAACTATCGGGAAAAAACAGGGAATCGAGAGCAACGTCGCACGGATTCGGCCGCGAGACAATCGGATCCATCGGAAACAATCCAAAGCAAAAGCAGCTACACAAGAGATTCGCACTACAGAGAGAACGAGAAGAGGACAAGGGAGTCTTGGAAGCCCACCTTGGGAATTGATTGAGCCGAACACAACCGAATTTCCTCTCCAGCTCCTAGCTCCCAGGTACCCAAACTCTCCTGCTTCCTCCTTCAAAACTGTCGCCTCTCTTTTTTCTTTTTTCTTTTCGGGTTTTCGTATTTTATTTGTTTCGCTATTTTCCCATTTTCCATATTCCGCATTCCTTCAGCCGTTCAGCGTATCGCCAGAGTTCGACACGCGCCCTTCGGTATTCCTCTTTTGCCCTCCTAGCTTTAGCATTCGTGAACTTTAGCTCAATATTCAATATAATCCCTAAATTTTTTTGTATATGTTCAATATTATCCTTGAAACATATGAAAATATTCAATAAGACAATATTGAACTTATTGAATATTTTCATATGATCCACAAACTAAAATGAACATATGCCAAAAATTCATAGACCACATTAAATAAATTAAAAGTTCACGGTCCACATCACACATTTGGTCAAAATTTAGTGACATTTTATGTCATTTTCCTCTCATGTTTCTCGAGACATAATTTAAAAATTCATCACAAGTCCATATTCTTATTCCCAAAAAAAAAAATATTAATACCGTAATTTATCATCTTGCCAAAAAGATTGATTAACTTTATGTTCTTGATTTTTAAATTTATTCTATAGTGTCGAATATCTATGAGAATTTGCTAGCCTATCTTCTAATTCTCATCGATCGACTCCCGGTCTGTGGTGTAACCGCATGCCTTGGCCTTTGACACTTTTGTGACATCAAGGATCCGTGAGTCCATTTAATAGGTCGCCCTTATTGCAAGAAAATTCAGTTAAACAATTGTTCATCAACTTTGGTTGCACTAAATTTCTCTTCCATGGTAGCCTTTTGATATTACCCTGTTCTTTTTATTAATTGGTTAGAGTTTTGATATGAATAGTTGGACGTGTTTCAATAATCTGACTTGAGAACTCACATAATTTAAAGGGATCGCTCGAATTCGTGTAAGCATATCAAAATGATGGATTGAGTCAAGTCTAAAAAAGAATATAGAAGGATGTTGTTGTTCAATATTTTAGAAAGCACACCTCGAGTCCTCGACTCCGTGAATAGAACAAAATAAAATGTGAAAAAAGTTTTTTTTTAAAAAAAAAATCGTCATCTTGTCGTAGTTCTGCCATTAAAGGCTTGCAACATCTCTCGCGGCCGTCGACAAGCCTTCATCCTCGGTAGATCGTCACTATGGCAGAGCCAAGTCATCATCATGGCCAACTCCTCACCGGACCATCACCTTCGTCTCTAAAATTGGTCCATCGCGCTTAAGCGCAACAAGATAAGGAGCTCGAGCTCTCGATATCGGGCTTGAGTTCTAACTTATTGTGAGGCCGGAAGCTTGAACCAACAATGAAAATCTCAGCTGCATTTCTTAGTAATCCTTTTAATGGGTTTGGCATATACACATTTGGAACCCATTTCTATTGGAGCATAATTAACCATTTCAGGACCTGGCCTTCTATGTCCTCTCCCTCGGTCCTGCTTAATGCTTATACCCACTTCTTGTTGCTGCTTGTATGCCCGGGGGCTTCAAAAAGAATTATGCTGCGTATTATAAGGTTAGCGATGTATAAAATGAAGTAATGTTATATGAGCTCTTTGCGAATTATGCCCGAGTCTGTTTGGTTCAGCATTTTCAACAGATTTTGTGGAAATACAAAGCAGTTTAGCTTAAAGGGCTTTGGAAAAATGCATAAACTGTTTGAGTTTTGAGAAACAATTTTGAGAGAAAAGCTTTTATTTATTTATTTAAATTTTGAACTAAACATATCTTAGGATGCACATATGGTTGTTTATTTTTTTGTGAGATGGATCCACAAATTTTGCCCCATTTAATTACTGTCCTAATTATCCGACAAAAAGAAGAAGAAATATTACTGTACTAATTATTGGTCCTAAACAAAATATCAATTGATAATTCACGAGAACGCCATCTCGTGGAAAGAATCCATCGCTGCAATCTTTATGGGATATTTTATAAACCCCCATCACCCTTCCCAATCCACACGCGCGCCCCAAACACCATCCAAAAACATGGCTGTTGGAGACACTTCAATGTCCACTCTAGCCTCGCAAATCTGCAACCACATCGCCTCCATCTTCTCCAAACCCACCGCCCACCCCCCGGCCCTCGACGTCCTCGTCTCCGAGCTCTCCGCCGTCGCCTCCCGGGGCGGCCGCGTGTTCCTCTACGGCGTGGGCCGGGAGGGGCTGATGATGAAGGCCCTGTGCATGCGCCTCGCCCACCTGGGCCTCTTGGCCCACTCCGTCTTCGACATGACCACCCCGCCCATCGCCGCCGGCGACCTCCTCCTCGCCTCCGCCGGTCCCGGGGGTTTCTCCACTGTGGACGCGATCTGCTCGGTGGCCCGGTCCCACGGCGGGAGGGTGGTGCTGCTGACGGCGCAGCCGGAGACGGGGACGTGCGTGAGGCACGCGAACGCGGTGGCGCACGTTCCGGCGCAGACCATGGCGGACGATGCGGCGGACGGAGAGGGGGAGAGGTCTCGGCCGTTGCTCCCGATGGGGAGCGTGTACGAGGGGGCGATGTTCGTGCTGTTCGAGATGGTGGTGTACAGGTTGGGGGAGGCTCTTGGGCAGAGCCCCGAGGCCGTCCGATCTCGCCACACCAACTTGGAGTGACGAGGCCTAATGTAACGCTTGATGTCCCATGTGATGAGTTGTTTTATTATAATTACTTGTGATCTTTTAGTTTATTTGGGTAAAGAAGGCCTGTGTTTGTATGCTTATTGTAATGTATACGTGGTATAGTGCACGTTACTTGTCAACTTAGTTAAATAAATATCCATGTTTGTTCTGGGTTCCCCACCAATTAGAACAATGCTTTTCTTCATCTACAGATGCGGAATAACGCGGCACTAGTTATCACGGCTAAAAGGGCCCGTCAATCATCTTGATCTAGCTGCGAAATTATCATTTTCTATCGATTTGGAGTGTAGGGTGTGTGCACCGTTTAGTTTGAATTATTGGTATGCAGCCCTGCTGATAAAAGAATTGGCGGGGTGGGGACACTAGTACTTAGGTGCGAGATTTGACACCCATGCTCTGTATAAGGTAGAGATAGAGATGGCAAAATGGGTCTATAACTTATATTTAATGGTATTGGGTCGTACATGGGTTGCATTAAGGTTTAAGCAAGCTCGAGCTTGCTGGCCTCGATTGCCACTTGGCAACCAGGGATGAAAGGAGGAAGAACGAATAGAGAAGAGAGAGAGAGAGAGAAAAAAAAATCAAATTATAAATTATAAAATTATCCACAATAATTTAGGAGTATAATTTTTTTCAAAAATTTATAAAAAAAACAAATTTTCTTGAATTTAGATTAAATATGAACATGTTTTAATAATATGAGTTGATTCGGGTATATATTTTTAAATTTACATTATAGGAGAATGGATTAATATGGATCAGATCATTTTCGATCCGATCTAATCCATCTATTTGACAACTCTAAGCAGAGTAAAAGTCCGATAGTGAGAAGAAGATAGGACTGATAAAAAAAAATACACGCTCACTCTGTATATGCATAGCTTACCCATTTTCTTAGCAAAGGTTTTGTCTTTTCCCGACTCCAGTAGCCCATGCCGATGGAAAATATCAAGCCGCAGTCTGATAAGACTCAGTGCAGATATTTATCGTTTCTTCCTCTTTTATATATTCGCCTTTACTTTGACGGATCGATTTGAATTCTAATACCCCCCCCCCCCCAAGATATTTTACTCGTGGGGCCTCTTTTCCACACTCGCGAACACCTTGGGATGCTCCACACTCGCGAGCCTTTGTCGGGTGATCTTGTCTTACAGAAATCACGTAGATATTTACATGGGAAAAATCTTGTGGGGCCATGGAGCCTTCTGCATTTACACATTTCCCATTTCCTTTTATTGCACAAAATAATGTCGTGTATAGCCCTTTTTTGGTATATGCCTCGACCTTAAATTTCCATGCTACTTTAGACTTATCCATCTGATTTATCGCTTATAAAAATAGAAGATCTGAAATACATTGAATTTAGTTCTCGTCTCAAGTAATATTTTGCTCCAACTTGACTCGATCAAAAGTCTTGCGGGATTGTTGGGTTCATTTAAGCTTACTGTGTTACGCTCAGAGCATGAATAAAAATGATCGATAAAGATTGTTAGGGCAAATATTTATCCCGACTCGTTTAGATTTATCCATTGATTAAATCTAGCCTCGATCCAAATACACGTTGCTTCGCTTCTACGCTCGCGAATGACTTTTTACAAATCTATTCCGATGGTCACTATGAAAAATCTATGTCGCTGCAGAGTTCGACTTCTTATGGCTTCCAAGGGGGAAAAGGTCGTGCGGAATTCACTCCATTATTTTATTGAAGAGTTACGACAAGTGAGAAAATATAGAAATGGAAGATCTTTTAGATTAGGTAAAGCGAGTGAAAATCACGCTCGCACTCGCGAGTGGAGCTTTGACCTCCGTCCCTCCCGTCGTCTATAAAAAGTCCCTTGGAGAATTTCTAAATATATCGGCGTCTCTTTGCACTGCAATTTCCTTCTCCAAAGGCCCGAAAACAAAAGGAAAAACCCACGAACTCGCGCGCTTCCTTCTTCTTTTTTCCTCCTCCTCCTCCGACGGAGAGTAGCTCGCACCGAAGATACTCCGGCGAAATGGACTCGCACGCCCCTACTCCGAGCGGCGGTGGTGGCTCGACGTGGTGGACGGACGAGAAGCACCTGCATTTCCTGGACTCGCTCGAGTCAACTTTCCTGCGCACGATGTTCGTCAGAAGAAGCAACCACCCTGTTCTCCGTCTCGATCGTCACTTGCCTGACAGCAGCGACTCGACCAGCGATTTGACTTCTCCTAGGACGAGGAAGACGAAGGCACGCCGAGGTAAAGCCTTTCCTAATTCCCCCCTGCTCTGATTCGCGTGGGTTTCGGTTCGATTTTAGGAACTCCATGTAGGCACGGCGCTGTGATCCCGAATTGTGAGGAAAACGATCCTCAGTTCCTATGGATTTACTGCTCTATTACCGCTCCATCCATTGACCGATCTGGAGGCGATTGCGTTCGTGTTGGAGTTGTCAAGGCTTCTTCCGAATGCATTTGTTCCCTTCCCTTTGTCCTCACCAACTCTGAAAATCTCTCTGTACAAAGGAAAATACCTCTCGGACGCCAGCAATAGATCTTTGTCCCGTCTGAACTCGCTCTCGGTGAAACATCCCTTCGCATGATGGCAAATGCGTGTCGTGAGATCGGCAAGAGGAGGATCGCGCCATAAGATGCGTGATTAGCGTACCAGTTGCAAAGTTTTGGAAGATCTTTTGCACTTGTCGGGAACGATGATCATTTTGCAAGCAAAGCCTGACTAGATTTCTCGTGCTTTTAGCTCAAAGGATATTGGCTTTTTGGGTCCAGATATTTGCAGATCGGACGGCCCTGCCGCGAAGAAGTCGAGGCATTCACGTCAGTCGCGTAATCCTACGGGCGATGATCAGGTTGGTCATATAAATATCTACTACATTAATGTCGTGTACAGAGGGGGGGCTTCTCTAGGTACACCACGTGTCGAGTTCTGATACGCTCATCTGCTCCACGGATATTTTTAGTTTGGAAAAAAGTGCAAGAAGTGGGACCACTCTCTTCTCGCTGCCTACCCTTTTTTTCGATTTACTTTTTTTTTCCTTTTTTTTTGGGCAATTTTATTTTGTCCTTAAGAAATCCAAAAGGCCTTTATAAGTACGATACACTTCTTACCTTTTTCTTCTATTTTATAATTTTTTTTTTCAGACATGATATGTTCATAGGTATTGCAATTTGGTTGTGAATTTCGCCAATTTTGACTTAGGAGCAACGGTATATATAACAAGCGTTAGGACGTATCATCTACAGAAATTATATTGATATAAATATATATTATCATTATATCAATTCAAATTTAAGCAAGAAAGATGTTAGAGTAATATAAAAAGAATTTGCTCTTATGCAGAGATTACTGAAAAAGATAGTTCGTTTATATCATTGTCTTCGACCCATACACTCACCTCGGCAAGGTGCACGCAGATATAATTGCGATTCAATGGTGCTCTCAACTCATCAAATCTTGCAATATATGATACCTCAATGTGAGGGCTTATGGTAAAGACATACTAATGTCGATATAAATGCTAATCGAGATATGCAAGGTCCCGATTCACCATCTAAATAAGAACAACGCGAGAGACTATAGCGCGATTGTCCTACCCTTTAGGATACACGATCACATCTCAACTAAAAAATTATCTTCTTCCACGATAAATAATGTTATCGAAGTAATCTGTCGGTCGAAAAGTGATTCCAATTTTCAGAACATTAACCATATCTGCTCCTCCGTTTATCTGAAATAGCGCCTCAGGACACTTATCAGCAAAAGATGTAATGGCCGACAGGGCCGTGATTAGTGTGTTCTGTACCTCAATGAATACTTTCAACAGTTACTAATCATTCTCTCCGCAATTAAACAAATTTTAATGTCGACATCTTTGCAGGTAGTCCCCCAAATCGCGAAAAGAGCAGCTGACGAGGATGAAAAAGACCCCACCGATGTCCAGGCTTCCCAAGCCAGACCAATCTGAGAAACACCGAAGACAATATCGCCGTTTTTGATTCCTTTTCGCTTTCTTTTCTTGTCTGCTGAAAGCTTTGAATGCAAATATGATTATATTAGGGAGGGATAAAGATAAGATAATCATGGTGAATTTCCTTAGGATAAAGAGGGATTTCGAGACCAGCTAGCAGTAGCAGGAGCGTTCAATTGTATAGCACCGAAGTCCTAATTTCAATGGTGATTTGCTTTGATTAAGCTTATTTTGCAGTTGGGGAGGCCATCACCCTCAGCTTCCCAAAGGGTTAGACTTTTCGATAGTGTCTGTCGACATCAACTTGGATTTGTTAAGATTCTTTGGATTTTCATATTCTTGGGTCTTGATTTTTATCGAGGTTGGGGACAAAACTTGTGTGTGGGAGCCGGATATTTTCGCAACTTTTTATATTTGTATCCTGTTCGATGGATTGAGATTATTGTACTTGGGGATGCGATGGGATATGCTTCGAGATGAAGATAACGAGCTCTTCAACAGTTGAGATTTCACTCTGAGGTTCAGAAATATATCTCTTCTTCTAACTCCAACTTATAAAACCAGGACTTGGCACTGTCTAAATCATTTTATCTTAAGATTTTTCATCCGCCCAATGTCCTAGGTGGTTTCACGTTTTATTTCATTAGCTATCAATTTCTCGTACTCGTAGCACGGACCTTGTTTTCGACTTAGACATCGTTTGGGACTAGCAAGCCAGATCAAGAAAGAATCGACACAAACTTATTGTATGTCCGAGTTCCCAATGCCGTTGTTATTAATCGCCCATCGACTTGGGGTTTTTAATGCAAATGAATAATGGTGCGGGGTTTATGAACTTTTTTTGGGCCTATGCTCATTGGGTCCACCTAAAACGATCTACTAAATTCATCGAGCTGCTTCAAATGGTCAAAACGGCAAGTTATTAATGGAATTTTTGTCGGCTCTCTGTAAAATATTCATTTGGACGAGGCCTAGATTTGTACAATATTGTTTCTAAACTTTCTTTCGTTTTTGGCAATTGGGTCCTTAATTGCCTCGCTGGTGTTCCACGTGGCACTTAAAATTTCAACAATCACAAAACTACAAAAATATATTTATTTCTTTTGGCAATTGGAATTAACCCACCAAACATTGTGCAAGTGCGAGTACCAATATTAAAACATAAGAGCCCTCTCCATTGATGTAAACAGAGAATAGCCTTAGTTAACCTGTTCCGTTCGAATACAGAAGAGATAGATTCTCCAAGCTAAAAAGCAGCATTGACTCGCAAGGCTATGCTTGGACATACCTTTCGATCTCACCACGTTTTGCTCGATTTGCCTTTGTTTTCTAACCGTTGTTTGGTTTCCGAATGAGTTGGATTATCTCCGCATCGAATCTTCGATGATTTCTGGGGAATAACACGCGGACAAATTTGGCCATTGCCACGCGATGGCTATTCATATTCAAGTATACTCTCTCATTTTTTTGCTGCCGTAGAATGTTATATCGAACCGTGTAATTCTAGGACCTTGTTATGACTCATACATTTCGTAAACAATCATATAAGAGATGCTGTAATTTTCAAAGGATCGTTTTTTTTTCTCGCTCTTTGTGCAATGTTAATTAATGTAATTAACTAACATCTCTGGGAGAGCCGTTAATGTTGATTTAAGGTCGTTGGATAGTGGGAAAATTGTCCAAGCAGTCTTAAATTTATTGCACTCTCGTCAATTTAGTTCTAAACCTTTTAATTGTGCATATTGAATCCTAAACATTTTCACGTTTTGTCAATTGAGTCTATCCTGCCAATTTTGACAAAAAATTAGTGACATAAACGTCGATCGTCCTACATTTGTAAAAAAATATAATATAATAAATATAATAAAATAAATATTATTAAAAATTATCCACGTTCGTGCTGGCCGTATCACGTAGGACGGTCGGCGTCCACGTCAGTGATTTCCAATCAAAATTGGCCGAATGAACTCAATTGACAAAATATAAAAAGGTTTATAACTCAATTGACACAGCTAAAAAATTAAGTTAATACCAAGAAAATTTTCAAACTAGTACATCTATGACAAATTTACCCTAAACTATTTTTTTTACCATGAAAAATCAAAAACTGGTACATCTGTGACAAATTTACCCCAAACTGGTACATTTATGATAAATTTACCCTCCGTCAGTTTCTGTCGAATTTTTGAGTTTGATTACACATGATAGTTGACAAGGTGTACCAATTTGGGGTTTTATCTTCCGTTTGTCTTAGGTGTGCCAATTTGAAATTTTTCGTAGTATTAATCCAATTTAATGGAAACTAATGGAGGGTAAATTTGTCATAGGTGTACCAGTTTGGGGGTTTTTTGTGATAAAAAAAATTATTTTGGGTAAATTTGTCACATGTGTATCAGTTTAGGATTTTTCATGATCAAATTAATAGTTTGGGGTAAATTTGTCACAAGTGTACTAGTTTGAGGTTTTTCATGATATTAACCCTGAAATGTTTCAGACTGAAATAACAAAAGTGTAATAGATGTAGAATTGTTTGAATAATTTTCCTGCTAGATAGTATAAAAGATTTTAGATAAAAGCAGTTGGATTTAACTCTTTTTTCGGGATATTAATGTGTTCTTTTTAGAACATTAATTGTGATTGAAATTTGGATTTAATTCCACACGAGCCTAGTTCGAGTGAACTGCAATGGAAGAAGGACATCTCTTTGGTCTCCCCTATTTAAGATGCGATAATGTTATAAGAAAGAGATGATGAACCACCACCGGTCCAATCTCGGACAAACATCTTAACACACATCAGCGATTTGAGATCGGATGAGACATAAAGAGATGATTCGCTTGGCGGGCGATTGATGAAGCTACATGCGCGCCGTAACATGCGATGCGAGGTCATCGCCTAATCATGCCAAAGTTGGATCAGCTCGTGGGGTACTGAACTGGGGTGTGTAACAATCATTCTAATCTGATCTTGGCGTTACCATCCAACAGTATGGCATCTCCTCAATTTACCCCTTTGTCACATGGAAGAATGGAAAAAAAAAATCGGTTAAAACAATAGGAACGAACCTCCACGATTATGAAATCAATCTCTTCCGGGTACAAGTTATTATTATGAAGCGGCGAATGTCAAGGATTGCGGCTGGCCGACTTGTCCCTTCGTCGGCTATCGACAATGGATAAGATATAAACATGACATAATTACATGCGTCCTCTCATTCCTCGCAAACGTACCAGCAGCGACATTGTTTGGAGTGTGAAAGCTGGGGATGGCGGCAGCATTGCCGAGGCCGAGGGCGAGTCTGTTTGAAACGTCGAGGCGACATCAAGAGAGGCTTTTTCTCTTTTGCACCTTTGCTTAATACTGGTCAAGGGAAAAAAAAAAAACAAGGTCAAAGTTGAAGCATGAGCATCAACTCAAGGAAGGAGGGAGGGCGAGATGCTACTATACGAAGATAAAGGAAAAGGGTAAGAAACTTGAATTTGTGACGTGAAGAGCATTTTGGTCCGCTATTTATAAACGATGGCGGTTCTAACAATAGAGCGGGGAATGATTGGGGAAAAGAAAATCATGGTGCGTTTGGCAACGATTTTGATCGAAAAAAATCAATTCTGAACTTTTATAATTTTGTTCCCCGGATTAGTTTTTAGAGAATTAAAATGCCTCTGGTAACTATACAAAATTTTTGTTTCCAAAACAGAAATGCATTTAGTAACTATACAGAATTTCTATTCTCGAAAATAATTTCTCTTTCCAGATTATCTCCACCTTTTCAATTTTTTTTTCATTTAATTATAAAAATTTCAGTGGAGGCAGCAATGGCGGTGGTGGTTGAGCCGCAACGAACACGAGGGTGGCAGCCAACGGTGGAAAGAGTGGTGAGAAAGAAGTTGATTCTTTTTTAAGTGAACTTGTTTCTCAAAAGTAATTTTGAAACAAAAAATTAACTTTTTGTTTTGTTTTGTTTTTGCTCCAAATCTATTTTCCAAAACAAAATCAGAGATTTAATAAATTAGAATCATTTACGTTACCAAATAGGTTTATTATCTTCTTCTTCTTTTTTTTATTTTTTTTTAGAAAACAGAATCAGAAAATTAAAATTGTTGTCAAATAAGCCCTCAATGTCTCCAGCACTACTCAATTTTAGTATGTCTAACATTACTCTAACTTTTTTTTAAAAAAGAATTCCCAGCTGAGGGCTATGCATTAATTTTGACAACCGTGAATTGATGTGATCTAGAACAAGAATAAATTCTCTCGCGTTCACTTAATTTTCACACAATAAACTTAGGAAATACCTTGGCTTTGACCACAGGAAAAATTGGAAAATACTCCTCCACTTTACTTGCTTCAGCTTCCAACTCAACTAGACGCAAAAAACTTTGAAAGCATGTGCGAAACACACGGCTGCGGTTCCAACCAATCCTCCTCTTTTGTCATCGTCGAACATGATTGAATAAATAAAAGTAGGGATATGTTGATTGAAAATCTTAAAATTTATAAAAAGTGTGATCAAGTCTTAAAATTTATTAAATTCATTCAATCGAGTCATTCCGTTAATTTCATCTAATTTATCTAAAAAAATGCCGACATAGTTTTTTAATTTATTATTTTCTCTATTATATGTGGCAATGACATGACTAAAATGACATTGTTTTTGTCCAAATTTAATTTTAATAAAATTCAATTTAAAAAAAAAAAAGAAAAAAAGAAAAGGAGGGGGAGAAATCAAGTTTGTATTAAAAATCAAATTTGGACCGAAACAACATCATTTTAGTCTTATGTTTCATAATTTAGCCACATATGAAAGATAAAATATTATTAAAATCCACATTAGCATTTTTTTGTTAGGAAGGACTCGATTGCACTAATTTGACGAGTTTTTTTTACTTAATTGCATTTTTTGCAAGTTTTAGGCCTCAATTATACTTTCATAACAAGTTTTAGTGAAAATTTCAAATAAGAGCCTGAAGTGCCCTTATTTTTTTCAAATAAAGGTTTGAAGTGGACTTTATTTCAAATAAAAGTTTAAAGTGGCAAAATCATCTTAAATAAGAGTGTGGTTGGCTGACAACTACTCTAGCCATCAGAGAATGAGTATTTTAGTTAAAAAAAATTATAAGTATATTT
>BCNH02000001.1:25605777-25654469 GCA_001662345.2 Metrosideros polymorpha var. glaberrima
CCCCCCCCTCGAGCATCCTCTCAAGCGAGGACATTCCTCACTAGATCCGGTGAGGGCAACCCTCGCTTGATGCCGATGAGGGCGGCCCTCGCCTAAGCCTGGCGCCTTTGCTTGCCATAGATAAGATTCGGCAATGGCTGGCAAAGTGAAGAGGGAAAAAGAAAAAAGAAATTTTTTTAAAAAAAGCACATGACGAAAATGATCTTTAGCCAATAAGGTTAGAATCTTCTTTAAGACTGATATGGTTATTATATATTCTTATTTGAAACAAAATTTACTTCGAACTTTTATTTGAAATGATTTGACCACTTCAAATCATTATTTGAAACAAGATCGATTTCGGTCCTTATTTGAAATTTTTTTCCAGTTTTATGACTCCGTGAACATATCCAATAAAAGTATGAATAAAAAATGGATTAAAATAAATAAAAATAAAAAATCAAATTCGATCCGATCGGATCGGATCGGATCGCATCCAATGACACGTACACACGACCAGAACCTGGCGGAACGAACCTTCCTTCCTTCCTTCCATTCCCTTCACCTGTGTCCGCCCACAAGCCTTTTTTATCCAATTCCTGCTTCTCTCTCTCTCTCTTTCCTTTTCCACAACGAACCTTCCAGACCCATTCCATTTGAGAGCGACTTACGATGTCCCCGCCGCCCGTCGAGCACGACGGCGACTCTCCGGCCGGCGAGCCGCAGCGGTCGACCCCGACGCCTTTCCTCACGAAAACCTTCCTGCTCGTCGACGACCCCGCCGTCGACGACGTCATCTCCTGGAACGACGATGGATCCGCCTTCGTGGTGTGGAACCCCACCGTCTTCGCTCGCGATTTGCTTCCCAAGTATTTCAAGCACAACAACTTCTCCAGCTTCGTTAGGCAGCTCAACACCTACGTGAGTCGTCTCTATCTCTCCCCCCGTTCTCGCGACGGAGCGATTGATTGAATCTGACTCAGTTGAGTGATTTGGCAGGGATTTCGAAAAGTCGTGCCCGATCGGTGGGAGTTCTCCAACGATTGCTTCCGCAGGGGCGAGAAGCGGCTCCTGTGCGAAATCCAGCGCCGAAAGGTCTCAGCTTTGGCTACGGCCGCGACGGCGGCGGTTGTCCCAGAAGCCATGGCGACAGTACCTACGGCGATCCCGACGGCGTTGCCGGTGATTTCGCCTTCGAGTTCGGGAGAAGAGCAAGTGATGTCGTCGCAGCACTCCTCCCCGCCGTCCGCCTGCGGCCAGAACTGCACGGCGGAGATCATGGACGAGAACGAGAGGCTGAGGAAAGAGAACGCGTTCCTCAACCGCGAGCTGGCGCAGATGAAGAGCCTGTGCAACAATATCCTGTCCCTGATGTCGGGTTACGCCGCGAACGGGCGGCCGCAGGCCGGTTCTCAGGCGGCGGCAAGAGCGCTCGACTTGTTGCCGGTGAAGCGGCCGGCGGGCGGCGACGAAGAGGAGGAGGAGGAGGAGGAAGACGAGGAAGAGGATGGAGAGGAGAGCCCGAAGCTGTTCGGGGTGGCGTTGGGGATGAAGCGCGGGAGAGAAATCAGAGAAGGGGAGGCGGAGTCCGACGCCATGTTGCGGCTGCAGCAACCTGGTTCTGGTGGCGTGAAATTTGAGCCGTTGGATGGGGATCGGAGGGCGATCTCTTTGTCCTCTGGAGTAGTCTAATTACGTAAAAGTAGATTAACTATCGGCGTAACAACACAGAATGTGTGAAGCCAAGAACAGATTATCCCCCCAACGTTCGTTAGCAGTTAGCTCTGTGATCTACTGTGTGTTTGCTCTGCATCGATCAACTTCAGCAATTTTTCTATGATTTACCCATGATTCAGATTTGTAAGTAGCTATCTACTTTTGGTAATTAAAGAAAAGCCAACGGTAATTTGAAATTCGAACGAGTTGAGACTAGTCCGGTTCATATGGAAACCAGGGCAACTGAGGCATCAATTAAAGAAATTGAATGTCGGGAGATCTGTCGAATTCATGCATTTCGTTCATTCACGGATACCTAATTAATGTCTAATTGGCAGGAACATATCAAATCATATTCATTTCATCCTCATATAAAGAGTTTCACAAGGGAAACGGTGCGAGATTAGTCAGCAAAGAGTTACAACCTCCGAATTACAACTAGATTAGCAAGGTTAAGGCTTTGCACCATTCACTCTTGATGTTGTTCCTCAACTAATTTACACCAAGGGAAATCAACCCATAAAGTAACTGCTCAATCGCAGCCGCCAGAGCATAACACAATTCAGTCTTCCTCCATCCCTTTGAGAAACTTCAACGCATGAAGCATGCTTGGCCTGTTGGCTGGGTTGTCCGAGAGGCAAACGGCTGCAATCTGGAGCACCTGAAGCATGGCTGTCTTTGAATCAGCACTGAGGACCATCGGGTCAAGAACGTCGACGGCGCGCCCCTTCTTGATCTTTTGAAACACCCAACCCACCAAATTCCCACCCTCGATCTCTTTGAAGTCAGGTCCCGTGGGCTCTTTCCCCGACACCAATTCAAGCAAGATGACTCCGAAGCTGTAGACGTCCCCCTTTGTAGTGGACCTCCCACTTTGCCCGTACTCTGGTGGAATGTAACCGAATGTTCCAGCAATGTCGGTGCTCACATGAGTTTCGCACGCGCTGATCAATCTTGCCAAGCCGAAGTCTGCAACTTTGGGCTCGAAGTCTTCATTGAGCAAGATGTTGCTGGCTTTTATATCCCTGTGGATGATGTGCGGGATGAATCCGTGATGAAGAAAAGCTAGCCCACGCGCAGCTCCAATCGCTATTTTGAACCGTTTGGGCCAATCCAGAACATCGAGCGTCCCAGTGCGGTTTCTCAGCCAAAGATCTAAGCTCCCGTTTACCATGTATTCGTACACGAGTACCTTCTCCTCCCCATAGGAGCAGTAGCCGAGCAGCGGGACCAGATTCAGGTGCTTCACCTTGCCTAGAGTCTCCATTTCAGCAGTGAACTCACGATGGCCCTGTGTCTTTGCTTGGCTCAGCTTCTTGACAGCAACCATTCTCCCGTCGGGCAGAGTGGCTTTATAAACAGTTCCAAAACCCCCATCTCCAATTATATCGGTTTTGCAGAAATTATTGGTGGCTTCGAGAATATCCACTAATGTCAGCTTCAGAAGGGGCTGTTCGAACATAGCCACGTTGATGCTCAATGGTTCCTTGGATCTGCTGCTGCCCAAGAAGTAGAGATTCTGGTTGATGAAGCTTTTTAGTTTGCTGTCTTCGATTTCCTCGGGATCAGCTTGCTTACTGCTTCTAATCACCCATCTCCTCAGAGCAAAAGCTAAGAAGAGCATCCCAAGCACGGCCCCTATCCCGATTAGAGAAAGTCCCCAAGCATTTAGCACAAACAATCTCCGGTCAAATCTTCTGATCTGACAATCTGAACTAATGATACTACCACAGAGATCCTTGTTCCCTGCAAGCACTGTCTTCGACAGGTTTTGGCAAATTCCGTTCAAGGGTACTGCCCCTCCCAATGTGTTATCAGCCAAGTCTAGATAGCTGAGGCTCATCAGGCTGCATAATTTATCAGGAATAGGTCCAGAGAGTCTGTTTCTTGAAAGGTCGAGGTATTCAAGTTGCATTAGGTTCCCCAGTTCTGGGGGAATCACTCCTGCAAACATGTTTTCGTGAAGATCCAAGAAGGTCAAGTACGAAAGGTTGCCCAGTGCTGGTGGCAGAGTTCCGGCAAAAGAATTGCAACTCAAGTTCACCATTTCGATCCTCCATGAAATAAAATCCAAGAAGAGCCCATCAACCGGCCCAGAAAGCTGATTCTGCTGAATATACAGCCCTACAAGATTCTGCAACCGTGATAGTGAAGCAGGAAGCTCACCAGTGAGATTGTTGAAGCTCAGATCCAAGTGAGTTAGCCCTCTCAACTTCCCAAAGCTAGCAGGGATGGAACCTGATAACTTATTACTTGTCAAATTCAGCTTCACTAAGCTGCTCAAATGGCCTAAGCTTCCAGGAATGAAACCAGTGATCTGATTATACCCCAGAGACAAGCCCTGGAGCTTATGAGAGTCGCCCAATGCTGGAGGGATTGGGCCAGTAAGTAAATTCCCTGACAAATCTAACGTGGTGAGATTCGCTAAGTGAGATAGGGAGCTTGGGATTTCACCAGAAAGCATGTTGTTGCTGAGCAACAGATCCACTACAACCACACAAGCCCCCAATTCTTCAGGTATTGAGCCCGATAATCTATTGTGGGACAGATCAAATACCCCATGGTGCTGAAGGAAGCTCAAATCAGGAATACCAACCTGATGGAAATATGAAGATGATCTCGATGGAATCGATCCAGATAAATTATTATGAGAAAGGACCAAGCACTGCAACTGAGACAAGTCAGATAGAGTATCAGGGATAGACCCACTGAGGCAATTATTACCGAGGTCCAGTGTCGTAAGGCTAGAGCAATCTCCAAGCTCAACGGGGATATTCCCGTCAAACTGATTTGAGTTCAAGTTGAGGACAGATAGAGAAGTCAGATTCCCAATCTCCTTCGGTATGCTACCTTTCAACACGTTGTTACTAAGAACAAGCCTCTCCAATGAAGCAGCTTGACCAATTTCAGCAGATAAAGTCCCTCTTAAAAGATTGTTTGAAGCAGAAAACTCCATCAAATTGAAAGAGCTCCACAAACTGACTGGTATTGGGCCCACGAAGTTGTTTGAATCAATGTCTAGCACCATAAGCGGGAGATTTGAAAGATAGTTCGGGATCAATCCACCGATGCGATTATTTACCAAAACCAACTGGGTCAGATTCACACAGTTCACAAACACACCATCAAGAGTGCCAACTAAGAAATTGCTTTCGAGACCGACATCTATCAGAGACCCGGCATTACAGATTTCTTTTGGTATAGGACCCACCAACATGTTATTGCTCAAGCTGAGGTGCTTGAGCATTGTACAGTTCCCAATCTCAGGAGGGATTTTCCCTGACAACCGGTTGCTTGAAAGCAGAATCGAGTCCACCATCTTCCACCTCCCCAGCCATGAAGGCAACGGACCAGAAAGTTGGTTCCTTTCGGCAGCGAATGACAACATAGGGAGCTGAGACAACTCCTCAGGCAAAGGCCCAGAGAGAGAATTAAAGGAAAGCATTAGAGTCTTCAGGTTTCGACAGTTCCCGAGCTCACTAGGAATCGACCCATTAAGCTCAGAATTGACCATACTCAGTATGGTCAAATTCTGCAACTTCCCAAAGGATCTTGGAATAGCACACTTCAAGGGGTTATTAGAAAGGTCAAGTTTATTGAGAGACTTCAGTTTTGACATTTCCTCAGGGAACGGGCCAGTTATAGAACACGAGGGCGAGTAGAAATTTTCAAGATTGTCAAGTTCTCCTATTTCAGGAGGTAGTGAGCCAGAGAACTGGTTAATGCCAATGTAAAGCTCGGTCAGGTTCTTCAAGTTGCCAATTGCAGGTGGTACTGGACCAGTGAACGAGTTGTTCGATATGTCAAGCGAAGTTAAAGACAAGAGCCCAGTGAAAAGAGTTGCAGGGATTGAACCTGAGAGAAGGTTGTTGGCCAAGTCCAAGTACTTCAGCTGGGCCAACTCGCCGATCCGACTCGGCACCTCGCCCGAGAGGGCATTGCCAGAGAGGTCTAGGGTCTGGAGCCGGGAGAGGGTCCCGAGCTCCGACGGAACCTTCCCCGCGAGCGAGTTGCCGCCGAGCTTGAGCGTCCCGAGATGAGCCAACTCGCCGAGTCTACTCGGGACCTCGCCCGACAACTCGTTGCCGTCCAAAGAAAGCTCCTTTAAGCTCCTGAGCTGGGCAACTCGGTCGGAGATGTCTCCGTACAGAAGATTGAACGACAGGTCGAGGGAGCTGAGGGCGGAGAGCGAGAACAAGGAAGGCGAGAGAGGGCCTCTGAGGGACTGAGCCGAGAGCGAGAGCGAGACGACTCGGCCGGCCTCGTCACAGACGACGCCGTCCCACTCGCAGTGCGTCACCGATGGGCTCCACGAAGCGAGAGCTTCCGGGTTCTCGAGGCCATTCTTGAAGCTGAGAAGGTGGTCCTTGTCCAAGAGCAGCTGTTGCACTCTCCGCCTTTCAACGGCCGCATCGGGCAACGCGAACAGAAGCCCGAAAGCGGAGAGCAATGTCAAGAACAGAGTCAGCAGGGGACCAGACGCCATTACCGCCTCTCAAAGAAGACACAGAGGGGGAGAGAGAGAGCTATGTGGTCGCAGAATGAGAGCTGGGGACGAAGATGGGAAGTGGGGCGAAACGAGAGTATCGTTTGGGGAAGACACGTAGAGAAGAAACCGAAAGAAGAACGAGAGTCGTTCTGCAGCGACGCATCAATGGCGTGTCGCGTTCAGCATTATTTGCAGGGAGCGCGGAGGTTTTAAGTGCGAAATAATGCCATCTTCGGAGGCGGAAGGGAGGGAGGGAGGGAGCAGAGAGAGAGAGAGAGAGTGTGTGTGTGTGTACGGAGGGGGGGAGTGTGTCAGAGAGTAGGGAGGGCACGCATCTCACGTGATTCGTAACGGCGATTCTTTTGTTTGCATGTAAGCCCTCCTATTGTCCACTTATTCAATTTCTTGCCGTCGTTCCGTAGCTTGATTTTTAATTTGGGTCCATTAGAGAAGAAATAATGGCCCCCCTCTTCCCTATTCTCTATACTACGAAGATCCTATTTTATTTTTTTTCTTCAGAATATCTGGCTTTTGTCCCCCTTCCCCTCTGCCAATGCCATTTTCTTCTTCGTAATTATTAGCTTTTTCATGACAAAAATAAAATATTTGCTTTTTCACTATTTGATTTGATACGTGTCTGGATAAATAGTTATTCTATATTTAATTGTAAATCTTGCCATACTTGCGCTTTGATTTTTTTTTTTGTAAAATTCTGATCACTCGAATCTTTCACGATACACAACATTGACACATAAATATACATATATGCTTTTCATATTCTTTGAAATTTGAGTGATATTTTAATTTTTGATAAGATAAGGAAAGTGATTTTTATTTCAATTTAATTCTAAACAAACAAGCCTTTATGTCGGAGAAAATTCTTGCCAAATCTTTTCACCATTTACTACATATTGTGTTCTTTGTCAATTTGTTTCTTTTGCCGGACTTTTAAAATGATTATTTACATCATTTGAATTGTCTTTTCTCTATTTAATGTCAATCATTAAAAAAAGAAAACATTCACGATGCCTATCTACTTACATAAACAGTCATTTTGAATATCTTCTTTTAAATAAAATCTTGAAATATTATTTTTATCGTTCTTGAAGACGTTCAATGCAAACGAAGAGTACTCAAGGACAAATGGACCCCGAATCACCGGTGTAGAGATCTCCTCAAGTGTGATCTTCTATTTTGTTCTTTCGCTTGCTTTGCGGTCCCACGTGGCTTTGGATATTCCATGGAAAAAAACTTATAATATTACTCATCTTATATACCAATAGCTATACTAGTTGTTCCGAAATGCCCTTTTTCCTAATTAAAAGCGATTTAATAGTAGATTGTATATAATTATTTTTTAAGTGATCTTGTTTCGAAACTCCATAAAGAGTCCTCCTTGTTTTATAGCGCATTAATTTTTGTTGAATAATTCTTAACGTACGTACATTGCACCCTGCTCGGTGTATTAATATGGTAAAATCATATCTTATTGGACGTTAAATACGACCGACCTATATAGAGGATCGCTTTTACTCTACCATATCACTTAATACGCTGGCTTCTTTTGAAAAAAAAATATGAAATTAGCGCATTCGCGTATTGTAAACTAGTCTTGTTCGAGTCCTCCTGGGTTTGACATTAAATAGAAGCTTTGTACCGCAGAGAGATGGAGAGAGAGACAAGGAGAGCGCAGGTCAACTGCATTTAACATTAACCAGTCTTAGTGCATTATTCTAGGGTTTGACTAAGAAATAGCAGCTGATAGAGAGAGAGAGAGAGTCGACTACATTTAATATTAAGCAGTCTTGGAGCATTATTCTATCGTTTGAGTATAAATTAAATTAAATAAATAAAAAGCTCTGTAACCCAGAGAGAAAGAGCAGCTTATTTTTTGTCCACGAAGCACCGAAACCACGTTACTTCAGAAGCGACTAATAAGAGATTAAAGAGGAGGATTACACGATTCGTGCTTCTCATTCTGAGCTGTGATGACTCTGGCTTTGCATTAGAGATGAATATTTGGCACGGTTGAAAAGGTTATGAAGCTGATGACATATTAGAAATAATAGGCAGAGATCTCGTTAGCTAACACCGCCTCTCAAAAATCAAATAGATTGCAGAGTTTACAGGAAAATACATGTACAACGTTAGTCAGTATCAATCTAATAAGTTGCAAGAGGAAGGAAATTGGAATGGGACAAGAACTATCATTTGACTGTCGTTCGAGGGTCTGAAACTGCATGTGCATGGGAGAGAGAGCGAGAGAGATGCACTGAGGTTGGTGGTGGGTTGTTTTCACGGCCATTATAGTGCAACTTTCGACTCCTCAAGCCCAAAAACTGCCAAAAAAACGCATGACGAAAAACTTTAAATTGGTACATATGTAATAAATTTATCTAACATTAAATTTTTTATCATTAAAAATTTCAAACTGGTGCACTTGTGATAAATTTATCCTAAACTAATTTTTTGATCGAGAAAAACTCTAAACCGATACACCTGTGATAAATTTACTCAAAATTTAGCTTTTTAAAAAAATAACAATAACTTAGTTGACGTTTATTCAATTAGCTCATTTTCTAGCGACATAGCTTAGTTCATATTCTCCGATAAATCCTAAAATTTGGGATAAATTTATTAATGGATGTACTAGTTTGAGATTTTTCTTGACAAAAAAATTAGTTTTGAGCAAATTTATCGCATGTGTACCAGTTTGAGATTTTTCGTGGTAATAATCCTAAGTAAGATAGAAGAAAGAAAGAGACTCTTTGCAAGTTTTTGACCCGACGCGAGAAATCTTTTTCTTGAAAGTCTTCAAGTGCAAATAATGGAGATGCATGCAAATAAAGCATAGACGTGGGCTGTCTCTTCTTAGGGTTGCATATACCGAAAATAGCTAAATTTCTCCATAGAAGGCCCTCTCTAACGCGTACTCTGAGTCTGCACTGATGTATAATGTCTACCACAATGGTTATCATCACATGCGTATGCGAGGACCACTGCGCAACATACGAAATGCCCGAAGCATGCATGTGCGAAACCCAGGAGGAAAGACAGAGATTGGTTTTTGGAGGATAAATCATCTTCTCTAATTAGGCTGTGATAATGCTGAACTGGGTCCATAGAGTTTACTGATGCCTAATTTGTCGTAGAGAGATCGCGTTAGATTGGTCAATCGATCGGTTTCTCTAGCGACATGCGCATAGGCTGTTGCATAGGAGGAGGTCGATGTGGACGCGGATTCTTTTTCTCGATTTCTATAGTATACAATCGTGTCCTTTTTTGTTCACGGGCGAAACCAACTTTCACTTTCGAGATACATGCTTCCGAGTTATTTAAGTTTTTCTTCTCCTTCTAAACTAATCATCTTTGCTTAATCTAATTCAAAACGCTAAATTTTGGAACCTAACATCCTCAAGAATCACGTTTCGTTCATTGAAAGTACGCAGGAGTAAATTCCATTTTGCGCGCGAGGCCGACTTCAGTTCCATGCATCGCTCTCTACACCCAAAGCATTTATGAGGTTACTTTTCGTTGGGCAAGGGTGGATCCCAAGAAGAATGGAAATAGTTATAGAGGACCCGAGCGTGTATAAATAAATCATAATTTTTTTTTTGGTCTATATACTTTCGCATTTCTTTAATCTGATCCATTTATTTTAAATTCATCTAATCTAACCCTTTTGCTTTCGCAAAATTTTCTAATCAAATTTATTTGGTACAAAATCTGAGCAAATTCCCCCGGCCTAATATGAAGATTGTCGGTAGACGTGTGTGGAAAAATTTAACTAATATAGACGTGTGAATATGAGAATGGATAAAATTTAATAGAGGTGGACACCCACGTCGACAAAACTTTATCTACGTCACACTATGGTGTTGCCAGAGACGTCGGCTAGGTTTTGCTGGGTTTAGTGTGCGAATGCACACTAAGTATACTAAATTCCTGACGAAATAGTTCACTCGAAGGTATGAAATGGATGCTTCTTAGGTCCTCATTGCAACCGTATTTCACTGTAGTCCATCCACAAGTAAAATCAAAACAAATCTCGGGAAGGGCTGCAAATGACAGATCTAGACAATCATAGTTTAATAAAAAAAAATTACTCGATCAATTTTGGAGGGACTTTCTTGAAAATGGAACGACGGTCAGGGAAAAGAAAAGAAAAGAATTTAAATAAGATAACAACATTTCACGAGATGAAAAAATAACCATATATTGACGGAATGAATTTTTTTTTTTTTTTTATCAAAATCAAAGCTGTTGCTCGTGTAATGCTTTTTNNTTTTTTTTTTTTTTTTTTTTCTGAAGAGCATTTCGTTGCGATATAATTTTAGTAAATTTAACCGATAAATATTAAATTAGTACAAAGCACGAGGAATTAGTTTTTCCTTTTCTCTCGGAGGCCCCCCGGGTTTTGCGAGAGATGGGTGCACGTTGCAGAGGGAGCTCGCAGGGTCCGTTTCGGTGACACCTGCGCTTCATTAACTCCATTTTTCTCTTTCGGGCCAGCCATTAACTCCGCCATTGAACCAGAGAGCAAGTGCAAGTCTCTCTCTTCTCTCTCTCTCTCTCGATCACGCTGTTGCACGCAACACAGCTGGATGCTGGCGAACCATTTTTGGGAGGTCTTCCATTAATGGCTCGGCTCTCTGACGGGCGGACAGCGGACCTTTCTTAACTGAGGAAAGGAGAGAGTTAGATTAGGCATTCAATGTAAGTTTTACAGGGGGCTAATGGAGGAGGAGGAGGGTTCACTGACGCGGCATGGGTGTAGGGGAGAGGTGGGATGGCAGATGCGTGCACGCTTTTATTCCACAGGGACGATGATGATGCAGAAGAAGAAGAGAAAGCAGAGAAGTTGCTTTTTCTTGCTTTGAAGTACCGAGTCGGGTTTGAGTTCATTGGGAATAGGAAAAATGCCGAGAATGGGTGCGAGTGGTAGCTAGAGCCAGAGCTCACTTTTGCACAGAGAGAGAGAGAGAGAGAGAGAGAGAGAGAGATTCTGTGCGTGGTGACTTGATTGATTCCGATTACCAATTTGCCCCCCCGTTTTCACCTCAGGAGAAAAAGCAGAAAAGGCGGGCCTCGGGCGAAAACTCTGGACCCGGCTGTTGCGTGGTTACTAAGGGTGTCGACGGTTCGATTCTTCTTTGGGTTTTCAGAAAATCCAAATCGAATCAATAGGTGAGCAACTTAACCAAATCGAATCGGGATTCAAACTGAATATGAACAAAATGAAAATTTCGGTTTGGATTTATGGTTTCAGTACAGGAAAAAGAGATAAAGATTAGGGCTTCGGAGTGATTTTGAGAGGGGTGGAAAAAAAAGAGAGATTTTAAGTTGGGTGTTTAGTTTTTGTTGAGAATTTCAATTCTATTTGGTTAATTGAGTTGAAATAATCTGAATCAGGGAAAAAAAAAAGAGTGATTTTTCTATTATCCGAATCGAAAATCCACGAAATTTCGATTCAATTCTAACACCATGCTTATCATCATTTGATGCTTGAAAGCAATCTCTGCCAGCTTTTTCCCATTACCCCTCCTCCGCCTTGCATCCTATTCCCCTCCCTTTTAACTCAGCAGCTATATCAATAATGGTGCTCAGTACACATTAATTTTGCGTCCATTCTTAGATGAACTTGGGCCAACGAATAAGACAACCGCAATCTGGACTTGCATTTGTGGGCCTCTGGATCCGCTAAACGAGGGTGGGCTCGTTGGGCCGAGGTACCGTGAACGGCGTGAACATCACGAAAGCTTCCGAACGGGCACGTGGAAGATTGTACGAGGAGCGACAGAGGGAAGTGCCTTAGCTACCAATGGCGACGACCCAACTCACCCGGCTCGATTGAGCCGAATGTCGCGACCCCCGGATTCGACAACCTTCCGTTGTTCTTCTTCCCTTTATTCCCTCGCCAGATGTCACTTAAAGCATGGGCTCTCCAAGCTCGTCCGAGAGAGACACGGGTTAGAAAGTTATTCCCTTTCTTTTCATAAAAAGGTTAGAAAGTCTGATTTAAGATCCATTATCAAGCAATATAAGATAATATTTTAATACTTTCTCTTTTGTACGAATCCAGATTGCACATTCACGCTTTGATTCCATATCAAAAAGTTAAATAAAAAAATGTAAGCTAACAGTTGAAGAAAGATCACATGAACATAAAAAAGCGTTTATGACTCGTTTTCAAGATATATGAAAAAATATCTTAACAGAGAAGATGACTCGATTCGCTATTTAAAGCGAGGTTAATGTTGTCTCGAGCCTGGCCAAAAATGCTTGATTGATGTTTCGTGACTTGTGATTTTTTTTTTTTTTTAGTTTAAATACCAATACGAGAAATGAAAGGGAGTAATCCAACAAGCTTAAGCAAACTATAGTAGTTGCACACGTTAAGCAACATTTCGCTATTTCTTCCGATGTCCACTCATCCACTCCCTCAGCCCCACGTCACTGTTTAGAGTAACCGCGAATATGCAGGGAATCGCTGATGGCGACATTGCGCGTCCGAAGCGCGCACGCCGTGCGATCGCCACCTGGGTCCCACCTCATTCCCCTCCGACCAGTCGTTTCCCCCCCCCATGCAACCACGGCCGCCCCTGCCACGTCACCCTGCTGCGGGAGTGCCCTCACGTGGCGCGCCCTGATTGGACACGCCGTGACGTCGCAAGACCCGTCTCCAGAGTATCCTCCTTTTTTCTAGTTCGTGGTCGCTTCGCTGGCTTAACTGAGGCAGTTTCAGACGACGAAACCTGTAAAAACTCCTCTCTCTCTCTCTCTCCTCGCGAAGCTTCGTGCTCCATTAAAAATCACTTCACCAACTCCATCAAACTCAGAGAGAGAGAGAGAGAGAGGGAGAGAGAGGATTTGAAGAAGAAGACGACGAAGCACTGTTCAATCAACTGAGGATTTGAGTGAGGGAAAAGAATGGCGGGTGTGGATATAGAGAGCAGAGGAGGACCGGTGAAGAACGGATCGAGGGGCAGCAACAACTACTCCTCGTCATCGTCGTTCGCGGTCGACGAGGGCGACGCGCAGTGGACGTCGTGGCTGATGCCGATGTTCGTGGTCGCCAACATCGCGGTGTTCGTCGTGATGATGTACGTGAACGACTGTCCCAAGCGCCACCAGGCCGGCGGTTGCGTCGCCAAGTTCCTCGGGAGGCTCTCGTTCGAGCCTCTCAGGCTGAACCCTCTCTTCGGCCCTTCTAATTCCACGTAACCATTCTCTGCGATTCTCTTTGATTCTGTTGTTTTGTCTCGTTGGTGATCAGCAGGTTTAGATACAGAGAGCTATTATTGGTTGCTGTTCCCGTCCTTTAGGATGGGTGAATGAGCTCCCTATGTAGAATCACTCTACTTGAATTTGATTTCGGAAAACGTCAGTTATGTAATGATGCAGCGATTTGGGAACATAATTTGGTGTCTGACAGCCCTTACTGAAATAGCTTCATAGCTCATTCGATTTAATGCTTGCAGCTACTGAATTGGTGAATTCCCTGACATTAACTTTTTCTGGGAAGTAGTTTTAGTTATAATTTAGAGGCGGACAGCCTCAATTTTTTCCTGAGATTACTGTTCTGCTTATGTATCGATATCTTTTAGTGAATTGGCTCTTTCGTCCACAATGCGTTTAGGTAGTAACATGTGGATAACAACATGGCACCTCCAGTCATGGGCAATTTTCTTCTAGCTTTATGGGTCACTGGGATAAGTTAGAACAGAGATCTGTACAACTAGTTGAGATCGGAAACAGAAGTTGATTTGAAACTTTTCTTTCCTCTGTTTTGAAGATTCATTAAACTTGGAGCTCTTGACTGGGATAGAGTTGTGCATCGGCATCAAGGATGGAGGCTTGTCACCTGCTTCTGGTTGCATGCTGGTGTCATTCATGTTGCCGTGAACATGTTGTGCCTGATACTCATAGGAGTCCGCCTTGAGCAGCAATTTGGGTTTGGTAATTCATCCTCCGTTGGTTTATGCCCTGGCTTTTCTGTTGAAACAATGCGCAACACAGGACCTTTGATTAATCTATTTTTAAACCTATCAACAAGGGGCAAAGCTATTGCCAGCCATACTTTTGTACATGTCATTTCTCTTCTCAAATGAAGCAATTTTCCAGAAAACCTTTCTTAGTTATGAAGGAGCGGGTGTTTATATACTTTAAAATCTATAATTCAAGTGATTAAGTGCCTTAGGCTTGATTAAAATCTCATTTCAGCATTGAGATTAATGTTTGGCACATCAAATTTTTTTGCTATCATGTGACATTTTTCCTTGCAACTTGGCAGTGCGCATCGGAATTATTTTTCTCTTATCAGGATTTGGCGGAAGTGTGCTTTCCACTTTGTTTATTCAAAACTTCATAACTGTTGGTGCCTCTGGTGCTCTTTTTGGGCTGCTTGGAGCTATGCTTTCGGAACTTTTTACCAACTGGACTCTTTACACAAATAAGGTGAGTCAAGAAGCTATCCCATGTTGCCCTCAACTCGAGATGCATTAATACTTGCATTTATCGTGCCATTCTGAAGTTTGTGCTAACCCCCTTGTTTAGCTGCTTCTATAGGCTGCAGCATTGGTCACTCTGGCATTTGTGATTGCTGTTAACCTTGCTATTGGGATTTTGCCACATGTCAATAATTTTGCTCATATTGGTGGCTTCTTTACGGGGTTTCTTCTTGGCTTTATATTGCTTCCCCGTCCTCAACTAGCGTGGTTAGACCGCCGCAATCTTGCAGCCGATGTTCCTGTCAAACCCAAGTACAAAGCCTATCAGTATGTGTTATGGCTAGCTTCCCTGCTGCTGCTACTTGCAGGGTGAGTCAACTTCAATTGAGGATGATCTTTGAATCTCCGTTTGCATGCAGAGTGCTCTTTTTCACCACATTTCTGTCTTTCATTGGATTGCGCTCCTTATTTTGCGTTCAGCTAGGACTGATATGAAACTATAGCATAAATGTGTGAAACAACTTCATCTGTCTCGGATGACTTGCTAGGTGATTTGTATCCTATCTGCTTAGTGGTAGAGGTGTTTGCTGCTTTTTGTTCTTCATTTCTTTTCTTGGCTATGAGGTTAGGGGTTGCAACGGTAACCTAGCATCCCCACCCTAGCACCCAGCCACTGGACCGAGTGTCTCGTGGCTGAGCTGCTGATGTCTATACTTTCTTTGATCTGCAAGGGGATATGTTTACTCTTTACTCTGTCAAGAAGGTATATATACCTCTACTTTGTCAAGTTTTCATTAATTGAATCTGGACAAATGAGTTTATACCGTGATCACCAGCTATATCTCGAAATATGATAACTGTACAGTAGAAGCAACATGATGGGTCTTCTACCGGAAGGATCTTTGCTTATTGCTTTCTCAAGTTGGGTTTGCTTCCTCATCCTTTGAACTTTAATTGCAGATTCACTGTAGCGCTGGTGATGCTATTTCGAGGAAAGAACGTGAATGACCATTGCCACTGGTGTCACTATCTGAGCTGCGTACCCACCGATAGCTGGAGTTGTGATGGAAATTAAAACCCCCGAGGGAGATTTTGGCTCTTGATATGCATGTACATCGGGCATTTTTATTCGAGGGTAGTCCAACTTTGCTTTATAGCTCATACGACCTATTTATACAGGAACACGTAGTGTGTAAATGTGACCGGTGTTGCTCTCCAGTGGGACTGTAAATGCAGGATTATAATCCTTGTCCAGTCTTTTGTATATCTTGCCATACTTGCCGACACAGACTGCTTAGTTGGGCTTAATGCAGTTTCTTAGTTTTCATGAACCTCATCCTCACTGTACTTCCTATACTAAGATTTACAATGAGTTTGTTTGTGTTCTGGGTACTGAATTGGAAGCAGAAAAAAAAGAAAAAAAAAAATCAAAGAAGGTGGCGTCGCCCGGGTTCGAACCGGAGACCTTCAGTGTGTTAGACTGACGTGATAACCAACTACACCACGACACCTTATGTTGCAGAGTCCTGCGAGAGTTGATCCTAATTATCACACCGTGATGTCTTCTTCGTCCGCTAGGCCCAAAAATAGGAAAAAGAATAGGCTTCCTGAAGAGAAAACTGATGAAGAAGTTTATTATAGGGCTGCACCAACCAAACATTGACTGGGCTATGAGAGCTGGGCTGGATTCCTACGAAAGATTCATGACAGCTTCCTTAACCTTTCCCTAATGGGTGAACTTTGTATATCAGCATACGAGAAAACTATTACTATGTTCGCTTAATTCTGTATTGGGTTTTTTGCTGGCATTAGTTTGGTTACACAACCTAGATAAGCTGATGCAGAACGATCTTTTTACTGCAAGAAAACAATCGTTATCACTCTGTACGGTGGAGTCATGGCTATCGAGCGCATAAGAGTGGTGCTGCTAAGTGCTAAAATCTTGCGACGACGGGAGTCTTGCAAAACCATGTCAGCATTGGCTGCATCCACAAACGACCACACACCAAACATACACCTCGACGGAGGTCTGCTTTCTGTATGAAGGAGATGGGAAATTGTTTCGCTCCATCAGAAGCATCATACCACCGTTGGTCTCGACATATGATAGTCACTCAATTCCTTTGTCTATTTACGCCTCGTGTCGTCTACTTGGCGACTTTTTGCCGATCTTGGGAGTATTGGTAGGTGGCACTTATGAAAAAGACCAATCAATCAGTTGAGCGCTGCCATGGCATTTTGGATTCACATTCTAATCCCATTGATTTCACGTAAAAAGAAAAATAAAAGAAAAGAACCATCTATCGTTGTCCATGGGAAATACTAAATAAACTCGTCTACCTATAAGCTAAAAGCAGCTTATTCACTCGTGATGCATCTTAAGAAAGACCGTGCCTCTGTTTCTCGAAGCACACAGCGGCAATGTTGCCGTCAATGATTGGAATCAATCAAGAAATGGCACCTAACCTGCTGTTACGTACTACCAAAGTGACCACTCTGACCTGTGGAGGAAGAAGACAATCTTTACTTTACTTGTGCAAAGCAATTCAATAGAAACCCAAACGGAGTCTGCCTTTTTCTATTAGGATTAGGTAGTTTCATTTTCATCGCTCTTGATAAGGAATTCCCCTCCCCGTGATGAGACCACTGTCATGACCCATCCTTTTACTCCACCAATACCCAGAATTAGGAAAGGAAAGAGACAAAAGCAGGAGATGGAGTGCCCAAGGCTGATTGATCCCATGGTCAACCCACGATATCATCGGTGGTCCCTTACGTATTCGCATTGATCAAGTTGGGAGCTTTAGCTAAGTGCTACTGTTTGAGAGCATCACACCCTCTACTATGAAAAAATTACTTCTTTACTTCTATTTCATCTTTGAGAAGTAAGCGAGCGAGTAACCCCAACAAACTGTCTTCTTGCGGTACTGGGGGAATTCAATAGGATTTCCCTTGTCGGTCGCCGCTCTGTGTCCTTGTCCAGACAAAAGCTTTGACGTGACCTGCATCATACTGCACGTGAAAATGAGTGGTGGCGATGGATTCTCTCTCTCTCTCCGTGAACAAGCGTTAGTCTAGTGGGGACGAGGGAGTGGATACAAATTGAAGATTGTGTCTGCTCAAATCTGACTCTATTTCAAGTCCGTGGCAGATTTGTCATTGGAGTTTTAGTTTCGGTCCGTCCTTTCAACTCGAGTTCACATCAGACGATTTGAGGTCCTTAACGAAGGACCCAAGTCTGATGTACTGCCATCAAAGCTAGGACATATACTTAAAATAGGAGTTTTACTCTGTATGTGTCAGAGAGACCTATACTGAATTCTCTGCAGATGATGGAAAATCCTCTCCCGTCCCATCAAGAATCGTTATGCAGAAGGAGAAATCACACATTCAAGTAAATTAAGACTTTACAGTGTCACGTCACAGGTACAGAGCTTTTTATTGTGTTAAGCGGAACAAAACAAAGAGTGACTACAAAGAGAGAGAGAGAGACAGGGGAAAAGCACTCCACTGGCAAAAACAGGAAAAATATCAAAAGGGATTTGCACTCATAGATATACTTCCCGCAAATCTGATGAAGAATCACCACCACGCATCAAAGATGCCTTGCCACACAAGACTAGACCGAAGCGAAGGAAGAGAAAACCGTAGCCGTGTCACCTCACATTGGTACTTCCCAGTCTATCCAACCGGTTGGAGACTGAATAAGCTTTGCTCCTTGAGTCGGCATATAGTGGGTAATTCCTTTCTGAAGCAGTCCCAGCATCCCAAGATGCTTGGAGAGATCTCTTCGTTGAACCATACTTGTCGAACTCAAGCCTCTGCCTGGGGGCACTCTGTGACCTCACCTTGGCCCGAGACGATTCCGTGTTAGCCATATAATTCGGGTGACCCGAGTACCCGTTAAAGAAGCCCCATGAACATTCACTTCTCGTTGGTGTGAAGAGACCTCTCCTCGCACTGCTACTTCCGGGCCTAGATGAGAGAGAGTTCACTTGTGGGCTATTATCAGCAGATTTGGGAATTTCACCTTTACCTCCGGAAAAATGCAGAGACCTCAATGAAAGAATCTCCTCCGAGGATAAACTCGGCACTGGGTTAGGCGCTCTTGGCGAGTATTTTGATGAAGAGTCGAATACCATCACATTCCGATTTAAGTAGTTGGATTCCATAGCTTGATGCAGGGATTGGAAAGTTTCCTGGTTTCTTTGAGAGTTCAAGTGAGGCTTCCAAGTGTCTACTTCAAGAATCTTTAAGCTCCTCTCGTCATCATGCCGATGTCTTGGTTGAGCATCTCCACGGTCGTCCCTAACGCCTTCTTCTGTCCAACGGTCTAGCCAATTTGATCCAAATTTTGCCCCTTCCATGTCAATATTTCCCCTAAAGTTCGAATTTGAGCCACATCTCTACAAGAAGAATGCGAGCTTCGAATAGCATCAATGATCAAGACAAGCAAATTCAACGAAATGACGCACAAATTCATCAAATACCACAACACGAATGAAACCGATTGGCGACAATTAGTCTGTTGTGATGCCAACTAGCACAAATGCAATGATTAAGGGCCAGATACACATTTATTTTGATGATACCCCCTGGTACAGTAATTGATAGTTTCCCCTACACTCACCAAGCAGGATATTGGAAAGCAACTTGCATCTTCAGACCACTTATTTAGATACTTCAATTGTAGGTAGGGGCATCTGAATAATCAATGAAAGAGTTTACAGATGACGAGTCTTCTTACCGGGTTATGAGATAAAGAGGACTTGCTGCTGGAATGTGAAGAAACTGTTGTATAAGAGCGACATGTACGAGCCCGTTCTTGCACGCGGACCAATGTCTGCATGCGCCTGAGCATATCTGCCATCTGCTTTCTCACAATGTGGCCTCTCACCAGCGCTTGGAGTTTCACCAGAGCTTTCAGTGCTCTAAGCGCTCTCCTTGCCTATGAAGATTACAATTAGAGGTGTTAGCAAGTTGTTCATCTTTTCCGATCAATTAACCAAAAGCAGTATGGCTTACAGAATCAGACTAGAAAGCTAACAGGTAAACTCGCGTTGTCGGGCCATTATTTTCTTTCAGATAATCAAACAGAAATTCCTGGCATTGCGAATTAGAAGAACTAAACAGGAATACAATCTGTCTTTCTTAACCACTCGCTCATAAACACGACCTAACTTGAGAAATGAGATGCTAATCTAGAGATCCTATGATGTGGTTCGTCCTACTTCACTCAATTTTGCTTCCAGCAAGTTGCACAGAACTATGTATAAAGCTACTCTTGAAATAGATTACAAGACCAATCCAATTGTCAAAGGCATGAATATCCACAAGCACCGGTGCCATTTGAAAGCGGGCAACCAGCTTAGCATGGGTTTTACACAGCAGATGCTGCTCGAATAAACAAATATAAACCTTCAAAAGACGAGGGGGGGAAAGAGCTAGCAACTTCAGGTCATGATCATAACTGGCCCATTTTAAGTGGAAAAACACTTTGCATAATTAGGAACAGAATCATTGGGATAACCAAAAGGCACGGACAAAATGTAGAGTTCCAAATAGTTCATTAAGGCTGCAGATTACTTCATAATGGCCCGGCCAAACCGAAAGAAAATCTATCTGGACCCTCACAAACTTTAAAGAAAAGCAAAAAGAAACTGCTGGGAAGCCAGCCAGATCTGCAATGTACAACCCTCCTAGATAGAACATACACACCCCACTTGCATAACAAAAGGAAAACGAAAAAGATTGGATCCAATTGGTGAAACTGTCCATCACATTATTACTGTGCTTTCCAGCTATGCAGCTCACCCGGAAAAGAAAATTGGCCCCCATCTGGTAAGGCCTGCTTTAACGGGCTGAAATTACGAAAATGCGCTGCCCTTTTGACCTTTTGACCTTTTCTTTGAGACAGAACCTTTGACATATCTGTACGACTCCAATAATATTATAACCATCGACAGCCCCGAAGTAGTCTACTAGTCAAAACTTTAAACCCAGATTTCCTTGAAACAACCAAAACAAAAGGAAGAAAAACCAGAAAGATCGACAAAAGAAGTCCAGATCTCCAACTCCAATGAGCAAGTGACAACCCAGGCAATGATAGTCAATAGAGTTCCAAGAAGTGAACTTTGGGTTAGAGAGAGAGAGAGAGAGACGGGAAGGGGTTCAACACGTGGGAACCCAGGCCCGTTGAACGCCCTTTGGACTTTTCGTCTAAAGCAAACAGGGTGCTGCTGGTCAGTGGTCACAGGGAATGGATTCTCCCTCCCCTTTGAGCATGACTGGTGCTGGTGGTCGGCGTCTTCCTGACGCAAGTTTTGTGCCTCGCAAGTCTTTCAACGTCAACATTAAACACCTAATTCACTGTTCTCCTTAGGTGTGGAACCCCTAATAAAATATGAAGTGTCGTGCTATTTTTAGCAGCGGCAACGCTAGTGCTCTCCATATTTGATCACAGCAAGAGGTGCAAAAGAACAGAAAGAAAGAAAGAAAATAATTGATTCAAGTTGGTATTAGTTTTGAATTGAAGCACTGATTTTCCTTATCGATTTCGTATCGCTCTTGCTGAGCACAGGTTAAAAAGCAACCACAGAAGATTTCAGCCGGGCAATCCTCGTCCACCCAATTGCCATTGATTCAGATTTCACTTCAAGTTCATAGCTTTTCCAAGCGAATTTGGCACCAAAATGAACCGACATTGCACAGACTTCTCGTAGTCGAACCTAAAAGCAAGAAAACGGATACCCAGAATTTCAAAGTACCAACCAGATAGCCTCGAAATGCGGATTGAATCCGAACAGCGGCCAAATCCTCCGCGCGCGGGCGGTTGCCGCCGAACAGCGCCGGAGCAGCACATTTCACGACTCCGCCGGCGCCGCCCCCGCCCCCGCCCCCGCCGCTGGTGAGCCTGACGACCTCCGCGGCGGCCTGAGCAGCGGCGAGGGCGGCCTCGGCGACGGCGGCGGTGGCGGCGGCGACCGCGATGGCATGCTTGCTGGCGTCCAAGTCGCAGGGATCGAGGGAGTAGTGGTGGGCGCTGGGGAGGGCTAAGCGGCTCTTGTCGTTGAGCGATCTGATGAAGCTCCAACGACGGTGGCGTTTGTCCCTGGAGCCGCCGAAGAGTCGTCGGAAGAAGCCCATGCTATCATTTCCCGACGTGGGTTTTGTGAAGTCCAAGTAACCGGGAGTGTGAGAACGAGCTTCTCCTTCTTTTGGTGGTGTGTTAATGGCGAGTGGTGGGAGTAGAGAGAGAAAGCAAGTGAAGTGAGTGGAAAAAAACAGGGAGTGAAGGAGGGGGAGAGAGAGAGAGAGGAGGTGATACTGTGATCAGTCGGGGGGGTTGGAGACAACGACGCGCAGTTTCGGAAGCCGTGACGCGCACTGTCACATCTCAAGGAATTTAGGGACGGTAAAATTCCATGTCCTTGCCCTTTACATTTGACGCGTATTAAAACTACATTATTAATATTTATTGTCACGGAATATACCCTGTCTTTGTCTTTTTATGCATGAAATTATAGGCCAATGTGAATGTGAATGTGAATGTGATCGTGGGCTTGACGGCCCGTTAACCCAAAAGGCAAATTAACCTATTCCGTTTATTTCGCGAAAGATTTTCAGTAGGATTTTTTGATTTTTCGGCTTTTGAATTGCTTGGAAAAATGAGCAAACGAAAAATCTTTTCGTAATCACCGGAAAAATTATGCTTAAATTTGAGTGAACGATTTCCATTTTTAAAAATGAGAAATCATTATCGTTTAATATGACTGGATTTTGGCGCTTAGGCATAGGAACCTGGATGCCCGTGCCTGGATCCTCAACCGATGGGCCCGAGTCCTTGGTGCCTGCGCTCGAGTAACTGGCTCCAAGGTCCTTCAAAGCTGGGATGGGTTCCTCGGCAGCTCGGGCTGAGCCCACAAAGGCCTATCCTTTGATTATCGCTTGGATAGCTTATCACTACATTTTCACTCATGTAGGAGACATCTCATATGCGAAAAACCTTGGGCATCACTATTCATGCACGTTTCCACATTACATTCCCTACCTCGAAAATCATGTATCTGCCGTTGCATGGTACGTACACCGTCAATTTACACTGCAATAGTACCTCACCCCGTCTATGTGATTTTCTTGTTGTACTTAGGTCATGTATAAGAAAAGTCGTGCGAAATTTAACAGCGAATGCAGGTGCAACCCAATCCCTTTCAGAATTGTTCGTAGATGAAAGGCCCCCTAGAGCCGACTCTGATCGGCCTGGTTCACGGGAATTCTGGGTTGGCGTTTCCTTCCTGTTCTGATGATGCAACCCGCGACTAGCATTGCGGAATATTGGTGTTGGCGGCGGCATTTCGAGGTGAAATGTATGCGGCTGCCCGCCCAAAACCCTTGGGGCGTTGTCGACTCCGGCCAGCATGAATGGCGCATACATTCAGGGAGCTGAGCTGAGCTGAGTAGCTTTTCGAATGTCTACTCGAGCCATCTGAGTCGTTTGAGCCGCCAATGCCGTGAGCCGTAATAGCATGAGTAGAGAGCAGAGAGTAGAGAGATTTGGTGCCTGCCAAGTGCCAAGTGCCACGAGTCTTCAACCCAGATCAGTGATATGAATGCTTCGCCTCAGTCACTCTTCTTTTGCTGCTGGTTTATGGGTACTTACAGGAAAGAAGTGATGGGCGAGTCACCGTGCAATGAAATATCTGACTGGGAATTGGTTTGGCCTTCAATTCATCTGTGTGTCGGTGCATGCCTAGAGAGCTGTAGTTGGAAAGCTACTTCTTCATGCACATCCATCAATTACGACGTCAAAATTTATTGCTACAACAGGACAGAAGGAGCATATGGAAGGGCAATAAAATGAAACACGGGGAGAGAGAGCTTATCCAATTGTGCTTTTAAGTCCTGTTGATTATGTACATTACATACAAGGTTGTATCTGATTCTGAATGATAGAAATGTAAACCGCTAAGTGAAAAAGCACCAGTGAAGTACTTGTACGATCGAGTCCAGTCGAAACTCGAATGAGTCGAATTTTGACAGTTGAGACAAACAAAACTGTCAAGAGAGACGCGGGAGAAATTTATCTATGGTGGTGTTCAGGATGTGTGCGGATCATCGGAGAGAGCAGAAGCTGTCCAATAAGATTTGACGGCAAACAAAAGCTTCTCTCTCACGAGCGGTCCATCTTCATGGTCGACGATTTGACTGTCGTAGTTCATCGCATCGATGATCCTCTTCACCTTCACCAGCATGTCCACATCGTCTCGCAGTATGAAGCTCCCTTCTGGCCTCAGGACTCTGTCCATCTCAAGCAATATGTCGTCCAATTCACACCTACATACACATTTCCGATATGTCCAAAACATTAGCCCGATTGGTCCGCCCTAGAATAATACAGAACCCATGTCGAAAAATGTCACGAAAATTGACAAGATCTCTTGAAGTCATCTTCTACATACCTGTCCTGATAGAGGCTAAACAGGGAATCGGCGTGAATGAGGTCGTAAGTTCTCGGATACGTGGACATCGCTTCGCACCTGCCATGCATACAAGTAACTCATAAATCTTTCGCATAACACGTATACGAGTGTGAAATGGTCAATACCGGGACAGAGAATCACAGACAGCGAAGAAAAGACTTGCCAGCTATGGTAGGTTCCGATTAGTCCTCGTTCATAGATAGCTCCGAGAGTGTTGACCTTGGCTTCCACAGGAACCACGTTCATTACCCAAACAGGGTCTTCGACGAGCGCAGCTGCGAACCCGCCCAAGTAGGCGTTCATGTCTAGCAAGTTGCGGTACCTCCCTGCGAGTCCGAGCTGGTTGTTCACCGTCTTGTAATATGACACCCTCCTCTTCCACAATGCCGTCTCCCTTAGGAAAATCTCGGCAGTGATGCCTGGTAGCATTCCCTTGCCGATCCTCGGTGGAATAGCATTCAGCCTCTCCGGCCAATTAGTCAATTCGCCGCCCGAAATCTCCTGATCGTCCATAACTTTGGGCATCGGAGTCAAACACATTTCCATGCTTGTATACCTGAAAACAAATCACGGTTAAAACGAAGCTCGAATCGACGAAAGATGAACAGGACGAGCACGAATTGCAGGACAAGCTGAGTTCCCCAATCACCTACCAGGCCTTGTCTGGATCCTGAGACGGGCACAAAGGGGGGTTCTGGGTGACTTTTCTGTTGACCTTGCAACGCAAGTGATTGATAGGCTTTTGCCATATTGCAATGTCATCCTTCTCCACCAACTTTTTCCAGCAGAGACTTTTTGCTAGATTCTCAATTCTGGTCTGCTCAGCACTCAGGTCTCCGATTGTTCTCTGCCAACCACTCCAGTGGTTCTTCCAATTGATCGGCGGGCCGGACAGTACCCAGTATCCGCCGGGCCGTAGAACTCTATCCACTTCAATAAGATATATTCCATCTATAGCAGAACAAGCAAAACTTCGGTAAAGGCAGGACCCCTAAAATTGAATTGACTAGTAACTGGTGAGGACGTAATACCGAATTGGTCCCATGGAATGAGGCAGCGAGAGCAATGAGCCATGTCAAATGCGCGGGACGGATAGGGAAGGCGCTTGGACGCGAGGACACCGATTTGCGCGGGCACTCCGCGCTCAAGGGCGAACTGGACTTGAGCTTCGTGCGTATCCCTCGGAGCGAACGACATCGCTAGGATGTCTCGAGACAGAAGATAAGCCCCCCAACTAGCAACCTGGATGCGACCAGAAGTCAGAACATTGAAAAAAAAAATTGCGTCACTAGACATTGCCATCTATTGTTCGAAAATTCCAAAGAAAACTGGTCTCGGGCATTTTGAATTTTGATTTTTTGACCAGATTTATGAGCACTTCAATTGCAGATTAAATTTTCGAAAAAAAAAAATAAAATTGCAGATTAAATTCTCTTTCTTTGATCAATATTTGGTAACTTAATTGAGCATAGAACACATAAATCCAACCGCAAAACTATATGTCAACATTATTCCAAAGGGGTTTCCCAAATCCTCCTACAAAGGGAAGTGAATCGACTCCTCGAAGAAGACAAGGAAAGAGAAACTGCAAGACGCGTTAAAACAATTATGGCACACATGATTCAGGCAAGTTTGGTTCAGCTTCTTACCATGTTTGGGTTTGTGTTGATCCATCATAGGAGATTTAATAGGTAAATAAAATAAATACACTCGGCCAACCCAACGCGGACTTCGTTAATCTGGGATTGAGCTTGATTTGGTATGTTAGGATGAACTTAGACAAGAAAAAAAAAAAGGAGCTTACTCCGCAACCGGTATCGATGGCGGTCCGTATTGACCCGTTCCTAAGATCGATCAACTTCCCGATGTTGTCGATATATGCGTCTGCGCCTTTAGGGAACATGGTCCCGCCCCCGGGGAACCGGAACCGGTCGCCCTTAAATTGGATCCAGTTCTGGACCGCCTTCTCCACGGTGAGCTCCTTGTGCGGCACGTTGGCGTACCACGCCATGTCCCGGCTTGCAGGCCACTGGAACGGGTTCTGGTAGCCAGGCGGGGCCGGTATGCGGCACTTGAGCGTCTCGTTCTGCTCGGGGCAATGCCGCTCTCGGAATATCAGCCTCCTCGGGTCGTACCGGTGAGACCTCTTGGGGTCCTCGCACGGGGTGTACTCACTGAACTTGATGTCGCATGGCGGGTAGGTCTTGACGTCCTCGCTCGATGAGGCATCGTCGTCTCGTGCGTGGTGGGCATTGAAGTCGAGCGATGGGGATACACAGGGCTTGGGGGCAGCGATGGAGACTGTGGGCGTTCGCCTCGTGCCGAGGAGGTAAGAGATGAAGCAGAGGAGGAAGATGAGGAGCCATGCGTGAAGGCTGGTGGTTTTCAGGGAAGGAGCGGCGGACTTGGTTGGACCAGCGGTAGCCATTGTCGGTTCTGTGTGGTGTGGCTTATGGTGAAGCGAAGGTGAGAAGAAGGTGCAAGAATGGTTGCATATATAAAGAATATAGGGAAGCCGAACTGGGCAAGTGATCCTACTTAGGAAGTTTTAAGACAGGTAAGTCTTCGGTCGGATTCTTATAAGTGGAAGATTTTGTTACTCTCGATCTTGCTAGGTTCGCGTAATATATGCAAAAATCCTCGTCATCGATCAAATTATTCTATGCGCGTCTCACATAATCAATTTACTCGGTGAGAAGCACTGACGTCGGTAGACTTAATCTACGTCATTACAAGTAAGTGAATCGATATACTTTCAATGCATCTCGTGCAGTTTTCGTATGACTTCCTTGTGGAAATTGTTAGGAATGGGTCGCACAATTATACGAAATAAAGAGTAAAATTTAAAAGAGAGAAAATTGAGACGCATGGTTTTATACTAATTTATTTTTAAATTAGAGCTACATCTAACAAATGATTCCACTATAATTAGCACCTCACACCTCTCAATTACATCGCTCATTTATAAAAGAAAGAGATTATATATAAGCAGTAACTATTTATGGATCTAAATCTAAACTACTAATAAATATGGGTTTAAATTATAAAAGCCTTATAACGACTTGAGGGCGCTGCTCCCATGACTCCCGTCGGGGCGGCCCCTAGACCCCCGCCCGCTCACCTAGGAGTGTTCTTTCTGTATATTGCATTAAAACTAATTCAAATGGAGGACGCCAATCTAAATCTTGTGAAAGAGGAAGTACCTTGATCTCATGAGGTACAGGAAGAGATAAAACTATCCAACAAATAGATTCATCATGTTTAAAGTCTACCACATTCGATGCATCATAATTCATTCTCGCAACTTCCCAATTTTTGTCAAAATAAAACATCCATCCAAAGATATTATTAAAAGCTCTATTCATTACGAGAATTGTCTAATACGAGTCTATCCTGAAAGTTAACAACTTAAATTTTACGAGACAAAACAATCGTCTTTATTCAGAGCACACTAAACGAATCCATGTCACACGGATAACAATTTGGAATCTTTCGTGATATTAATCTTATTGCTTAAAATTCTAATCTTCTAAATTGAGTTTTATCATATATAAGTCCGGTAAGGTCCTATCTAAACGAAAGACGCATCCATCACTTAGTCAGAGGGCCAAGCATCGAGAGATGACTGCATGCACATGGAGGAGTCACTTTCTATATTTGCATCGCCGTTGACCTGCATCATTATTTTTCTCAAAGAGCCTTTTGTCTCGTCTCTCCGTATACGTACCGGCGACAGGGAAATCATCTGGTGAAGGCATGTTCAACCTATAAATCTCGAAGAAGTTGAAAAGGATGTGAAGATGAAATGGTAGTGAGGTTCTGACGCAAAAAAAGAAAGAAAGAAATGGTAGTGAGGTGACATACGCTCTGCCATGCCGACATACGGTCCAGGACTACAGTTTGAACACCAAGGTCGATCGCGAGTTGGACATGATCAGGAAAAATTGTCCCAAAGTTCTAAGCCTTTTAACTTTACTAATCGAGTAATAAATTTTTTACTTTTTGTCAATCAAGTTTATCCAGCTAATTTTAATCGAAAATAGCTGACATGGATACCGATCGTTCTACATAACATGTTCTTTTTTTTTTTCTTACTTTTATCCTTATTCTTTTTGCGTGGCTAGCGAAGGGCCATCGACCATAGGCTGTGCTAGTGGCCGGCGAGGCCAACCCTCGCACTAGCCTTGCTAGATCTGGTGAGGTCGACCCTTGCCCAAGCCACGACGACCTTGCTCGTCTTGCGCGATGGCAAGGCTAGCCCTTGCTCGGCGTCGCTTGGGCCAAGGCAAAGCTTGACGAGGATGCCGTGACTTAGGTGACCCTCGCCTAGACAAGGCTAGCTCTCACCGGTCACCGATCGTGGCCGATGACCGTTCGTTAGCCACCAACAAAAAGGATAGGGAAAAAAGAAGGGAAAAAATCAGAAAATTATTTTAAAAATTTAAATTTTTTTATTAATATATTATTAAAAATATCAATGTTGGCGATTTTTAGTTAAAATTGGCCGGATGGACTCAATTGACGAAATGTGAAAAAGTTTAGGAGTTTAAGATGAATTAGTAAAAATGCAAAATGACTTTTTAGATAATTTTTATGGATCGGAACTCACCTTCCATCTGCAATGGGTTTAAAATTGTTTATGGCTCAATCGCAATCTGCTTTCTAGAGCGTTGGAAGCAGAGACGAGAGGAGGTAGGAGGGTTTTTCCTTGCGGGGTTTCTCATTTCCTCGTCACCTGAGGACCAGAAACGAGAGCTCTTTCACTGATCGCAATGGCCGACGACGACTACAACGACATGGACATGGGGCTCTCTCTCTCTCTCTTGGGTTCTGTTGTCTCGAGCTCTCTTCTCGGATTTTTCACAGTTTCTAAGCATTGTATGTTAATTCCTCGAGCTGGTTCTGTTTCCTACTTCGACGTGGATTGCAAGCTTGGTAGTTTGATGGCGCCTTGAGCTGGCACAGTGATTGCCGTGGTATATCAAAGTATAAATCGAAATTATTTACGACAAACGTTAAATGGTATACTAGGTTCGGTGAAACAATTGATTGTGTTCACGACATTTTGCCTGCTATATGGATACAGCTACCTCTGTGCTTTCCTTGTATCCTATTAACCGAAATTGAGTAACATTGTCTTCACTTAGATTTTGCTGTAGTCCTTATCCAAGGCCCCTCTAGCCTCTACATCTTGTTCTAGCTAAGTCATTTAACTTGGTCTGTTTTTTTTTGTTCTTCTAATACTGGCACAGCTATGCTGCCTCACAAGAGTCTGGTGATATTAGTCAATATCGAAATTTCATATCATGGTGGCTTTTGAGAGTTTTTACGATTTTCTCGGTTATTTGATTATTTGCTGAGATGAATATGATGACTTATAAGTATTACTATCATACTAAGGCCTGTTGGAGTTGCATACGTTTTCTGAATTAATAAATGCTATGCTAGTTTTGGGTTTGCAATAGTATTCTTTTAGATGCTTATGTATTCTACTGATGCAGATGCGAGGATGAATCACCAGAGCCTGAGATTGAGGTAAGGGTCCATTTTCTCGCATGCTGTTCTTAGATAGTTGAAGTGTTTTCCTGTGACAGCTGTGATGAATGCTAACAGGAAGGCAGGGAGGATAAAATGGATAACAACAGCAACGAAGATGTTCTGGAACCTCTCGATACCGAAGATAAAGGAGAGCAAGAACCTGTAGAACAGCCTCGTAAGACATCAAAGTACATGACCGAATATGAGGGCGCAAGGATTTTGGGCACTCGTGCCTTGCAGATCAGGTCTGTAGTATGAACCTCTCTATTTTAAGTCCTTGACATCTGATTGATTGGGTGGTGAACAAAACTTACCTTGATTGAGCAGGATGAATGCACCTGTGATGGTTGAGTTGGAGGGCGAAACTGATCCTTTAGAGGTAAGAACCTTCGTGTGAAGTAATCACATTGAGTTCTTTGAATACTTAAAAGTGCCAAGAAATGCATTAGCACGTGCAATCTTATGAAACTCCGATGTCGCTTGACAAGCTGCTATTTTACTGTCTGATCTGGCCTGGACAGCTTATCTATACTTAGATGTGCCTTAACTGCAGTGACATGGATCTGATCCAATAGCCCAATTGCAAAACTGGACCTGGCCTTGTAAAATTTTTATTTATTTATTTATTGAAGTACCACTTGATAAAATCTGTTACGACGGGCTCAGGAAATAATGGGGTTTTCTAACCTGCTATTTGGAAAACCTTAGAACATCGGCGTGTACTGGATGTAGTGCAGAAATTTTTCTGCGGCTTTTGATTTTGTCTGCATGTCCAAGATATAGAGATCCAGAAGAGAAACTTTGTCCTCACGCATTTTTCTGATTTTAAGGTGGCAGGGTCATTGTCGCGACATTGAAAGACTAGATGAGATGCTTATAAGGTTGTAGACACTGATGGTAGAGTATCAGGACTCGCGCAATTCACTCGAGTCTAGCCGTGTTAGCTTCTTCTAGTATTAAGATTTTGTACATCCTGTAATTCGATTTTAGGTTTCGGCATTTGAACACCTGAGTTAGTTGGATGACGTCGTTCAATCGCTTTGTTTGATTAACTCACGTTAAATTTGCACCTCATCTGTATTCACGAACCGAAATTCCCTGAAGCCCTTTCTGTTCACATGATATTTCAAAATTGATTCCAAACAAATGCTATATTGTGTACAAAGACCCGAACTAAGCAAATTGAGCGGGCCTATCCTGTGCTTGCCGCATTGATGACAACTCACTTAATCCCTTTCTTGTTCCCCTGCTACAGCCACATCATATGGTGGGAGGATGATCTTTTAGTACTGTCAATAAATTCCTTATACACGAGCATTGCTCAATGTCTCCATCCTATCATTACAATGGACACGTTCTTCGCATCGCAACTTGACTGGATTCTCTTGCAAGTATTAGATTGCAATGAAGGAGCTTCGAGAGAGGAAAATACCATTCCCCATCCGCCGCTACCTTCCAGATTGAAGGTGAGTCCTGCTTCCAGCTCTTGATACTTTGGCTTTTCACTCCACCCGCGGTGAAAATCATAATTCGACTTTTGCCTTGGATTTATCAAGACATCCAATAAGATATGTCCGCCATCTGTGTTTAATTATAATATCATCTAATGCGATATTGTGTGATTTTCTAGTTATGAGGATTGGGGAGTTGATGAGTTAATTGTGGAAGAAGATTCCTGGAAGAGGCAAGTAAGGGGGCGACCGACGCCTTGCCTTGCTTGAAGAGAGAATCCACGATCCATGCATAGATGCTAGTATTTTTCTGGGCATGATATTGTTTGATCCAGTGCCATGAGAAAACCAGCTAACAAACTTTCGCATGCATCACGATGCCAAACATTTCGATTTACACGTTGATGCTCAGTCCTCGAGACCTTGAGAGATATGCTAACTTTAGTAGCTCTCATGGTGAACAGCTCATCAGAATTTACTGGTTACCGTAGTTTCAAATTGGTTCTTCCGCGGTTTTTGGCCATTTATGCGCATTTATGCAAAAGATTGAAAGGAGGCCATGCTGATTGACGACCATGTGAAAGTTGGATGCGTGGATGCTTGCAACCTACCCTTGCTTTTGGTGAGTCATCTTTGTCCTTGTTCCGCCCTTTCCACACCAGATCCACTAGCATACGAGGAGCCGGACTTCAGGTATTATTGCATCAAATGTCATTACGCCACGCCCCCAAAGGTAAGAATCTCGCGACAGGAGTCGCAGCACATGCTTGTTCGGGAGTACTGGGGCGGGTCTCATCCCGTGGTTTCGAGTTCTCGGATGAGCTATGACCATCTCCAATGTAGAACTCGTCTCATTGTTCTCGTGACTATTGTTTATTGTATGTCTCTTGTAAGTTTCTCAAGCTGCTTACATTGAATATTTGGCCGCGGGAGACATTCACAATAAGGAAAACCAGACTGATTAGATGCTGACCATGTGGTTCTCATTCTCAGGATGTGGGGACTGGCAAGTTTTTGTTTAGTAATCATCTGTCTGATTTGCGTGGAATTGGCCAACTAGAAGTGATTACGTTATCGGCACTGCACTCTCGGCCATTTTCTAATCCTTTTCCGAAACAATTTGTGCACCGAAATGCGATTCGTCCACGAATCAGAAATCGATTACGTGACGGTTCGCTTCGAGGGTATCTTTCCTCGGTCCCAACTTGAGATGGAGCAAGTAGCATGGGTATTTCGATCAAATTCGAAGGATGTCGTGTTGTAGTCGTCGTAAGAGTCGTCGGTATGACTTCGCCTAGGGGAGAGAGAGAGAGAGAGGAGGAGAAAGGGGTGAAGATTTATATTTGACTTTAATTGGGATGTCAGTTTGTGGACTAAAAAAAAAAATTGAAACATCAGTTTGGTCCAAATCTAATGGTTGAATTCAAAGTACTCGCGGGTTATAAAAAGTTGTTTGTGGTATTAGGGCGTACTGTAATCAACAATTCAATAAGATATATCTAACATTTGATTGGTTGTTTCTCGTTTGCTTTTCCATCTTGGCAACCTTAATTTTTCCCCTTCCCTTTTCGTAGTTTAGAGTTACGACTTCTTGGGTCAATGGTTGTGCTATATTAAACTAGCACCAATGTGAAATCGTCCGATTCCACGACATATTAATTTAATCATACCACAAGCTGAATTCATTTTTATGTTACCATCTTAATAATAGTAAAATATAATCTTCTTTGCAATCGATGCGGCTATAGCAAATGTGAAGTCGCATTTCCCTCTTGTTAATATGTATTGGCTTTGATTGGAATTCATTCCATCTCTAGTTGAGCGAATGTCCTTTAGCTAATAGCAAACCAAGTCTCTCTCTCTCTCTCTCTACTGTACACGTGTGACGGCAAGACACGTGTTTAGGATGAGGAAGAAACACAATGTGTGGTCAGTGTGCTCACGCTGACTCAGCGCCACGTACCTTTTGGGCCTGAGAGAGCAAAAAGCGCAGTAAGATTTGTAGGTTGCTTTCTTAAAAGATTCAAGTCCTGTTCATGTCGCGGAGAGAGCTAGATCAATGGTGGTAACAAAACCATTTCCGACAAGGCATGCCATGAAAAATAAGAAAAACAAATGGAGGGTCCGACCCGAAAAGTCCCCATCTTTGGCAGACCAGAATTTTTTTTTGGGGGGTTTGCAGTTTTTTCGAATAATTTTTAGTCATTGGGTTTCACTTTTAAGTGAAACTTTCCTCGGTTGTGCGCATCTCGTTGCTAGCAAAAGATGTCTCACCGACGGAGAGCATCTAACATCATTTCGCATTCCCTTTTCCCATTCCAAGTAGAGAATTCTCTTTTTGTAATTTTAATCCTGTTTACGTATATATATATTCTTAATCTATTTCCAAAAAAAGTCGTCGATTTATGGGTGAGCCTAGTTCCAGGATAGAACTAAAAACCGACAGTCCAATTCTAAGTTCTAGGGTATGCAGGGTAAGATCCAGGTCAAAAAATTAGGGAACCGATTCTAACGGGTAGATTTAAGGTGAAACTTGGAACTTAAAACTAGTCTTTATGTTTTTCTTGTTCTATTTCTTCGCGTGATCCTACAATATTAGATGGCGTTCGATGATGAGTATGTATTTTGGAACCATCAGTTTGAGTTTTCATTTCTAGTGATATCCATGACTAAATTTTTACTTTGTTAATATTTCATATTTTTCGTGTGTCTAATTATTAGTTGTGGTAGTGAATTGTAATAGCAAATAATAGTCATTGGAGGTGATGATTCACTATAATAATTCAATTATGAATACAAGTGAAACCAAGTAGACCTTGAACCTCTGACAGGGTAGGTTTGAGATTTCGGGATATGCGAGGTAGAATCTTTCAAAAAATGAAGAATCAATTTCGACGGGTAGGTTTTAAATTTCATATGTAATTTGGATCGATCCTGAAATCACTCACTTGAAATGTTGGGAGCGCGCAATGGAAGTCCGATACCTTCACTAGATGAGATTGCCAGGAAGGAGCCTAAATCTAAGCCCGTCAATAGATCAAGTTGGATCCACCTTCGCTCAAAAGTTTAAGCCAATAAGTTATGAGTCAATTATGATATATTAACTGTTTTACACCATACCAATTCTCTGATGTGAGATTTTTTTAATACAACTCATTTACACATACATCCTAATAATCTCACATTCACGTGTGAGCTTAGTGTTAGGTCTTAACAATTTTCCCCTTACGTGTGAGTTCAATGTTAGGTTCACTTCTCCTTAATTCAAGTATCCTTTTGTTTCAAGATATCTCATCTGAATCTCTATTAAGGTTCAACTTCATAATCATGAAATTTACCAATGGGCCCGTGTTGCTATATTACAACGCTCACTACTCAGAAACTGCATGGGTCACCAACCATCGGCTCTGATACCATTTATTGGGAGCGTGAAGCAAAAGTCCAATACCTTCTTTCAAGGAGATCGCCAAGAGGTGTCCAAGTTTAAGTCCATCAACATATCTAGTTGAACCCATTTCCCTTCAAAAGCTTAATCTAATGAGTTATGGACCAACTATGATATATTAATTGTTTTATATCACGTAGAATTTTTTCAATATAATTCATTCACACGTACATCCTAACATGAAATATATGAGAGAGAAGTCACGACTTAATGGCGTGGTGACTGTGCCACGCCATTCACATTTCAGGAACTGAGAAAAAGGAAGAAGGGACAAGCCAAACACACAAAAGAAGAATCAAAAGGACGAGTGGACGGCTGCTATCCGTCTCTGTATGCAAAGCCTCGACACCTCGCGTTCCCATCAGCCACCGGACCAAGTCCGATTCTTCATCTGTCCCACTCTTTCTTTCCACAGGCCACTAAGAATTGCCAACACTGTCCAAATTTGCCCCCTTTTTTTCAATAAAGAAAGTGTCTGGAGAAATATATTCCATTCCATGCACACTCATGTCCACGTCCCCCTTTTGCAAGCTCACTTTATCCCTTCCTTCCATTTTCTTCTCCTTCTCCTTCTCCTTCTCTCTCTCCGTTTCTCTCTTTCTTTTCCTCTTTGTCTAAGCCATGGCCAGTGTCCCTCCCTCCTTGAACATGAAGAAAATGGTGACTCCACTTCCCATTTCCTGCCCCTTCAACTCCCACCTCGTCCACCCCCTCCTCCTCTACCTGTAAATCAAAAGCTGCTCTCATCTTCTTGATTCTGTCGCTTCTCTGTTTCTCCCCTTTCGAAAAAAAGAAAAAAAAGAAAAAAGGAAACTTGCAGTCTTTTTATGGGGGCTGGAATATCTGGGATTGCGAGGGACAGAGACGCCGAGTGCGTTTCTCCTCAGTGGAGGACTGCACTTGGGGACATACCAGAGGGCTGCATCTCCCGGATCCTTGCTTACTTGGACCCTCCCGAGATCTGCAAGTTGGCACGTGTAAACCGAGCCTTCCACGGCGCTTCGTCGGCCGGTTTCGTGTGGGAATCGAAGCTGCCCTCCAATTACAGATTCCTGGTTCGTCGGGTTCTCGGCGAAAATCCCAACGACCTGTCGAAGAAAGAGGTCTATTCCAGGCTCTGTCAGGCCAGTTGCTTTGATGGTGGCACCAAGGTGAATAACTCTATCTGCTAAAGTCACATGTCATTAGCTGTATTTCTGTCAACGCATCAGAAACCTAGTTGAATTCAGTTGATACATGTGGCTCCTCTTAAGCCTGAATTATAACTGAATTTGAATTTGATTTGATTTCTCTGATGTCTTGAATATGCAGGAATTTTGGTTGGCTAAGATAACCGGGGACACATGTTTGCGTGTTTCTTCAAAGGCATTGAAGATCACTGGGATTGATGATCGGAGATACTGGAATTATATTGCAACTGATGAATCTAGGTACCTTACTCGCCCCTGTCATCATGCTTCATTAGCGATAGCTGTTTCTCTGTTAAAAACTAAGCTTGACACACCCATCAGCGAGTGAATATCGCTTTTGGGTCCGTTCGATTGGAGTCGGTTGAGCAGTCAGTTTCTGGTTTAGTTGTGTAGAGTTCTAACAGACCCGAATGAGGTCGATTCCGGTACATAACCGAGAGGAACGGATGGTCAACAAGAAGATCAAGAAAATCTAGGTGAAATTTGGTGCTCTTTTGGAGGGACATTTAATCCAATCGGGAACTTTTTTTGGGCTTCCGAGAGTATATAAAAACTCCTGCTAGAAAGAACAGGCTTTTCCTAGGGAGATGTTCACGAGGGTAATGTGAGATTTGTCATGTGCAAGGTCACTTTTGTTAAAGATTAAGATGATCATGTTCCTAATTCATAACAGGTTGAATTTTCTAACTAATTTGGTATAGGAGAGATCTAGAACTGTCAAATTCGACATCAAGATCCATAAGGTAGGAAAAACTTACTGTCGATTCCAGAATTTACCACTGAAAAGGAGCATCGGCGCTTTTTTCAGAAGAAAGAAAGTTCCTGAGGGGTGAGAAGAAGCACAGTAATTGGGAATGCATTACTTCTGCAAATCAAAGCAGCAAAGATCATAGAATGAGACCGAACGGTTGCAACTTGAGGCTAACAATGAATGAAGGCAGGCTAGGACATGGTCCAACTTGGAAAACAGTTTTCGTTTCATGGATGAATTTAATATTCCTAGTCTAGTCTCCTAGATTTTTCTAATCTTTGGACCCGAAGTTGATTAAAATGACATGGTGCGATGGCGACCTTATCCTGACGCGTGATCTAGTCCCTTCCAAGTAGTCCAACTTGCAAACAGAGGATTCAACCAGAGTTTTGGATAAGCTCTAACGCAAAGAAACTATTTTCTTTTTTGAAATCCTCCGGCACAATTGTGTCGCTGTCCCTTTTGCCTAGTAATTAATTGGAACCATGGGGCCTCGGAAATAATTTTCTGGCTCTGCCGGACGCTAGTCTTCCTATAGAATTTGTGCAGATTGCTCCCCATGAAAGCTACCTCCAATGGCTAAATGTCTTGTGTGAAAATATATCCTTTTCCGCAAGAAAACTTGAGAAAGAGAATGCAAGAAACAGGGGACAACTTTATGCTCAAGTAACCCAGCCAAGTATCTAGTTCAGTCCGAACCAGCTTTTGATCTTGTTTGATTTACATTTTGGTAATGAAGATGTCAATTAACCACATTCCATCGGGCTGCGCCGAATCGAATTATAAGAAATTGGCGAAATCGAATTTAGACCATTGAGAAAAAAAGCCATAGACCTCCAAATTGCTCTCGAGTTAACAATGATCTTATTTACTGCTATGGTCACGGAACTTATGTATGTTAACCTACTTCTGCATTAATTTTATCAGGTTCAACACAGTGGCGTATCTGCAACAGATATGGTGGGTGGAACTGGTGGGAGAGATAGAGTTCCAATTCGTACCAGGACAATACTCCCTCTTCTTCAGGCTTCAGCTAGGAAAATCCTTCCTAAGATTCGGAAGGAGGGTCTCTAATCTGGATCAAGTCCACGGCTGGGACATCAAGCCTGTCCGGTTTCAGCTATCGACGTCCAATGGCCACCATGCAATGTCGGAGTGCTATTTGCATGATCCGGGCAATTGGGTCCACTATCATGTCGGTGATTTCTATGTTGACAATCCGAACACACCCATCGCAATCAAGTTCTCAATGGTCCAGATCGATTGTACTCACACCAAGGGTGGTCTCTGTGTGGACTCGGTGCTAATATGCCCAACTGGATTCAAAAGGAGATTGAAGCTACCTTAAAGTTAGATTGATACTGCAGTTTTTACATATAGTTGTAGGACAGAAGGCCTTATTCTTTGTCCCTTTTTCTCAGAAATAGGCCTTTGGGGAATAGTGGAAATATCTTCCGACGCAATTCAAAGAGAAAGTCGTCCAAGTATCTAGCTGTAAATAGTCACTAGAGAAAAGATTTCAGGCTTGTCTAATGTGTTTTCACTTCCATGGTTGGGTTATAGCTGTATCTAATGTCCCCTAAAATCCACAATGGTTCAGAAAAATGGTGATACTGATTAATGACCGACAGAAGCATGATGATGGGCCAATGGTGGGAGGTGGATGGAGCGAAGCATGGACACCATGGGCCCTGCAAAACACAATGTTTCTTTCTCTTTGGCCCATGATTTGATTGATGGGTCGTCTTTTGTCTCAATTTTGCTAGCCCACTTGATTGGTTCGTGCTTATCTGAAACGATTGATTACAGTACATTCCTGATCATGCATATCTGAAATGATATGATCCATTTGCATCCACACTCAAACGCATAACTCAATAGATCTTAGTGTACTGTTCATGCACGTGATCGATCAACTCGACAAAGGAATTGCACACGTACAAGTCAATGATAAGATGTTTGCCCAATAATTGTAGCTCTTGTGATCGATCTACAGTTACTTGCGATGTCAGATGCTGATAACAACTTTACAAAATAGATGTTTAATCTAAATGCACACATTCCCCACTCCTCTAAATGACCACTTTCTTCTTTATTCGCCCTTTCCGCGACTAAAAAAGTCCGATTTACTTTGGCGATTCTGATTTTCTTAATGTCATTATTAGAGTACGCTAATTCTCAAAAGTCTCGTAGCGTGGGACCATTTCCATTCCCCATGGACATGGTGCTAAACTTGCATGTGAAGGAGGCTGAGACTCGCTTCTCTTTCTTGAACGGTTGATGTTTCTTCTTCAATTGAAATTGATGTGCTTACTTCACCTAATTATTTCCTAATCTGTATCAACTTCACTTTTTTTAAACTTCGGTTGGTGTTTTACACTGCACTATGCTGATGCGTGAAAGAGGGAGCATGCTCTTGATGAAAGAAAAACTTATTTTGGGCCAGAGGAAAGAGGAAATGATTTTGAATTTATTAGGTAAGGATTAGCTTCTTCTTCTTTTTTTTTTTTGGGTGGACCATTGTCTCAAAATTTAATATGTACAAAATTTTCTTTATTCGGCGATTTTAAGGAAAATTTACCTTGCGTTACGACATTTGCTTTTAGTGTAACATAGTAATAATTCATCATACTCATTGGCATGGGGTTGTATTATGTTTTTGTGGTGCACTAGGACCATGTAATCTACTGCAATCACGAGATAAAATAGAAATAAATGAAAAATAGATAAATAAAGGCAAAGGGATTTATGTGATCGGCCCGAGTGTTAGTACTTACTCTTGGGGACGAGCATCGATAATGAATCCATTATGAATAATGCGATTATAAGTTTGACTCTATATCTCTTTCAATCCCAAGCCCTGATTGCAGATAGTTAATCCTCACCGGTGTTTCACATGATCCCTCACGGTATTTTATTCTCAAAACTCACATATAGAACCCTAGAAACACTCTCAATAAATTTTGATGTAATGTAATGTCATAAAACAAGTCAAGAACATACTTAATTCCTATGTTTCCAAGGATTTGGGTTAGGGGTGAGCATGGTTCCAAGGTAAAATTGGAAACTAGAAACCGATCCAATTTCAGGTTATGATGCGACCTGGTCCAATTTTCGGTTCCATATTTTTAGGAATCTGTACTATGCGATTTGGTTTCCAATTCTTCTAGAAACTAAGAACCAAAGATCAGACCGGGAACTGAACTGCGGACCTATAAAACTCTACAATAGAATATGTGGTGAGACTTTATAATATTTATTTTAGTTTAATTAATAGTAATTTTAATTTAAAACTATTATTAAGTGATTAACTATGTTTGTCATTTTTATTTTATTTCATGCGGTTAGAATTTGGAGCAATTTTTCATGGATGATTGAGGACTAGGGTTCTATAATTTAGGCTTTATGTTACGTGTTTTGAATTTTTTATTGTTTAATTTCTTTTTTCGTGTTCATCTTATATGGATTGTTGCTATTGACATATAAAAAATTGTCATTTTTGTTGTTACGTTTACTTTCATTTTGCTTAACAAAATATAAAAGAAAAAAAAAGAAGTTGGCCGATTCCCGAGTAATCCCTAGAACTTATGACAAGGTAGATTTCAGATTTCAGAAAATAAGGAACCCTTTTTGATGGGTAGGTTCTAAATTTTGGGTTGTCACTCATGTGCTTGCCTATTGTGACCTACCGCTTGGCTCGTGGCCAGTAGCCACATGCCTTTAGGCTGGGCTCTGTCAACTATAGGCATGCACAATTCATCCTTGGATGCATTGCCATATCGCGCCTCAAGCCTATCTAACCACTTTTAGGATGCGATTCTCACTCAAGCTGTTGGCCAAATCTCGAAACATACTCAACAATTTTAAGATAAAAATTTGAAAATTAAAAATTATCTCTCGTTTGATTTATGGCCAAGAGAAATTTGAGCTGCAGGGATCTTCGAAAATTGTTGAGCACTAATCAATTGAGCTTCTTTCCATAATAACCTGTTGACCCCGATCCAATCTCCAGATACAAAGTTGTAAGATGTTCACAAAAAAAACAAAAAAATCACACCAGTTGAATTTTTACGAAGCGTAATATCTTCATTGAGCTAAAGCATAAGATCAATCCGAACACAAAAAGGAAGAAAACAAAAGAAAGTGGAGAGAGAGAAAATCCATGGGACCGTCGATTCTCAATTATTTCCCATTTGCACACACTCCACTCCACAGTCTCTCGTTTATGCTCACCATCCAAATACCAGTCGGTGGCTTCGAACTCTCTCTCTCTCTCTCTCTCTCTCTCTCTGTTTGTTTCTCTGAAAGTTTCCATCTTTTCTGAAGCATCAGATCCAACTCCCTCCTGCGAGAAAAGGGTACATTCCTTTCTTCTGACCCTGTTCCCAGCATCCCAGATGTTGTCCCAACTCTCTCTTCCTACAAATAAGATTCTTTCTTGGTTAAACTGATTATCTTTTTTTTTGTTGTTTTTTCTCGTGTTTGTCATGAAGCTCCTGTTGGACGGCTACTATAGTTATAGATTTTTTTTTTTGATGGGATTGAATTGATTATCTTCTTTTATTAGCGGCATCGAATTGATTAACTGATTCTTGTCGTGGAAACGTTACTATCTCCATCTGGGAAAGGAAAAGTCTTGCAGCGTCAGGCTGAACTAAATTTGACTTGTTCCATTTGCTTCAGTGATTGCTGTTTATTTACTCCCCTGGGCAATCTTCTCGTGGATCTCAGTTTTGTGTCTTGTGGTAAGAGCTCTGTTTCGAGAACAGTTATCAATGTCTGTGTGAAATTTCGTGAATCAGGAGCCCGTGGCGGCAATCCTGCAATGGCGGACTGTGGTGACTTTGTACAGCAGCTTGGACCTGACATGTCTGTAAAGATTTTTATGCACTTGGATGAACCTTCTGATCTCGCTCGTGTTTGCGCCGTGTCACGTACTTGGCGGCAATTCGGTGAGCCTGACTCCTAACTCACTGCTGAGTGCTCCATAGCCTGTACTATGCTGCTTTCACATTTTCATATTACAGCTTTTATTTAACTATTTTCTGCGGCACCTAGTGTTAGTCTTCGCGTATTTCGTTTAAGCAACGAAATTGCTCAATGCTGCATTCAGAATATTGAAAGTATACTATGTGTTGGGTAATTCATCTGGAAGATTGTTTCGACTAAATCGACGAGCTTAACACGTGCACTTTTCTTGAAACATAGGGAAGTCGTGTGGTCTTGTAAGACGGAAGGAACTCTGGCTAGTTTTCAGCAGTTTTGTTGTTTTGTAACATTGTGCTTTCAAAGACGCTGCAAATGCAAGATATTTGGTTTTCAAAATCAGAGTAAATCTCATTAGTATCACTAATACATGAGAAACTATTGGTGTCCTTACAATTCTCAACCTTTTCCTTTTCTTTCCCTAGTCAATTAAGACAAATTCCACATTTTGTTCGTCATCTGTTTTGGGCTTTGCTGCAGTGATTGCAAATGACCTTTGCAAGATGCTCTGTTTGAGGATGTTCCCTGAAGTATCGGGTGTTACTCACGTAGTCGAAGCGGACGACATGATAGAGCCTTTAAAAGTAAGATCTTGCAGTTCTCTCGAATGGGAGCAACGTAAGAGGAATCATAAAGTTTATGCCTTTCTGGCTCGAGGTCTCACATCTACCATCAGGAAGAATTGTATAGCAGAGGCCATTAGTGCATCCAGCACTGATAACTACCCTGAGGAAAGCGTACGAAACACTTTGGAATCAAGGGATAGAGTTGAACATAGAGCATCGTACTGGTCAAGTAAAGGTGAAAGTGACCCCGAAGTTTCAGAGTCTTTGGTGTACAAGTTGAATGCCAAATTATGCATCGTTAACGAGATCCATATTCAACCATTTCAAGGTCAATCTTGATTTTTTTAATGCTCGTTTTTCAGTCCTTATATTTTCTGGTCTTTTTGTGATCTGACAGATGATATATGTTTTATTATCAGCATATTTTCAGTTTGGATATCCTATATATTCAGCTAAGGCTGTCAGATTCAGAATGGGTCATCCAAAGACTAGAAAGATGGATGACGAAACTGTTGATGACTCTGGAAATGGAGATGGAGATGAATCAGTAGGGAATAAATATGTGTGGACATATACATCTCCAGAATTTCAAATGGCTCAGGTTAGTTCAATGTCTGAAATGGAAGTGTCCCCATTTCATTACTTGCTTTGAACCTATGAGTCACATTTTGGAGATTGACAAGAAGACGACGGCCTTTTAGTTTTTAGTATGGACTTACACAATGGTCTATGCAGCTGTTTGGACTGAATTGTTAGTTAAAGTATCAAAGGATTGCCATTGTGACTATCCTTTCAGCAATTTAGTCCATGTTTCCCTCTGCTTAAAAAGGCTCTGTGATAATTCTGGACTGATATTCATGATATTTGAGAAGGCTCAGGGGATTGCATATTATGAAATGCTTCAAAAACATTTAATTCTAGCTCAATACATGCAATTTTGAATGGATTAAAGTGAAGAACCTTTAATGCTAACTGAATATCATTCAGGAAAATTGCTTGCAACAATTTAAGCTGCCTCAACCTGTACTTAGCATCGGAGGAATCCTGCAAGTTGATTTGTTGGGCAGAGTCCAGAGACAAGAAATGGATGGACTATACTACATATGGTCAGATCTCTCTCTTTTCTCTCTCTCCCGTTGGGTTGCTTCATTTCCTTAACTGTGAACTACTTTTCCATTAATTTCGAACTGCTGCTCCGAACTTTGTTTGCTGGGAAGACTTTATTAGATGAAATGACTTGGGTTCAGTTGTTTCGCAAAAAATAAATGATTTGGAAACTATTTTTCTAAAAATTGATCGTTTGGAAAGATTAGTCGGCAGAAAATGTTTTTATATCAACAACAATCTTTTCTTGAACATTTTCATTAATGGCGAAATTATTTCTCGTTCATTTATTTTTATAAGCCATATGAAATTCCCCTTTAGATGGATGCTGACAAGTTGTTATTCTTCCTTTCTTTTGTTATTGTTATTATACCTTTCTGAGGGGGTAACATGGGGTTTAGAGTATCCTTTTTATGACCATCGACAAATGCCTCATTATCCCTTTAACGAATTGACTTTTGCTTAGAAAGTTTGGAAGGTCGAATAAAATTTACGCGAGTTATTAGTAAAGGAGGACATGCCAACATGGAAGGGGAATCTTCTGCTTTTGTTATCAGTGCTTGAGGGGAATTTGTCTGTCTTTGACATGAGTACGACATGTTTAAGCTGTTTCCTTCCGTGGAAACCATGAAATCAAAGCTTGTTTCTTCTTTCCTCCTATTTCATCCCACCTCACCATTCCCTTGGATTCACTATAATTCTGCTTCTGCGCTTTGATCATGGGTTTTTACATACCAATTAACAGTGTGAATGTGGCTGTCATTACTTAAGTGGAACTGGCGATATTCAAAATCATGTTTGGTCCATCATTTTTGCATGACGAGATTATGCAAAAATTAGCTTGATTTCAACATATTATACATATATTAATGTGATGGCATAATGTGCTTGATGCAGTGTAGCGCATGTTCAAGTTCTGGGTCGGCCGCTCTCCCCTGCATTTGACGTCGATATCATTGACATGTCAGGAAGATGCATGCTAAAACACTACCCTGAAATGGAGAGTTGTGCATCTTCTGCGAGCTCAACAAAGGATGAAGACGGTACACCTTCTCGGCTCCGGACCTTTACAGCAATGTTGATGGAAAGAGGTGTAAGGAGTTGGGAGCAAATGATTTTGAGCACAATTCTGGGGACTGCAGTAGTTGTTGACTCTGACGAGTCAGACGAAGAGATTCCTGATTAATCTTCAAATTGATATACATTTTACAGTGTCCTTGATTTTGTTGTTTCAGTTTCTTTCTTCTCTATAAATCCAACTGATGCTGTCGCTGCAGCGTGGTGTGGCAGTGACGAGACTAGTGGGTAACCCATTTTATGCCGACGCTCCTTGAAACGTCTGGAGTTGCGGAAATGAGTGATCGGTATACCTTATCAGATGTATCTCCTATGACACGCAAATTAGGAACTGAAACTTAGTGTTTCTCAAGGGCCATGCCCGGCAAAATGAGGGAGAGACGGATGATTTTATGCTCTTTCGTAGTGGCCCAGACTGAACCGTGTGGAACGAGCTTAAGGACATCTTTGGACGTCGAAGAGTTAACATAGAATACAATCATGCATCTTATATATTGCAGCAACTAGAAGTTAATGAATGTGATATGGAAAACACAAAATTACAAAGAAAAAACCAGCAACAAGAAGAAAATATGAATTCTTCTATCTTCCCTAACTGTTTCAAGCTCCTTTACAATCAAATTGATTGTGAAGTTGATCGTGTCGATTCTCTGCTGTAGAATCTATGGTTGAAGCTGGAAGATCCTGGCTGAAGACTGCCAAAACTTTTTTGTTTCACAAAAACTTCTCCAGCCCATAAATCAGATTCTGCCAAGATAATTGAAAGAGAACATCCAAAACGAGTTGAAAACGAATGCTTTTGAAGGTACCGAGCTACAAAGATTGCGAAACCAATCCATTACCTTGAGGCGCACGACCTTCCTTATAGCCAAGATCAAGCCCGGCATGAGGCACTGGACTTCCGTGACATCATGCTTGATCGAGTAGATCTGTCGGTGAAAGGGTCGAAATGATCAGGTAGGGAAGAGAGAGAGAGAGAGTGTAGTTTTCGCTCTCCCGGACTGAAATGCAGTAACGGTCTCACCTCTCCAGGACCAGAAAAATAGACTGTTGTACTAGAGGGAAGCCCTGGAAGCACCATACTATGCACGCGAACCCCGTCCTCTCCCAAAACTTGGCCCCTCGCCTATCGGAACAAGAAGTTTCAATACTTTTTTAGCGCGTGCTTTTCGTGAGAAGGAAGTTAAAGATAGGTCAGTGAATCGTTTCTTTTTTTCAGTCATCTGTTCCACCTTTAAAAGGTCTGAACCATGCGAAAGAAACCTGGCAATTTCCATGTCAATCTGTCTGTTTATTCTCCTCCAACATCACTAACACAAAATTGTGAATCCCTTGTGGCCTAAATTCAGACACACAAGTAGGCAATTTGAAAACATACCGCAACATCTGTCCCCCGATCTTCTCTGTTATACATCTGACCAAGATTTGAGAGGTTGTTCACTATCTGGACCACATCTGCTGATGGTAGATCCTGTCGAAATGAAAGAATTTTCAGGCTCTCACAATATACGGTTGTTTTCAGCATTTCAACGAAGGCAAAACTTGATTTTAATTGCTAATAGAGATATTACAACACATACAGGTATCTCTACAATTGAGCATTTCCTTATAATCCCGTCAACGGGGTTGCTATTCTACCATATACTCTATCCTACAAAAAATAACGACTTAGAGACAAGAATCAAGTACTGCCACCTCGGAAATTATGATCATAGCTTTAGTCCAGGATGTTTTAGAACGTCACAATGCATCATTTCTGACAAACATTAGGAAGAATGAAGCTGGAGGGTGTTACTTTTTAAGAGAGGAGTTCATCAAATTCGACTAAGAAACATAGTTTCCCTCTCTTGCACAAGCGACATATCATCCAAATGAATCAAAGTAGCATTTACCGGCTAAACGATGGACTGCCATATTGGTTCTCCTACAGTTTGCTAGAGACATTTTAGACTTACCATTGCATTGGCCATTGATTCGACGATCTCTACATTGTTGTAGTGGAAAGAAGCAGAAATTGCCGCCTGCTGGAGGAGAATGGACCCAATCGAAAGAGTTGGGGCAACTAGGCATCCCTGACCAACCAAGCTCTCACAAAAGTATTTAACTAATTCAAGACACAGCAGCATGTCTAATTGTGAGCAAATCCTTATCTCATTCATTCAATAATGTCTCACCCTGTGCTCACCATGCTGGCCTTCTCACAAAATGCAGATAATGCTGTCACGGTATCCAGTTTTATCCGAGGCACATATACCACGCTTCTCATGCCGAATGCAATGGCCTGTAAGAAGTGGAAAAAGATGAATGACCCACAGCCTAAAGACATTAAGAACTCGATGTATTTTCAAGACATTCCCTGAATCTTAAGATGCAAATGCTTCACATTTTGTATTTAGTGATATCACTATATATCAAGCTAAATTAGCATTTGAAGAACGCTGAAAGGGAGTGACGAGCACTTTCATTTGGAGGCAAAAAGCAGAATGTTAGTTGTCGACATAATCTACAAAAAAAAAGTACTGCAGGCCATAGTTGGGACCTGTTTCACGTTGTCATAAACTGCGGAAGGGTCGGTGAAGTCAACCACCACTCCGGTTTCCTTCGCCTGAAAGAAAGAAAAGAAACCATAACCGAAAAACAGCACATTGTTATAGAATTGAACTCGGTGAATTGAATTCATAACTACCTGAGATATGGAGCCCAATACCATAGTGAGGTCACTGATTATGGGTATCTCCAGAGGTTCAATGTCACATAACTAAAAAAAACAAAGGATTCAATTATGCTGATAGAAAGCAGGGTTCTTGACTCTGGAAACAAAGCTAAAAGTCGTTAAGTATAGGTGTTTAAAAAAGAACAAGAAGAAACCTTTCCAATATCTTCTCCCACATAATGGGAATCAACAGCACCAGCCACCTCCATTCCTCTGGCCTTGGTCACTGCAATTACTGCTGCTCGTCCAATCTCCTTGGCTGCTCCATTGATGACCACCTCTTGGGACAACACAGCACCCGGAAACATTCTTAGTTCATTGTCTGTCCGTTTGATTTACAGAGAGATCGATGCTTATAAGTAATAAATGTTACCTTGATGTTCGGTTGAGATGGTTGAGCTGAACAAGAGATGGAAGGTCTGGTTTTTCCATACAGTCTCTCTCTGTACAGAATAGAGTGAAATGGGCAGCTCAAAGCTGCCATGTCTCTGTGTGACTCCTGAGTAGATGAAGCTAGTTCTCTCTGCCAATGTCCATATGTGAGATACAGCCTTATTGTGATGTGGATAACGTTGTTTTTCTTTTGCTTCCTCCTGGGCCGCTAAAGTTTGAATTTTGATGGGCCTTGTTTGGGTGGACTCTTAGAGAATCATGATATTTTCAGAGAGTGGTGATTGTTCCTAACTTCGTTGAAATCTTAGGAACCAAGCTAACATGAAGTATATGGTTCATCTTTATATATACTACAGTTTCATTAGTGACTACTACTTAGTGAGCTCGATATATTTCCGCAGCACAGAAGATTAGCTAATTTAGAGCAAACCAACTTTCGTGAAATTTCTCCGGCGACGCGGCACTTTAACATTGTTGTCAAATTGTGGACTATAGTCTATAGCTAAGGCAGGGGAAATCTCAAACCATGTCTTGGTTTGAAGGAGGGATGCAAGGTCCATTCATATGGGCCTTCGAATGAAGAAAGCTCATTCTCTATAGAGAAAATTTTTCTGGTGCATAAAGATTGATCAGAACCATCAATTTCGTTCTTTTGGTGGATTAGACCAGTCTATTTGTTGTGTAAATTGATGATTATTTAATCATGAAGTTTTCAGTAAAATAAACGCATCGTAAAGATTGATTTTGAAGCATGAAGCTGTTCTGAGAAGTAATCAGCACTTGCTGCGTCGTCTCAGGCGAATTGCCCACCAAATGGTGGACCTCAAGATACGTCCATGTCTCATAACTTCAATAGCTCAAAGCCCACAACAAGCTGAGAATAAAATGACAAAAAGATTCACATGAGGGTCATGTACGAACCAATTTAAGAGGTTCGTACTCGTTAGTCTTCATAACTCTGTGGATAACTTCTTTTTATCTAGCTAAAATACCCACGTGTACGTTATCCTTATCCAAACGAAATTCTAATTTCTTCCGACAGTTCCAGTCGTCGCTTCCCAAAACCTTATATTACGACACAATAATACATGAATTTTTCTTAACTATAAAGAGTTTACCCGAATGACTTCCTTTTCTTGCCCAATGCGCGTGAAGGCCTCCTTCGAACTCAAAGTCTCACACGCCATTCGTATCAAACCCCACGTTATAAACATTGGCAATGGCGTCTCACATCAAGCCATTGGATCTCTGCCACCAGTGAAAAAACATCCACTTCGATCCAACTTACTTAGAAAAGTAAGTGTGAAAATAAGATAAGAAAAAAGGGGAAACCGAGTGCGCGTGTATGTATTTTTTTTTTGGGGG
>BCNH02000001.1:25658330-25674100 GCA_001662345.2 Metrosideros polymorpha var. glaberrima
TTTTTTTTTTTTTTTTTTGTTTATTCAATGTACTTATACTACGTTAAATATATTACACAAACTCATAAAGGATAAGTATATTAGAAGTCCTAAAACTTATCACGAAGGTATAATTAAATCATAAAATTTTCAAAAAATGTAATCAATGGAAGGACTTGATTGTACAAATTTGATAAGTTTTACGACTTGATTACACTTTTTAAAAATTTTAGGATTCAATTATACTTTCGTGATAAGTTTTGGAAAATAATTTAACTTTTTGAAAATTTTGAGACTCAATTACATTTTCATGTCAAGTTGTAGGGCTTCCTAGGCACTTATCCTTAAAAAAAAAAAAAACAAAACAAAACAAAAGATACAGTCGCTCATCTTGTGTAGGCGCATCTTGCTCGGATGAGCAAAGGAAGCAAAGGGAAATAAGCCTCTTCGGATATAAATTTCTGAAATCATCTGGACAAAATTTTGGAGAGAACCAGGGATCCTATGATGGGGATAATGACGTCATCGTGTGGGTAGAGAGAGATGTGGGTAATGGAGTACAAGTGGTGGTGGGGAATAAGATGGGCGGACAGGAACGCGTCCGCGCCCCCGCTGTCGGCGAAACGGAGTCCAGAAGGAGACGATAGCAACGTTGGCGCGTGCATCCGATTCGGACAGTGGGAAACGGGGAAGATTCCGATGGTCGCCGCGACACGGTCAAAGCGTTCCCACACGCCAAAACGGAATCGACATCCAAAGTCAGAGTTACCCTCCTTCCGAACCATTCAAACGCGCGCGCATCCTGATCCGCCCGCACTTCCACGCTCCCCACTCTTTGACGACGGCTCATGATGTTGCACAAGTAGTGGACTAGTGGCTACTTCCTTTTCACCTTTTTTTTTTTTGCTCGCCATTCTAATAAGAAAAAAAAAAAAAACTCAAACTACAATCTATTGTGGCAAGTTCGCCCACAACATTTTCTTATGACATAAAAAATCTCAAATTTATAACACGTGACACATTTAGCCTTCGTTAATATTTCGTTATATGATTTTTTAGTTAAAACAACATCGCTTTTATTTCATTTTAGTTACGTGGGTGACATGTCAACATTGTCTACTTTCTGGCGTCTATGTAATTGGAATTTTAATGTTTCTTATTGACAGAATTTTGATTGAAGATAGATGCGTTATACTAGTACAAGTTTGGGATTTTTTATGTCGCAAAAAAAGTTTCAGGGTAAATGTGTCACAGTAAGCATAGTTTAGGATTTTTTTTTTTTGTGGCTTTTTCCCTTCTAGTAATTACTTATTTTCCTCCCTTTTCAACTAATCTTTATACGTGAAACACATGTAGAAATCAAACGCAATTTCTCCCCTTGGTCTCGATGTAGAAATCTAACGCAATTACTCGTGGCTTTTGCCCTTCTAGTGATTACTTGTGTCACAATGAGCATAGTTTAGGAATTTTGGTGACTTTTGCCTTTCAAGTAATGACTTTTTTTCCTCCCTTTTCGACTAATATTTATACATGAAATACATGTAGAAATCAAATGCAATTTCTTCCCTTGGTCTCGATCGACAGCGGTGGACCGAGTCATCTGAGCTAGTCTACCTCACGTAAAGTTTATTGGGCGTAATTGCTCATATCACTTGATTCATCGTGAAAAGAGCTCAAACGGTATGATAGCGAAATCTACAGTCAGTCGCGCTTTTTCCATTTTGGTTAGTCAAGATCAATGTCAAGTTGCTCTGACGGATGTTGCGCTCACTCAATTAGGTTGAAGTGTCGACTAGCAGGAGATGGTTACTGAGTCTTGAAGCTGGGGGAAGATGCTTAGAGCAATGGATGAAGATAAGAACAATGCGTGCGGCTTATTAAGCTCTCTTATTTTGATGGATTATTTAAACTCTCTTGCCATACGGTAGTCTTAATGATACGATGCTGTCGAGCACCACCGTCATGTAATGTGCCCTCTTTATTTATTTTTTTTAAAGAATTGTCAACCTCGAATTAAACCACAAGGGCTGAAATTTCATAAAGAAACACGAATAATACAGCGCCTAAAGCGAAAATATCTTGTATTAATCAAAGAAAGCAGTGCATGCACACTCAAATAATTTAGGGGTGGGCGGCGACCAAGGCACGAGGGCATAGCCTTAACATAGGTCTTGGGTCATTGCCTCTTCATAGAAGCCAAGAGCCTCATGTTCGGACCCCCTAAAGATCAACGTGACTCTAGCATGTACATAATTTATTTATGCTTACAGTTCAGGTTCCACAGGACACGAAACCTAGGGTTTCTTATCCGAACCCACGTAACCCTTGTCTCCTCAAGAGGGGCACCCTATTCCTCTCGCTCTCTCCACTGAAATTTATCCAAGATGATTCGAATTTTCCATGTATTTTTTCAGCAACCTGTTCGTTCCTAATCTCAAGTTCAAAGTCCATTATCACTCATGAGACTAAAGAGGTCAACACCCACGGGAGAATTACCCCGAAATAAAAAGAAAAGAAAAGAAAAGAAAGAAACAATATAAGCTCGACCGAAAGCTAGGGCGATGGATAAGGGTCTGTTTACAGTTCCAATGGCTTAGACCGTCACGTATCTGTTGCCCACAGCTTGCTTAAAGGTGGCTGGGAAATAGCCCCACCCCTGAACCTCATTGGCACGTCGGTTGATGCCTGAGGGAGGCACTTTCATGCCTTTGAATCAACTGTCTGATTCGGACATGCACACAACATATTTGTAACATTTAGTTTACATCAAACGCGTCACCAAGCACCACCTGATAATCACATTCTCTGTGTCTTTTCGTATTAAATAAAAGTCGTTATGTCTCTTCAGCGAGAGCTAGCTAGAGTCGTGCTCATAATAATAACTTCAACACCAGTATGTATTCCAGTTATGAAATTGCCTCCTAGGGTTAAGAGTTCAAATTGCCCCTTCATTGCTTTTGCATGTAGTTTTCTTCCGGGTAATCCACCCTAATTCTTCCCTTCATATTATATTCTCATTATTGTCTTCTTAAAATCTTCGGTGCACACGAATTATTGCTGCTATTTCTTTTTTTAATGGGAAGAGATAAGTTGCTCTATTTTTATATTCGAGTTTTCGTGTAGTTTTTGCATGGAGTAAAGGATGCATAAGATGTGAAGCGGCGAATCGATCAGCTATCTCGTTCGCTTTATATTCTACCTAGACGTCTTTTCTAACGTCATCTTAGACTAAACATCCGCACCTTATCGTATAGCAACATAGAAAATGCTTCGCCGACCACATTTAGTTTGAGTAATTATTTAAGCTCTTATGAATTGGCCATGATCCATCAATATTATTAGTTAAATTACTTAAACTTTTAGCCGAAATAATTCCATTGTTTACTAAACTAATTGCATTTTCTCCGCTCTATACACAATAGAGCCGACTAAAAAGCCCAAGCCAATAAGTTCAAGTCACACTATAACTCAGAAAAGTTCATTAGTAGGTTCTTGTTATAATTGACGTGATAGACTTAGTAGCAGGATTCTATTGGTTTGTATTCCCAAATATGCATTTTACTCTGTGTCGGTAAATTTTAATAAGTATTGGTAAGTGTAAAAAAAATGTTAATAATAAAAGTGGCGGTGACTTTTTTTTTTCCAAGTAACTTGTTGATAACTCATTAACACTTCTATGAAATTACCAACTTTTTTTTTTATAGTTCGTAAGTTAACAATTTTTGCACTAACTTTTAATTTTTATCTGCAAAACTTACTAATATTTCAAATTTACTGTTGCTTAGATGAAATTACCAACATAAATCAATTGAAGTGATTTACTAACTTTTATCAGGATAAATTATCAACTAATTATGGATAAGCGATTCTCATTGAGTTACTTACCAATATTTAGTTGCTTTTTTAATTTGCTAAGTATCTATTGAGTTACCATTTTTTTTTGCCTCGGTTAGCAACGCCTCACATTTACTAACTCTCTTTAAAGATAGACAAATAAAAGTTAGTAAAAGATAAGAAAAGTTGATAATTTCTTAACTCTAATAAAAGAAAGAGTTAGCAATTTCACAAAAAGTGTTGGCAAGTTGCTAACAAGTTACTGGAAAAGTAGAATATCCTGGATTTTAAATTATCGTTTATATAAGTACTTTTTTTTTGTGGACCTCCAATGTGTTTTCGTAGAATATGATCCATGATTTGATTGTACCTGTTAAACTCGCCTGTGATCAAAATCCCTTACATTCTCCGCAGAATCTCATTTAATTACTTGAATTCTATTTATTATAATTCGAGTATACTTTGATGCCTTTGAAAGGCCGCATCTCGCAGCCCTTGCTGGCCACGATGATTCTAAAACCATTTCCATTGACTCGGTGTAACTCTAATTAGTCTTCGCATGCTGTCTTTCTCAATGATTACCTCTATCGAAAAATTAAATTAGTACGAGCTTGACATTAAACAATAAGATTCTCCATAGTTTAAATAGATTCGCTCGCGATACTCATTGGTAAAATAATCAAGTATCTGACATAATTCGAGAAATATTACCAAAATAGTCATAAATCTTTTGTATTTGTGTCAATTCAGTCCTAAACCTTTCAATTTGACCAATTAAGTCCTAAACCTTTTGCATATTTTTCAATTCAGTCCTATTGTTCGAAAAAGTCTAACGTGGGGTATCTAGTCAACGCCGGCCGTCCTACGTGGAAGGCTAGCGCTAACGTGGTCGTTGGAAAAATAACAACGTCATCGTTTCCTTAAAAAAAATCAATGACGTTTCGTTAAAAAAAATCTAACAAGAAATGTGGTCGTCTTCCTCTTCATGAACCAAAACCTAGATTACCTAAAGCATTCGACCAAAATCGCGAACCCTAAAACCCAAATTTCTCTAAGTTTTTCTCCCAAATTTGATCACTTCTTGCCATTTCCCTCAAGTCGAGTTCTTCTTCCGTTGAATCGATAGTGGTTGAGTTCCCCATTTCGCTCGACACTTACCCGACGCTCGCTCAATGCCTTCGCTCAGATTCGCTTGTCCAAACCGCGAAGATTTGGAAATATGAATCTTGCCTTGTTGAAATGGTTTTGAGTAACTATGTGATCACTCAAATGAACTATCTGAAGAAGGCAATGCAGATCTAGAACTCATGCAATTGTTGAAGTTTGGCAACATGAATCTTGCCTTGTTGACATGCAAAATTTTTTGCTTGCAGTTTCTTAGTATAATTTTTGTTTGCAGAGTTGGAGGAACACAAATTGTACTCTTATGGAGTTTGATTGTTCTGGGCTTTAACATGAGTGGATGAGATATGCATAGCTTGGAGTTTGATTGTTCTGGGCTCTATTGTTTGTCCCCTTGCATTGTGTAATGCTGAACTGTTTAATAGATGATCTGAACTGTTTGATGCTGCTTTTTATTTGCCATTTTGTATTTTAGCAGATTAATTGCACAATGTTAAACAGGTTTGTTTGGTTTGTATTTAATAACTAGGAAATTAGAATGAGGCTCTATGACTTGGAAGGTTATTGAGGCAAAAGCTTTATTGTGTTTCAAGGGATTCAAGAACTCAGTTTATTTTTAAATACTCCTTTCCCTTTTAGCAGTAAGTGCTGCTCCTATATAAAATGTTTATATGTCAACTAACTTTAATGGACTGGCTAAGGTCCTCATAAATATGTCCATTTGCAAAAGATAAATGCACAATGTTATAGATGCAGTATCTTATGCTGTCTATACTTTTTCCCTTACAAATGGTAGAATCACAAAAGGAAATTGTATTTGTGATTCAGCATAAATAGGAGTTCCACTAGAATTGACAGTATGGTGTCATCACAAGAAGAGACTAACAAATTCATGAAGAGATCCACGAATTCGTCACAATCGAGAACGTCGGTCCCTCCAATTGACAACGATACGGCCATGTTTTGCTATTATGGCTTGAAATCTACTCTATGGACGGCATGTACGAAAGAGAATTGGGGAAGGAGATATCATCGCTACCCAAGATATAGAAGTGGGGAAAGTTGAGGGTTTTTTATTTGGGTTGATGCAGAAGCCAGTCAATTAGTAAGGAGTGTGTCAACAAAATTTCACCAGAGCAATGTCGAAGAAGAAGCAATTCTAACCAATAATGAGGATGATGATAGTTCAATGGATGTTGAAGTCAAAGCATTCAAGGTACAGTGAAATGTGTGAAACAAGACGTGACAAAGCTAAAAAAAGGAAATTTGAGATTGAAGACAATGTTGGTTGTGTCATGGATGCTTATAGTAATTTTAGTTCACATGTTACTTGGAAACTTGAAGATGAAATATGTGATGAGTTTTTCATAAAGTGTGTTAGTAGACATTGTGTTATATTAACTATTTTAGTATATGTTCCGAACATGTTATGTAATCGTCCACATGTTTTGTACATGTATGTACATTTTGTGAAGGTTGTTTGCAAGCTCTTATATATGTTATTGGCTGTTTCTCTACCTCTTTATTGCTTTTCCACTTGAAAGTAGCCGATGCACCTCTACTTCAATAAAATAGCTTAACTGGTTCATTGCAATGAAGTAAACATCCACTATATAGTAAACAAGCATCATATTAGATGAACAAACATATTTCATTGCAAGATGATAGGGATTACAAGTAACGTACTTCACATTCCATTTGTTCCAATCAAACAACCATCATCAAGTGTAAAAAAAAAAAAAAAATCAGCCATGACACTACTTCATTGATCCCATTATCCACAAAATAAAAATCAAATGCCACAACACCACCTTATTATCACCCATCATTGACAAAAAAAGAAAGAACACAGCCATAACGGTACTTTACTAAACTCACCTCACAAATGTTTCCTGTCAACATTACTTCTTGTCAACATTTTTCTTCTTTTTTGATGGGCCTACTGCTTTCACATGAACTTCAACTGCACATGCTAATGATGTTGATTCAACTAGCGCTTGTATTTTTTGTGCCTTACTTCTTATCCTCTTTGAGCAATTTCTAGCACTTGTATGCTTAACCAGACATGATTACAAAAAATTATTTTTGTGAAATATTTGCTAGTATAAATTAAGTTTATAAGAAAACACTACTTACCGTCCTAGTAGCAAGAGGATTTATATTCACATCGGTAAGGCCACCACCACTACCACTTGTACTGATATCACATGTATGTCTCCTAATTTATAAAGAGTATATTCATTCAAAGTCTTATTCAAGAAGCAAGCATGATATAATGGAAAATGAAAGTACTCATCGAAATTTTTTGCCTTTTAAATCGTGTTTGCGATGATGTAGACCCAGTCTTCTTAATTGGACATGTCAAACTGTTGTGTCCCGTCTTCAAGCACGTTCGACATGTCATCTTCATTCTTATCATGGACATCTTAATTCCATTTGTCACCTCACATTCCTCTCTTGATCTTTTCTGTTTACGTCTACCAGGTTTCACCCTGACTGAAAGTGATTTAGATGGCTCTATATTAGTCTTTTTCCAAAATTTCTCTCCTTGAATTGGTATCATCATGTTTTCATATGCAATTAAGAACTTGGCTTTCTTACAACACTCATCAACATAGTCATATGCATCCTCCTGCCTATAATTTATTACTGAAATGGCATGGGGACAAGGGATGCCAGTTAGATGCCATCTTCTACAAGAGCAGCCTCTCTTGAACACATTCACCACGTGCTTCTCACCCTTATCCTTATCCATCACCTCATATCTAGCATCACCATTCCATACCACTTACATGTAAATCGCACTAACTCTATTTTCTTCAAGCTTTCTTACAATTCTTAGACCACAATCTCTTCTCCACCTAGCACATGCATCCATTTGTGTATGCATCCTTATCATTATCAGCATATCCTCCAACATGCTGTAAATGAACTTACACCTAACATTTACGATTCTTCCATTGAATGCCTCACATAAGTTGTTGTCAACAATATCACATTTCACATCAATAGTAAAAAAAAGTCATAGACCAGTGCTTTGGCTCTGTTTGAACCAAGTCATGATATGTAACATGACATTTTTCTTCAATGCTTGTGAATATTCATCATACTCCGCCATAGTATTGCTCTTAGCATACTGCCAGAACAATCTTTGCATCTATATCCTTTTATACTTCTTATCCCAATTGGCATAGATGTGTCTGGCACACATCCTATGCTCAGCTGCAGGCAACAATTGACCCATAGCTTGTAGAAGGCCTTACAAAAGATGATTACAATATAAATCATACGTTACAAGTTCGACCATTTAATAGGCTTAACAATAAATAAATAACTAAAAGAACTTACCTTATGTTTGTCACTAATTATGACCAAACCTTGTCCATATGTATGTATAATATTGAGATCATGCATCAAATTTGTTAAGAATCAACTCCAAGTGTCTTTACTTTCAATTCTAACAACCACCCAAGCAATTAAGAACATTTGATTATTTGCAGCCCTTCCAACAGCACACAAGATGTGACCTTAACAAATTCATTTCAAGAAGCAACTATCTAACTCCATAACTTTCCTACATCCACCAATGAACCATTTCTTACATGCAGCAAAACCAATGTACATTCTCTCAAACAATGCCTTTGATTGCATATCAAGCTTTTTAACCTTTAATGTAACAATACTCTTCGGATTGCTCATCCTAAGCTCCTTTACATAGTCCCATAGCTTTGCATATTCCTTCTTATAGTTTCTCATCAAAACTTTATAAGTAACAACTTGACCTTCATATATTGGGTTATACTTACATCTAAGCCTAATTGCTCCTTAATGAGTTCCCTCAAAGCAATAGTTTTAATAGTTGGCATTGCTTTTATTGTAGCAAGATAGTGATTTGCCAACCAAGAACCTGTCACCTTATGTTACATGTATGTTCTGAATGGTAGGTCTCCACACAAAATGATCCATTACGAGCATTAATAGACCGAGAGATTCTCCAAGGACAACTTGCATTAACACATTTGGCTCTGACACATTTCCTTTATTCTTTATAAATTCTCTCTACGCTCCGCCATCAAATATTTTATGAGAGCATTTTTAAATTACCTACTACTATCAAACATCATAGATATGATAAACACATACACATCACAATTAGAATCATACCTTGGAAACTTGCTTCTCCTTCTAGTGAAATCATAATCTTCTAGTCCTAAATCAAATCCCAAACTCTCATGTCCATCCGTTTCACAGTACTCTGTTTGATAACTAACTTCAAAATCAACTACATTATCCACATCAACTACAGACTGTTGGGATAGTATCAATTCCGCGGATAGTTCCCCTGTAATCAAATACTTTGTGGCCCTGCTGTGGAATTCCTTGATATTATTCCTTGTTTCTAAAAGCTCCTCATGATCATGATCATCAATCAAAATTCTTGCATCGGTTAAGAAGTCTGTCTCGTCATCATCTACCATAAATTCATTGTGATATGAACCACCCTCATCCTCAACCACCGCCTCTTTACCTAAACCAGCATCATCACAAGCACCCTTACCAGTACCCTGACCAGCACCCTCATTGACACCTACACTGATACCCTGACCATCACCCTCACCTACCTCATCGACTACAAAGTTTTCGCCATTTATCTCAATCAACCCATGATGCTAATAACTAAAAATCAGATCAACAACACCTCTATCATTCCATATGTATCTTAACTCATATTCTATAAACTTTCCAGGAAACTTAAAATAAAGGTGTTGGAATATACTGTTTACCCCATTCTCTATGTCACTGATGAACCTTTCATAACTCCTTGAATTGATATTGACTTGCACTACATCCATCTTCCCCCCAACATATTCAAGCATTGGGCGACGGACAAATTTTCTCCGTGGAAAAGGCAGACCCATGCTAACTTGTCGCTCTTCTTGACTGTACACAAAAGTGCAACTTATGTTATAAGTAGAAACATAATGGAGGAACAACATAATAACAGTTAATAGCACATAAAAAAAAATGCATGCAATATCTTCCTCTGTAAACTTTCCACATTAGATAAACTTGAGAGTTATTAGGAGTAAGTGTTCAAACTACTACGAATATTCTACCTCCACCATATAATGCTCATAAAGTACATATCACCTGTTCGATTTTTATTTAGACATGTATTATTATGGTTATTGAAAATATCAGTAGAATGACAAATCCACCTCTCTGTAGGATGGATAGAATTTATTGTTTTGCAATTACTCTTATGATTTAAATGGGTTAGCATAATGTTTTTTGATGGCTCGAAGCAAGAATCTGCAAACTAGAATTTATTCAACTTGATTTACAGTTCAATCACATCAGTTGAGATTTGTGCATTTAAACTTCGTGGCTCGTGGCTCCGCATGATTCTTACAACTTCTCAATCATTGTGTAGTCTATGGTACGTGACGGTGAGTGCAAGAAGCATGCAAGAATATTTCTCTTTCAACCAGCAACAACGCACGCAAAGAAATCGAGACAGATAGATTATTTAAAATAAGACAAGGACAACATACCTTTCGACTGTTCTTTGCTGAGTTCGCGACCACCACATAGAGTTGTCACTTACACTCAACATTGCCGACAACACAAGAAGACCGGGACCACAACACTTGCTCGTGTTCTCTGCGGTTTGTGACGGACAAATCGGGTCTTGATTGTGTTATGGGTGAATCGTGTCTTCGAGATTTAGACTTGCGAATTTGGGATTCCGAAGGACGAAGGCCTCGAGTGAAAAGGGGACTTGATTAACGACGCACTAAAGACTTGGCTTGACGATTTTGTGGTTAACGAACGTGATTGACTCCAAATGAGATCGAATCTAGAGAAAAACTAAGAGCATTAGGGTTCTTCACGATTTGGGGCTTTGGTTGATGAAGGGGAGACAGATGGCGTTTCTTAGATAAAGTGCATTTTTTTTTTGTTTTTAAGGAAACGATGACGTTTTTATTTTTCCGGCGACCACGTCAGACTTTTCCAAGCAATAGGATTGAATTGAAAAATATGTAAAAGGTTTAAGACTGAATTGGCCAAATTGAAAGATTTAGGAATAAATTGGTATAAATGCAAAAGGTTTATGACTATTTTGGTAATTTTCCCGACATAATTCTGACAACCAGCAAATATATTTAAGGAACGCCATCACTATCTTCAATCGTCCACCTGGAGAATGCACATCATGACGGCGTTTCTCATGCTCCGTTGACGTAATTCCGTGGGTAAGCATGCACATAATGTGTGCTACATCCCTTCAAAGTCGTAAGAAGCACGATTGACTTCTCTTTCCGCCGACGCACATGCCATTTTGCTCTTCTTCTGATCCGTGCATGAATTGAAAGGTCAAATTCACTTTGGCATCTTCAATCAAACTTCCAGCACGATTCATGTCCTTGATCATGCTAACTCTGCAGTTGTTGTGTACGCATGCTTGGGCAACTTAAGCACTGAATCTTTAAAAAAGGACAAAAATTTTCGATTCAACTAAATGAACATGTCTGCCATTGGTGATGCCTTGTCAATGATTAATTAGTTTGATTTTGGATGATGAGGAGCTGATTGAGACAGATTGTTCACATAATATTTTTTTCTAAAACAATGGTTATATTGCCTAAAGTTAGGCCCGATTTCTAGACCCTTGAACTGGTTAACTCTATCGAGGGGCGACAATAGTGAAGAAACAGATATTGAGCGAGTGTGTGGTCACATGGAGATGTAAGAGAAGGCTAAGCAAGGGATGACAATATGTAAAGTTAAAGAATAATGCGGAAAATACATTTGAGGAATTTTCTGTGTTTTTTGATATATGTTGAAGAAGAATATGGTTTTATAAGATAGTTCTAATATAACATATCAATCAAAATATCTACAACCAAAGAAAGATATATGCGCAATCTTGAAAGATAAAGAGAATCAACATAAATATCCTAATTATCTCTGACATAACCAAATATCCTAGAGTAACATTTAAATTAATTTTAACATCCTTTCTCAAACTCAAGGTGATTCGTTGACGAAATTTCAGCATTCGGCTCATCTGAGGGTGGCGAGTCTAGTGGTGGTGTCAATTTTCCGATATGAGAAGTGGAAGGTCGTGAATCAAAGGAAATCAGCAAGCACCCGATGGGGTTGGCTTTGTTGACAAAAATAGTAACTGGACGAGCGAGTGCACGCAATGCACTTAAGGATAAACTGATCGACTAGCTCTGATACCAAGATAAGATATTATATGCGGAATAGAGAAATTTAAAATTTGTGTATATTTCGATGTTATAACGAAGAATACATTAGCCTAGTTATAGGCTTTTAGAGATTACTATCTAAGGTAACATATATAAATCGCAATCAATCATACCCAATCAAGGGAAATGTACAGAGTCTCCTACAATCTCGTAAATATATCTCTAACAACAGTAATATTTTAGAGAAATATTTAAATTATTTCTAACATGTAATATGACAATTGGAGGCTAAGGCGCGTTAGAAATGAAATATTTGCAGGTTTGGCATTACGCCGTGGTAGAGGAAGAGTCTTCTGTGCGTGCAAAGGAGGTTCGACCAAAGTTCATACAGAATATAGCATGTGCAAAAGATTTACGTTTGAACGGATCTACATTATTTTCCCGGTCAATGTATATAGTATTGTAAAATTTCTGCCTCTATTCCCTGTCAATTATGACGGAATCATCTGCCCAAAATCATGGTTTGGATCATTAATCTGTAATTATTTTCTCAATGTACAAATAGAGCATTTCCCATGTAAGGAGACTTTTCTATATTAGTATAATGTCAGAATTATTTTTCAGATGCTGCTAGAGTAATGCTCTTCATGCATCTCGACCTTGGGTGTGTGTGAGACGGCACCCGTAAATTTGAGAGCTGATATACACTTGAAGCAATGCTCTTGATACATCTAATAATTACGATCGAGAACCTTTCTATTTCAGAAGTAAATTGGCAAAAATGCATATCGCTCATTGAGATTACATGTGCCGATAAGTCCTCCTTTCAGAAGTACCAAACTAAGAGGAATCCAATCTTTTATTATTTTATTATTGTCAAAAGAAAGACTCTATTCATTAATCAAAATAATACTCGAGAGGTAGGCATTTCAAGACTAGCAAAGCAAGCGAATACCAGAAAGCAAATAACAAAGCACAGTCTGCCACCAGAGGCACACTCTCCTCCTTCAAGAACAAATCTACCACTGTAACCATTTGACGATCGATCATTAGATTTAGTGATGAGCACATGCCGAGATCTCCCATATTATTTGTAACGGTTTGCGGTGCGCATCTTGATTCAATGTCCTCATCACCATTACCAAGTAACACCAACATCAAAATGTTAAAAAAAATACAAATCAAATACTTATAATGAACTCTCAAATACATACCTAAATCTAGTTCGGGAGAGTAAAACCCTTGAATTTAGACCTAAATCTAAATCGAAAGAGAAGAGCGGCATGTTCTCGAAGAGTTTGTGGAGACACATCACGAACATTCTCTCGATGGTTGTCGACTAGACGAATTGCCGAACTAGTCTCCATGTTCACCCAAGATCAACGACAGAAATTTCTTCACACACATAAACTTCCAAAACAGAGTGGGAGAGAAAAGAAAAGACAATCCAAGTAAAGAAAGAAAAAAAGTCTTGAACTCCCTGCAAAAGATTTCTAAATGCCCAGCGCTTGAATCTTGACCGAAAACAAGTAGAATCCAATCTTTTATTCGATCGTCATTGTCACGACACCTTAGTTTATTTCGGTGCGGAAGTACAGTTGCGAGCAAGTAGTATGTGTCCAAGAAGATGTTTCACGTGCTTCTGTTCTCTCCGGAACACTGACCACATTGACATTAGGCTGGATCTGCTGCAGAAACCAAGCTCATTGGTACTTGCACAGTATTAAAAAGAAGAAGACTGCTGGATGTTGCAATGGTACTCGCACGAACGTCGATGCATTTGCTGTCTCAACGCGTGTTGGACATATTTTTGAACGGTGAACTAGTCCAGCCCTGCAAACGATCGGAAAGACGAAATGCTCTTCTGGGCTAGTGTGTATGTACCTGAATATTCTGTACGGATTACTTAATTATCATTTGCCTGCATGTTTTTCTGATATACGTAAGTTTCATTAGGGGGTCGTACCACTTATAATTCAGGCTCATTCATTCCGAAGAGGAAGTTGACCATGCCCTTAGATAAGTCAGTTGGACCAATCACGACATTTAATATCCCCCGAAAGCCATCTCGGTACTCAAGATCTACTGTTTCTTTAGTCTTGTTCGATATATAATTCAATTAAGTATCGAAAATTGAAATAATTTATAGTGATTAAGATTAAGCACATTTGATAAAATCAGCTAGTTTTTATTTAAGGAATTCAACAAAGTCAAGATTTCAACCGAATTCGTTGAGTAACGAACAGTTATAATTCTTCTTTCATCAAAAAGTAAAATTAACGAAAATTTGCCAATGCGTTGCTACTTGCTAAAATGCATAATTATGAAACGAACCCTTTTTTTTATTTTATTATTTTCAGCAATTAAAACTCGTTAACACTTAATTTTTTACTACTTTCTTTACAGCTTTATCAAACAAGCACATGAAGCTTTTCGAGCGAGTGCTGATAATAATTGAATCTTTCTAGTGTTTTTATTACTTATTTTTTCCTCTCTTATAAATTTCTAAACTAAAGTCATCCACGATTATCATTTTGGGTGTACTCCTCCAAAAAAAAATATTAGGTATTTTCAATTTCAAAAAAGAAATTTAATGATATTCCAATACGAAAGAAAAAGGGCATCATCATGGCCGGTCGGATGATATAATAATCAAGGAATGGAGGCAACTGCATTTTTCCATATGCCGTCGGCGAGAAGAACGAAAAGAAATTCACGTGTTAAAGATTTTTTTTTTTTTTAAAAGACAGCATTGCCTGCTCTTAAAATGAAAAGACATGGGTTGACTCGACGAGGTTTGAGTTTGTGGGGACGCCCCAATCAATTATAAAAATAAAACGACTAAGCTCGTAATTATAAGGGTGGGTTGATAAGCTGATTGATATTGCAGTTTTAACAAAAAAAAGTGTTGATCATTTTGAAACTAACATGCTAGACTGGACTTCTTTTTATATTATTTTTGAAAGAGAAGTTGAGTCTGAAGTGGCGAGCATCCTCTATGGAAGAAGTTCGATACCTAAATCACAAGTGGACTCCGTCCACGTATCCGATTAACGTTACATTCATCCAAAAGTTTAAGCCATTAAATTATTAGAAAATTAGATGCGTTGATTGCTCGGGGCCTCATTAATTTTTTGTGTGGTCTCTTTTTCGCTCAGCACACCTCGATATATATAAATCAAGCAAAAACAAAAGGCAATACATATAATATGATTATAGAAATCATTTGTGAGGTTTATAGTCTCGTGTGAGAAAATTACCAAAAAATTCCTAAATCTATTGAACTTATACTAATTCAGTTACAAACTTTTCATTTATGTCAATTGATTCCAAATCTTTTCACGTTTTTCAATTAAGTCAATAAGGCCAATTTTAACCGGAATACGCTGATGTGGCGGTCCAGTTAGTGCCGATTATTCTATGTGGCATACCGACGCTGGTGTGAACAACTTTTTAAAATTTTAAATTTTTTTTTTCCTTTTTGTTTGTGGTTGGTTTAATGCGATGGCGAGACAGGGTTGGTTGAGAACTTTTTTTTTTTTTTATAATTTTCCTAGTCTCGTGCATTAGGTGATAAATCCAAAGTGGCGGACACATCGGCTCTTGCCAACTTCGATA